>MJVA01001025.1:1200000-1681355 GCA_001939245.1 Talaromyces wortmannii | reverse complement strand
TAGATTAAAAATATTAAAATAGATTATAATTTATCTATTTATAAATTTAATTAGTTTCTTAAAATTCTAAGTTAGCTTTTAGCTAGCTTTAAGTAGAAATCTTAAAAAAATAAAATTCTTATCTATCTCTATATTAAGTATAGTAGCTATTTTTAGCGCTATTTATAGAAATATTACTTTAATCTAAATTAATATAGCAAAATTCTTTTTATCTATTTCGCTTTTTAAACTAGTTACTATTAACTATTATTACTATACTAATCTTTCTTTAGAATGTTTTTTAGTTTTTTTTTCTTTTTTAAGCTATATTATATTTAATTTAGATAGAATTAGCTTATTATTCGTTATGTAAGTAGCTTTATATTTAAAGAAAATATAATCTTTTTTATTATAGTGATAATAAGTTAATTTAGACTTATTTTAATTTTTAGAGAGTAATTTTAGTTTTTTATTAGATTCTTTCTAATTATTTTGATTTATCCCTCGGTCTTGTTTCTGATTAGGCTTTGAGTTAGAGTTGAGCTGATTTTATTCTTTATTATTGTTATTAAAGTAGTTATTAGAATTATTATTATTTCTAACTTTTTTTTTAAGTGTATATTTATATTTTTTAATCTAGAATAAGTACTGAGCTATAGCTACTAGATTAATAATTTTAGAAGGTAATGTTTTTATTTTAATAATATTTAAATAGATTTTAGGAAGCAGCTTGGCCAGATAGATTTAATATTTAAAAATATTTTTTTTTAGTGGTCTGACGCTTTTTTTTTTTATTTTTTTATATATAATGGAATATCGAGAATAGAATGATTTCAAGTCTTAGTTATTAGATTATTTTAGATTTATAAGAGAAATAGTACTATTAATCTTCTAGTTTTAAAATAATTCGATTTAATCTTTAAGCTAGATTTGAAAATTATTAAAAATAAATATTTCTAAATTAATAGAATTTTTCTTTTCTTATTATTAAATATAATAATCTTTATTAAATTAGATAGCTATAAAATATACTTTATTAGCTTTATTAAGATAAGACTATAAACAACTTATAATATTATTTTTTATATTCTTAATCTATTCTTTGAATTCTTTAATGAATTTAGAAGTAAATCATTTAGAATTTAAAACTTTAATATTATAGATTTCTAAGAATAATCTATCTTTTTTTTTAGTATTTTTAATATTTTAAAGAAAAAGCTAAAGCATCTTTATAGTTATAGTAACTAGTAGAATCGCTACTTATAGAATCTTTTTATAAACTGTTTTCTATATTTTCTAAGTACTAGAATTATCTATAGAGTTATTTACTAATCTAAAAATAACTTTAGAATTATTTTTTTCTATTTTAAAGATTAGTCTTAGGTTTAAGCCTGAAACTATTACTAGTTTATTATTAATAGGCGAGGTTCTTAATTATATAGTAATTATCTTATTTAATTTACTTTAGATCTTTTTAGAAGCGGATTATAATTATAAGATATTAGATCTAGATAGACTATAGAGTGGTTATAGAATTCTACTTAAAACTAATTAAGAGGCTACTCGCTACTGAGACAATATAAATCTATGTAGATTAGAAAAATGAGTTATAAGATTTTAAGAATAATCTGCTTGAGGCTTTCTAATCTATAGAGAAAGGCCTCAAGCTTATAAGTGTAATTTAAGAAGTATCTTTACTTTTTAATTAGGTTACATAATGCGAGTATATAGGATAAATCTCTCAATTATGATATATCACAATTGAGGTTATTCCTGAGGCCTGAAGATCTGCAGGATCCTCGGCCAATTGGAACAGACTAGTATGCAGGGCCTCACAATTATAATAGATTTTATTTAAAAATTATTAAAATTTAAAAATCTAATTACTAGCGTTATATATATTAATATAATTATTATTATAGATAGATTTATAAAAT
Source organism: Talaromyces wortmannii (assembly GCA_001939245.1). Classification (NCBI taxonomy): domain Eukaryota; kingdom Fungi; phylum Ascomycota; class Eurotiomycetes; order Eurotiales; family Trichocomaceae; genus Talaromyces; species Talaromyces wortmannii. The sequence continues at coordinate 1,679,439 of MJVA01001025.1, read as the reverse complement.
ATATTATTCTAAATCTAATTCTAAAAGATATATCTATAAAACAATACGTGATACTAATATTTAAAATTATATTTAGCTAGACTAAATTACTAATAGAAATAACTTTAGATTAAGACAAGTTATTTATATTAAAATATTAGCAGATTATTATAAAAATATATAGAATTATATATAAGTTATTAACTATAAATTATTAATAGACTAATAACTAGTTTAAAAGAATAATTTAGACAGTATAGTAATATTTAAGATATTACTTAGATTAAAATTAAATAGATTAGATAAAATTATTACTAATTATTTAGTTTGCTCTAAATAATATAGAAAATATAATAATTAAATAAATATTATATTTTACTAATCTTAGAAGATATCTATAAATATTATAGATTAATCTTAACTAGGAAGGCATATTGGAACAAATAGTAATTAAGAGAAAAATAATATAAATATTATATTAAAATATATTAAAAGACATCTAATAGATAGAATTATAAATAAAAAAATATTATAATAAAAAGTATAAGAACACGCTTATTCTTTAGAAAAAAGAGAGAGTTTATTTACTATAATAAATAATAGAAAATAAAAATTTTAATATTCTAACTAAGAAATCTAGTAATAAACTTAATATTATTAAATATAAACTCTTTATAATTAAAAAAAAACTTATAAATAATAACTATAAACTCTAATTACTAAACTAAATAAAAGTATATTTAGTTTTTTATATCTTATTATTAGAACTAATAAAGAATTAGTAAGATAATTATAACAAAATAGAAGAAGAAAAATATAAAATTAAAAGAATAATATAATAAAAAATAGAGAAAGGAAGAATATTATATCTTATTAAATAGAAAGAGTACTTTAATAAGTATAACTTATAGAAATTAATTAAGAATTTAAATTATATAGAAAAAATTTAAGAATACTATTAATAAGTTAATTAAAGAGTATAGGATTAAAAAGATTAAAACTAGTAAGATTAGAAAAAAAGTGCTTAGAAATAGTAATAGTAGTCTTTTAAAATCTTTATTCTATTTTTTATTTTTATTTTTTTATTTTTATTTATTTCTACTTCTTTTCTTTCTTTAGTTTTTTTAACTTTTTTATATTCTTTATATCTGTTTAAATAAATTTATTAATATACTTTTAAAGAAGCTTTTTTTATTTTTTAAAATAAAAAAGTTTCGCTAATATTATCTCTTTATTCTTATTAATCTTCTTTTAAGCTACTAAGAGCTTTTTTTAAATAAGATTAAATAAAGCTATATCTTTACACTTATAATAATTAAAATAAGTATACTCGCTATAATACTTTAAAATTTTAGATTTTATATATACTTTACTAGACTATATATAATAAAAATAAGAGATAAAAAGAATAACACTTAATTATTTAATTTATACAACGCGATTATTTTTATTAATATTTAATCTTAAAGATATAGTCAGAATATCATTATAAAGAATATTAATAGAATAAAAATTTAGCTTACTAATAATATAGAATATATAACTATTTATATAACTATTAAGATGCTAGCCTTTAGAAGAGAAGATTATCAAAAGATTACTTATTATTTAGCTAATTAATATAGTAGCGAATACTACTTATATAAGTAAAACTTATTTAAAAATATTATTAAAAAGATTATTAAATTATATTTAAAAAGATAAAAACGCTTCTACTTATATCTTAAAAGAAAAAAAGTTCTATATAAAAGAATATTATATATAAAATAAGATATTATATAAAAAATAATATTTTATAAAAACATATTCTTTATAAAAAGATTTTTTAGATAGAAAGAAGTTTTAAATAGAAAGGCTTCTTTAACAGAATTAGATAATTTATAGAAAGGACTACTTTATAAAATTAAATATATAACTGTATAGTAAATATAGCTATACTATATTTAATATAAAAGTAGTAGTATACTATATATAATAATATTATAATTACTATATAAAAATTCTAGTATATAAAGATACTTATTTACTATTATATATTTAGTCTATTATGTTTTATTTTTTATATAAAATGAATATATACTTTATTTAACTTATTAACTTTATTATTTAAAATTACTTTTGTATATTACTCCATAATATATATTAACCTATAAGAACTCTTAGGATACTAATTCGACATTAGTCTATCGGCAGAATACTACCAACGTCTCACCACTTTGGTAAAGAACGGTTGATACGTTTTTGACACTTTTAAAAAAACCTACGCGAATACTACCAGCGCAGATTCTTAGAAAAAAGAAGGTAATATAAAGCTATAAAGCCTTTAATACATACTATATACTACACCTCGCTACACTAGCCTCATAGAGAGCTTGCCAAGCCACTAAACGGGAACACATATATATCCTGACCTTCGCACAGGGGATGCCGAAGGTCAGCAATCAGTTTGACTACATAGCGAACCATAGCTTTACCATCGAATCCCATTCTTGCCTGCTTTCCATATATTATCCTCACAATATTATTGTTATCATACTACTCAACGTTGCGGCAACGTCACTCAGTGGTGTCCGGCTTCCTGCAAAAACTGGTATGGAAATGCATACATACTAGAATGAAAATAACCGTAATAAAAATGCTACAAATTATACAAAATTCTTTTAAAAAACAGTACACGTACTATCTCACATACTTAATAAAACAGCCTCATGGGTTGATCTCATCCCTGTCCAGAATGCCGTGCTAGCACGTAATCCGCATGGAAAACAACATCATCAACAACCACAACAGTAACTCAAGTCGCACAAAGCACAGACGCGTTTTTTGAGACGGTTAGTTTAACAGTCTTACCTAAAATGAAAATTACCATTTCACGCCAGTGACTTTTTTAAACATATGACTATGCAGACAGCCACGCGTTACTTCTTGTAACCGGTTCACAGTGTCTGGACTCCGGGTTCTGCTCTTTGTATTTCCACTTCTCCGAGCTAGTATTTATTTTTCAGGCACTTGTTTAGTCTGACAGAGCTTATAATTCCCTTGACAAGAAAGAGAAGGAGAAGGAGACAGTTTAATGGTCCAAGCACTCTCTGCCGAGACTGACGCCATATGCAGAGCCCACCTCTAGAAAGCTGTCAAAATTTCGGAGATTTCTTTTATTTTTTTTCTTCTTCAACTTCAATTATAGTCTGTTCAAAGCAGTGTTTCTCGGAGATACGACGACGGAACAGATTTCCAGTTTGAAAGCACTTAAATTGGTTCTCCAGTTGAAAATATAACAATGGCAGAAGCTGTCAAAGGTGTGGCAGAGGCCCCAAAAGCAGAAGAGCGCTATGATACAGAGACAAGTCCTCCGCATTCTGGATATGGTGATGACGGTGCGATCGAGAATCACTCCGGAAAGGAAAAACATCCAGGTAAGGATCCCAAAAACGACATGAGGGAAGCGCGAATCAGTCACACTGATTGGAAAACAAAATAGTAAAGTGGTACCGGTCCACCTTTTATAATGCCCTGATACTGGGTTTGTGCAATTTCCTTGCCCCCGGCATTTGGGGTGCAATGAACTCGCTGGGCGGTGGTGGTGATGAGTCGCCGTACTTGGTCAACACTGCCAATGCACTTACTTTCTGTTTGATGGTGCTGTCCTGCTTCTTTGGAAGCGTCATTGTGAAATACATTGGCATTAAATGGACATTCATTGTGGGCACAATAGGATACGCCCCCTATGCTGCAGGGCTGTACACGCATAACCGTTACGGATTCGACTGGCTTGTCCTTCTCGGAGCCACACTCTGCGGTCTTTCTGCAGGAATATTCTGGATGGCTGAAGCCGCTATTGCACTTGCATATCCCGAGCCGCATAACCAGGGCCGTTTCCTTGGATTTTGGCTTAGTTTCCGGGTTGGTGGCCAGATCATTGGCGGTGCTATCAACCTGGGTGTCAATGCAAACAACGAGAATGCCGGAAAAGTTTCGTACCATGTCTTTGAGGCATTTATTGCACTCCAGGCATTAGCCCCCTTTGTCGGTTTGCTACTTTCACAGCCAAAGCAAGTTCAGAGGACCGACGGTCTGCCAGTCCGCCTGAGGATTCTGGACCACAAGTGGACCACAGAGCTTTTAGAAGTAACGAAGCTGTTCTTCAGTCGTGATTTTCTGTTGATTGTACCGCTTATCTCGCAGGCAGTTTACAGCGAGGCTGTAATGTTTACCTACCAGGGCTTGTGGTTTTCTGTTAGAGCGCGAGCCCTAGGTTCATTCTTGTCCGGCGTGGTTGCATTGATTGCTGGTAATGTTCTGGGAACGTTTCTTGACTCAAAGAGAATATCACTCAAGTCGCGAGCCAGAGGCGCCTATATCGTCGTCCTGGGACTCCAAGGTGCCTGGTGGATCTGGGGTACTGTGCTAGTCACCGAATTCCGCAAGACAAATCCATCGTACGATTGGACAACTCCAGGGTTTGGCAAGGGGTTTGCATTGTTTTTGTTTTGGGTTATTGGCTTTCAGGTCAACTACCTCTACCTGTAAGTTGACATCATTATTTCCCCCCCTTCTTATCTCAGGAAAATGCTTGATCATAGTGCTGACAATTTAGTTATTTCGTGGTGGGCAACTTGGCCAAAAACGAGGAGGAAGTAATTCGCATCGCGGGTTTACTGCGTGGTACCGAGTCTGCTGCACAGGCTGTCAGTGTGAGTTTGACCATGTTCTGCTTGTGAGGAAATATTTGGCGTTGCTAATAATAATTAACTCAGTACGGATTATCGAGTGTCACAATCATGGGCACTGTGGGCGGTATCTACTTGAATTTTGGCCTCTGGGCTATTGCTCTTCTCCCCGCGTGGCTGGTCATCAAAGAAATTGGCGTTAGCAAAGGGGATTTAAAAATTGAACGGGAAAGAGCCCAGGTGGAAGCTGCGTAGAGACGGAGTCAATGTTGACTCTACGATACACAGACTATGCTGAGGACTGGGAAAGTGGTATAAAATGATGCTGAATTTTTCTACCTATGGAAAATAGTTAGTAGACGTTTTTTCATCGTGATTGCTTAAATTTACTTGCATCTATGCGTATCTTTTTGTTTTCATATCGCCCGTAATAACCACACCCTTCAAACCCAAGAAAGTGTTCTGATTTCCCTTCCTCGGCCCCAGGGAACAACCTCAACAGCTCCATCCTCTGACTTCATAAGATCCGGGATTTTCTCTCCTTTTTTTTCCAGACGGATTTTCTTGGTTGAGTTCGATGCCGGAAGTTTGTAGAATTTCCGTCCAAACCCAGACAAAAATCCTTCAAGGGCTTCTTGGGTGACCTCATCGGCCTGAATCCATCCTTGTTCAATTGCCTCTTCAAGAGCGCCGAGGACGATCTGAGAAACATATGGCTGAGTGAAACACCCGGCGGCGGTGGCTCCTGGTCCTTTCTTGGACTGGACTGGATGAGGTGCCGAGTCACTTCCTATAATAGAAGCACACTGAGTTTTATGTCAAAAATAAAGATGAATGCAGGTAGAGCATACCGAAGAAGAATTTGCCAGAGCCTTCGATGGCCGCTTTGACTAGCGCCAGACGGTCTTCGGGAGTCTAGCAAAACGTTAATATGAGGTTTCCCATCAAGATGAATTAAAAAGCACCTTTGCGACTGGCTTGCAGAAGTTGAAGACATCCCCAACGGCATCGTCGATTGTGATTTGAAGGTGGTGCGCTATATGGGTTAGATCTTATGAAACCGGAGGTATAACGTCTGTCTCACCTGTGATAGTTCCAGCAACCTAAAAGACGTCAGTAAAGGAACATAAGAGTCTGCAAAACTGTTACACATACATTTGGACCACACGCACGAACGGCTTCCAATCCCTGTCGCGTACTGACATGCTCCAGAATTATGCGCAGCTTAGGAAACGCCTTGTGTAGTTTGACAAGTTGAGGGATGAAGAGCGGCTCGGCATTAAGAACAGTAACGACTGGCTCTGCCTGTTTTCCCACGGCACTGGCGGGTGTGCTGATCATCTCGCCATGAAGGTTAAGAACCAGGTCGTGCTTTTCCATGGCCGCAAAAACGGGATATAGTTGCTCGATATCGAGAACACCTTCTTGTGAGTTGGTTGTGACCTTTTTGGGTATTATGTTAAACTACAGAATGCTAGCATGGTTTTCAATCTGGGCACATACACCGGCAGGATAGAATTTGACCTATTGGACTGTTTAGCTTGATGCAATTGTGTAGGAGTTTGGTGAATTACCCCATAGACAACACCGGATTTGGCAGCCTTTTCAATTTCTTCCTCAGTTAACCCAGTATGTAAATACAGTGACATGAGAAATTTGACATTGGGAGCAATCTTGCTCAGTTTCTCATGGTATTCCAATGCTTGCGATACACTTCCAATCTTGGGAGTCAGGTTCGGCATGACAAAGACTGTGTCGCACCCTCCTTTCTCGACCAATGGAGTGCAGAGCTCCATCATGGCATCCTGTCGGAGATGCACATGCATGTCCGCCTGGATATGGGTTAGTATATGCGAAATCGATAGGTCTAAAATATCATTGCTAGTTGGTTCTTACCGTAGGCGGAAGCTCAATCGACGCCAAGTCTTTCAATTGCATGGTTGATCTTCGGTCAGTAAAAAATATGCCCCGATTGGCCGGATTAGCGGTATCTCAAATACTTCGAGAACGTCCAATATATCAACGGGCAGTTCAACAAAGAAATATCAACGACTGATATCGTCGATCTATAAATTCTGCCGATCGCGTGGGGTTTCTTGGCGACAGTCGCGCCCGCTCATCACGTGATGTGCAAGGAAACGGGAGCGACATCGGCGCAAGCTCTTTCAATTGCACGTACGCTGATTGGCGACGGAGGATATCCCGCGTTGCCTCGGGGCTCGTTCACAAGTGCATTAATCGCGCATTAATGAACACTAGAGCAGCCGCTATGACTTTCCTGTCTCAAGCGCATAAAACTAGAGTGTGATATCACGTGGCTTTCCCGCAGCCGCCGATGTCGGGCGGCGATCTGGGGCTGGCAGCCTGACCACGCAGCCAATGGTAGCGCGCAGCTTTCTGATGACCGAGCCGACACCGGCGCGCAGCCCCTCCAGGTTCGGCTAGACAAGGCTGTCGCTGCGCATTATATCAACGTTGCATGCTGGCCATGTTTCTGTTCCTCCATCTTTTTCATCTCTCTCATCAGCTTCTTCTGCCTTGCGTAGGCTCTTCCTCAGTTTTGCTTCATTTCATCGTTTTTGACCGGTTTAGTCGATTGACAACCCATATTTCATCATGCCTGGCGCAGACAAAAAACTCAAAACCTTGTATGACAAGGTCTTTGAGGATCACATTGTCAACGAGCAAGAAGACGGCACTATTTTGCTGTATATCGGTAAGCTTATGCTGTATCATCATTCTGGCATTTTCCATTGCTAAGTATCCTCCGAAACAGACCGACATTTGGTCCATGAAGTCACATCTCCTGTATGGCGCCCGCACTTGCATGAAGCCAACGCATCAAACTGATAAGCATCCAGCAAGCCTTTGAAGGACTATCGAATGCCGGCCGAAAAGTCCGCCGGCCGGATTGCACTCTCGCTACCGTCGACCACGTACGTTTCCAGGGAAATATGATAGCTTTGTGGTATATTTACTAATTTCTCAACACCAGAACATCCCAACCTCCCCAAGAAAAACCTACAAGAATGTCGAGACCTTCGTCGAGGAGGCTGACTCCCGTCTTCAATGCATGACCCTCGAAGAGAATGTAAAGAACTTCGGCCTGACGTACTTTGGCCTGGACGATGACCGCCAAGGTATCGTGCACGTTATCGGACCCGAGCAGGGCTTCACCTTGCCCGGAACCACTGTCGTCTGTGGTGACAGTCACACTTCCACCCACGGAGCCTTTGGCGCCCTCGCCTTCGGTATCGGAACGAGTGAAGTCGAACACGTCCTGGCCACCCAGACCATCTTGACGAAACGGAGTAAAAACATGCGCGTTCAGGTCGATGGTGAACTACACCCTGGTGTTACGAGCAAAGACGTGGTTCTTCACATCATTGGTGTCATTGGTACTGCCGGAGGTACTGGATGTGTCATTGAATTCTGCGGATCAGTCATCCGAGGCCTTAGCATGGAAGCCCGTATGTCCATGTGCAACATGTCGATCGAGGGAGGTGCACGTGCCGGTATGGTGGCTCCGGACGAGACCACTTTCGAATATCTCAAGGGCCGTCCCTTGGCACCCAAGTATGACAGTGCCGAGTGGAAGAAGGCCGTGAACTATTGGACTAGCCTGCGCTCGGACGAAGGTGCCAAGTATGACATCGACGTGTTCCTTGATGGCAAGGACATTCTTCCCACCGTATCCTGGGGTACTTCGCCTCAAGACGTACTTCCTATCACCGGTGTTGTCCCCTCGCCCGATGATTTCGAGGACGAGAACCGCAAGCTTAGCTGCAAGCGCGCTCTCGAATACATGGGTCTCACTTCCGGAACTCCCCTCAAGGATATTGAAGTGGACAAAGTTTTCATTGGCTCATGTACCAATTCTCGACTAGAAGATTTGCGTGCTGCCGCCAAAGTTGTCGAGGGTAAAAAAGTTGCTGCTAATATTAAGCGCGCCATGATCGTCCCCGGCTCTGGTCTTATCAAGAAGCAAGCAGAAGCAGAGGGTTTGGACAAGATTTTCACTGACGCTGGCTTTGAGTGGCGTGAAGCGGGTTGTTCCATGTGCTTGGGAATGAACCCTGATATTCTGTCACCACGCGAAAGATGTGCCAGTACCTCGAACCGTAACTTTGAAGGCCGACAGGGTGCTCTTGGTCGAACTCACTTGATGGCCCCTGCAATGGCTGCCGCTGCCGCCATTGTTGGAAAGCTTGCCGATGTTCGGGAATTCGCCCAGGCTACTAGCTCGACTCGAAAGGCTGCTCCCATCTCCATTCAACCTGAGGTCGAGGAGCTCGATACCGAAAGTGATCTCGAACGCATCCTGGATGTCCCCGAAGACAACGAGCCACACGCCAACACCACGGCAAGCGGTACGAGTGCGGGTCTTCCCAAGTTCACTACCCTGAAGGGCATTGCTGCTCCAATGGACCGTGCCAACGTCGACACTGATGCCATCATCCCCAAGCAGTTCCTCAAGACCATCAAGCGAACAGGCCTTGGAACCGCTCTCTTCAATCAATTCCGCTACAACCCCGATGACAACAGCGAGATCCCCGACTTTGTTCTCAACAAACAGCCATACCGTAATGCCAAGATCCTCGTCGTGACTGGACCCAACTTTGGCTGCGGTAGCTCGCGTGAGCACGCACCCTGGGCTTTGCTCGACTTTGGCATCAAGTGTGTCATTGCTCCTTCGTTTGCCGACATCTTCTTCAACAACACGTTTAAGAACGGCATGCTTCCCATCCCGCTCGAGGATGAAGCTGCTCTGCAAAAGATTGCCGCCGAAGCTACCGCCGGCAAGGAAGTCGAAGTCGATCTCGTCAACCAAGTTATCCGCGACGAAGACGGCAACACCATTGCTCCTTTCGAGGTCGATGCCTTCCGGAAGCACTGCCTCATCAACGGCCTCGATGACATCGGCCTCACCCTACAGATGGAGAGCAAGATCCGCACCTTTGAGACGAAACGAAGCATCGAGACTCCCTGGCTCGACGGCAGCGGATACTTGGCAAAACACCGTCGTGGTGCTACCAAGGTCGAAGCTGCGCCAGTCCCCAAGACGAATCGTGGTGATGTCAAGAATGAGCCCCTTGAGTGGTAGAGACAATCATATTACTCTGTCATGGATATGACGGCAACTATTTTTAACATTAATGTTGGTTTTGGGAGCATTTCGGGTCAAATTATCAGCCTTTATTTGTATCTCGCTTTTTATTTTTCCTTATTACCCATTCTCTCATCTCTCCTTCTAACTCGAAGGAAAGTAGAGATTTAAAAAAAGCCAAAACACAGAGCCCCATGGACGGAAAATTGTATAGGCTACGGATAATGATACTTCTTTTTTCCTTGGTTTTTCAAATGATTCACATAGTATCAATGGCTGATTGATTGTCACTTTTAAATTCGAAAACGAGACAAACGACTAGTCTATTCATGTAGTCCCATCTAGCCTATGTGATCATTCACAAAAGTCACTTCAACGCCGAATATTGAACCGTTGGGCGACCCCAAGAAAACAACATTGAAAACATGAGATAAAAACTCTAGCAAGGCACGCAATAAAAATAATTAGGTTTGCGGAACCATGTCATTAAATCTTATTGTTCAATGTGCATTCATTATATAGGCAAAACAAGTTTACAATGACGATAATACATGTATTTCCAAATTCAACAAACAAAACCAATCTAAACAAACTATTCTATACCATATTAACATGACCTAAAACGAAAGGGTATCGGAAATCTACATGTTTGAGAAAATAATTAGGGCTTGCTGAGTTGTTCCTTGCGGAAGAACAAGAAGAACCCGCCACTGATAATAAAATTAGCATGTTGAATAGATCAGTGAAGTAGATGTAAAAAGCTTACCAGATGAGAAGTTGGAAAAAGAGTCCAATCCAGAACCATGCCACCCATAAACTACTGCTGCCCGTGCCTATATCAGGCGAAATATCTCCAGGCCCAATCTTGTTCGGAGCAGAAGCACGCGCTACGATTGTGGCAACGGAGCCCAGGACTTGTGCCCCGAGGAGGACAAAACAGATGTGCAGTCGAGTGAGTGTTTGCAAAAGTATCATGCCAAAGCCAACACCCTGAAGCGAGTCGAGAACACCCAGCCACAGCCACAGACTGCGAGACACCAAAGCACCAGACAGATAACTACCTGCCCATGGAAGATACTGACCCAGGTTGGATGTGCCCCACCAGATCTGTGCCCATCGAGGAGCACCAAGGCCAATGGCAAATACTGGTAAAATCCAACTATGGGACTTGGACAGAAAGCACATGATTCCTAGCATGATACTCCATACAACCACGAAGAACAGAACCACTAAGAGAAATATTTGCCACGTCGAGGCGTGGTTGGAACTCCATAAGAAACTCCAGTTTCGTCCGTAAGGAGCCGACATGAAGAAGTTTTGAATTATCACAGTGACGAAAAACCAAAGCACAATCTTGCGGCGGTAGATTGATCGGTAGAATGATGCTACTTTGCCTGGTGTCCGGCGGTAGTAGTCCGGTAGACCAAAAGCCAGCAGCAGACCAATCCCCCAGAGAAGAACTGCTATGGGGATGGTGATTGCTGTGATTTTCCAGGTGTTGATGATACCTTGAACATTGCTAACGCCAGCTTGCGTCTGTCTAGAGAGGGAAGAGCCCCAGTACCACAAGCCAACAACATACAGCTGTTGAGTTCCTTGTATGACACACGCACGAAAGACCCAGTCTTTGACAGGCGCTCCGCTTTCATCCCCAAAGTTGAGTGAGAAGAAAATCGAGCCGCTGGATGAAGCTGTTGCATAGACACCGCTTGCCACATTTTGAATCCAAGCCCGATTTCCAGAGTTGTGTTCGAAATGCGCTATGCCGATCAGGATAAATGCAAGACCGTAGAAGAACCATGGGGTAGATAAGGCAACAACAGACTTGAAACTTCGGAAGACAAGCCACCATGCTATAGAAGTAATCAAGTAAGTAGTAGCAATGGCGTACAGTTCGTTGGGAGTTTGACCGATTTGCCCAGTTAGAAGAGTAATCTGGTAAGAATTGGCGGCGATGATCTGTCCCAAGCCGAGAAATAGAGAGTAAACTGGCCAGTCTCCAATACGAAGCTGCATCCACTTCTTAAGGCCCTTTGGTGGCTTGTAGTCTGCTCCAAGCAGGAACTCGTCTGGGTCTTTCTGAATTTCGCTATTACTATCTCCATTGGATATCGATCCTGTCGGTGAGACAGCATGACCTTTTCCTTTGATCGATGGGACAGGCGATGAATCCCGACCCAGGCGAGCTGCACGGAATCTTTCGAACCACTTCTTCTCGCTCTTGACCAAGAATTCTTCAATGCATAGCTGCGAATCCGAGTTTGATCCACTAAGCTCTTCGAGTTTCTTTTCAAAGTTGCGGTAAAATTCACCGGTGCTGTCCGTGAAAAAGGGATCGACTTTTTGTAGTTTGAAGTTTTTCTTGTCGCCTACCACGGTGTCAAGAGAAAGGACCGAGGAATTGCTGAGGCGGTTTTCAGACTCAACAAACGGCCGACTAGGTGGAATGAGTGTATCTTCTGTGTCTGGTGTGCCGGGTAACGAAAAGTTGTATGAATGGTAAGTACTATTTCGTCGCATATCCGAGGCCATTGGCTGTTGTCCAAGTCCGGGGAAATGACCCGAGAATGATTGCCGGTTGTCCACATCCATTCGCCGACTGATCTCAGCCTGCTCAGGAGTCATCGTATATTCGTCTTCTGTAAAGTACGAATTCAAGTTCTCGTCGTCACTTTCATACTCGGGCTCGCGCTCGCTATCTGTCACGTCATCGGAGATCACTACATTGTGACTCTTCCTTCGTAGACGATTCCGTCGTTCAATAGCTGCAACATGACCAGGTCCAGATCGGACACCAAGAGACAGTTGTCGACTCAGAGCTGATTTTTGCTGATCATCCGGTCCTGGACTAGGATCTCGGCTGTAGACTATGGTGTTTCGTTGCTGTGGACCAACCAAGCTGTAGCGAAGGCTTGGGCAATTCATAGCCTTGGGCTCTAGTAGAGGCAGAGTCTGCGTGCCTAAAGGTGTTCCAGATCCGGATGTCAATATTCCCGGAGTGCTCGATCCACTGGGCGTGCGGTATCCTGTTGGAGTAGATATCTGGCCATTCGACTTGACAACTTCTTTTGTGTGTATCCTGATAGCGGTGCTCTGCAAAATATCCAGATCCTCGATCCATTGGGCAACCGGGAATCGCTGCTTGGCAGACCTAGCACGCATTTCTGCTCGAGCCTTTGTTTTGGAGCTCAAAGCACTGTCGATTGCCAGCTTGAACTGATGAAGTAAGTGAGAAGTCGTGGTAGACTCAACAGTGTACCACCAGCCAGGCATTTGGCCCAAGCCGCCTACTCGAGCACCAATACCTAATGCTCCTTTGCGACCAAATTCGACCGAGACCAATCCGAATGGCTCGTCTCGAGATGGAATCAGTGCAAACTCGGCTCCGGAGAAGATGTACGGTGGCAGAGCTGTGAATTGAGGTCGTGAGAACACCCGTCCAGGATACAGTTGCATCATGCGATCCAATTTGAGAGCGGCGAATTTTCCGTACAAGTCAATGACGGGGCCAACACAGATCAACTGTACATTTGGTCGTGCTTCAAGAACGGCGGGCATAACATCGGCGATAAGGTCTATGCCTTTTTGCATGGACCATCTTCCAACAAACACCAACAAGTCCGCATCAGGATTTAGCTCCAGGCCAGCCCATTCTTGTGCCTGGCGCTTAAGCTCTGCTCTTCCAGATTCAAAATCAGGGTCCACTGAGATTTCTCTGTCCTTTGGAACACTCTTGTCCCATACTGCAGTATCAGATGGGTCGGGGTTAGGCAAATTTCCAACTCTCTTAAGTCCCCAGAAGATTGGGTAGCGAGCATAAGATCGCTTGCCGTACTTTTTTGAGACACCAACAGCACCAAATCCTTGTTGGTGTACACGAAGATAACTGGCTCCGGCGTGAAGGAGGTTGAAAACTTCACCAAACTGGACATAGCGCGTGGCAACGTCTACATCAAGGTTGAATACCGAGCACACCTCGTCCTTTTCGGTTTGGGTCCGCATTGGCCAAAGGCCCTGGAACTCGGCGTTGTGGAGTGATAAACAAGCTGGAATAGTCTGGGGTAGGACATATAGCGGGGCGAGGGAGCCATGGTAGTCGTTAATGTGGTAAAGGTCAATCGGAAAGCGTTTCATTGCCTCGGCAATACATTGGTTCCAAGCAGAGTAATAAATAGCACTGTCAAGATCGTCCATGCGAGCCGGATAGGGTTCTGTCTGACTTTGTTGGCGGAAAACGGGGGCATCTAGAAGCACAAAGGTTATGTTTCGCAGGATGTGGTATTGCACTTTGACTTCGTAGGAGTTTCCCAATACTTTCACAAACATGGGCTCTGCGACTTGGTCTTCGGGATAATCAATTCCGCCGACACAAGGAACGACCCAGATAAGATCTTGGTTGCTGAGGTTTTTACCCATTAGCTGGGCCATGACACCAAGACCACCGATCTTGATTTTGATGCCCCAGTCTTCAATATCATATTCCATGGTGGCAATCATGACCATTCTCCGGCGATCTCCTTGGCCAGAGGTAGCAAATGCAGAAGTTTCCTGTAGAAATCCAGATTTGTTGGCCAGACGTAACAATTTGTTTGTAGTGTTTCCTTTGCCATTTTGTCGCTTTAGTCTTCTTCGCAATGCCAAAGGCAGAATGGTCTTCTTTTCAGTCACACCAACTTGGTTGAGCTTTACACGGTAAAAGGATTTCATAAACGTCCATGTGCCAAATGACGCCGTCAGAATAGGGATAACCCAAAATAGAGAAAAGAGTAAAATCTGAACCTTTTCAGATCCTACTGGAATAAGCTCGAATCTGTGATTTGCATCGTGGATTTGGATTTTCCAACCGAGGAATGGCCTTGGGGGAGGATTTGTGATGTTGATGCTGACAGCCGAAAGCGACGAAGGAGGTAGTCGATCCAATACCGAGTCACCATCTGCGTCTCCGTAGACAAATCCTTGGTCAGGCTGGCCATCTGGATTGATTCCCCATACGTTGACCTGGCCCTGTGCTGGCCACTCTGTCAGGAATTTGATATTCCATAATCCGCTGTCAGGGTCCTGGGACATCTTGTTCTTGAGACCGGCATCATATCCGTATTGATTATACGGACCGTTCCAGAAAAGGTTTGGAAATCTTCGGGGGACAGAAGAACCCCAGTTCGTGTCTCCTTCTTGGACATAGTCACTGCTTCCAGACAATCTGCTGAAGTACTCAACCCGGACATGCTTTCCAGACCATCCCTGAAGTGCTGTTCCGGTCCAGGTCTGCTCGGTTATAGTATCATTTCCACCTTTGTAAGGAATCCAATCCGAGAATGAAGAAGCCCAGTTGGTTGAGTAGCGCCACATATCTGCTCCGGCCGCATGGTGCTCCACAAACAGAGTGCCGTTTTCGTCTTTGTGAAGGAGACTGCTAGAGTAATTTGCTGTATGGAATATCATCGGATTGTCCTGCTGGCCGACTCGGAAGAGAAAATGGTCAACCGCGTTTGTCGGTGTATTTGCCATATTGCTTGCGTTGGCGACAGTTATTCTGTGAATTCCATTATAGACATTGTGTATCGAGGCTTTCCAAACCCAAGTGCTGGGGATTTCTCCGATAAGTCTAGTAGATCCAGGAGTCACCTTTTCGCAGTGAACAGTGGACTGGTCAACCGAAGCATTGATGTCAGATTCTGTAGTAGAGTTGATTATAATGGAACTTGTCACGGACTGGCAGTCCATTTCATCCGAAAAGGCAATTTGGACAGGAATCGACTCTGACTTATCCGGAGAGACACTTGAAAGAATTCGAGCATCATGGCCGGGACTGAAATGTGTAATCATAGGATCTGGTCCAACCCATGTCTGCTTCGGAACATATGCTCGAAAATCCCAGGGGACCATGGTGAGGTTGTCAAGACATCCATTAAACTCACTTGACTTCTCCAAGCCAAGTTTGACGGGACTTGCTTTCAACTTCTGTTCGTCATATGGATAAAACAGGTTTTTGACGGTTGTCCCGGAGTCGAAAGGTGCAATTAGCGACGAGTTGGTATTGTTGCTACTGCAGTCAAATCTGTAGTTCACTGTGTCGTTGTCATTCTGGTACACCAGCCATACTGATTGGTTGTTCAACAAATCTTGGATTCCTTCAAAACGACCTCGTAGGACAGACCACATTCCGGTTTCCGTCGGCGTGCCGTTGGAACCAGTTAGGAAAAGATCGTGCGTTTGCTTAGACAGTGATTGGAGATAGTAGCCGTCATTCAAAACAGGAAACTTCTGTCTCAATTGAAACATGTGTTTGAGCACATTGCGCACTGGATGTGCTGGATCTCGGTGATCGTAGGTGACGGCGATATCTTTGCAACCGTTCATGGCACTGTCTAGAGGAAACTCATAGTATTGAGTGACGTTCACCGTGAAACAACCATGTGACCACCATGCAGTAGCTGGAGACATGGATTGACGACCATAGATATAGTTGTCGGCGGTAGCGTCAAGAATATAGAAAGCTTGCTCTTCTCCCCATAGTACGAGAGGCGCTCCTGGCATGTGAATGGTCGT
This sequence comes from Talaromyces wortmannii, assembly GCA_001939245.1. Lineage (NCBI taxonomy): Eukaryota > Fungi > Ascomycota > Eurotiomycetes > Eurotiales > Trichocomaceae > Talaromyces > Talaromyces wortmannii. The sequence goes on along the minus strand of MJVA01001025.1, from coordinate 1,663,134 downwards.
GATAAACATCCCCAGCAGCATCCTTTCCGTGCCATGTTCAATTGCAGGCCACCGGAACACATCCTGGTTGGTTGTACCGTACAAATGACGAGGGTCGAATTTGCCGGTGTTTGGATTCACCAAGTCGTTAGACAGCAGCATAAGAGTCCACATCTCTACCCAGTCCGGGGGCAAGTCATATCCAGCAGCAAGATTTCCATCAAGTCCCAAAAAGCGAGTCAGAGTTCGATAAACAGAATAATGAAATGCAGCTCCATCGATAGCTTGTTGGCCATGATCACGAATGAAGTATTTCTCCGAGGAGTCGTTTGTCATCAGAACAGCATCCCGAACATTCGAGGGCCACATATCCGGCTGTCTTCCTCGTCCGAGATAGACTGATCCAAATGTGTTTCCGCCAGTGATTTCGCCAGACAAGAAGAAATTTTCCTTCCCATGAGCTCGAGCACACTCTCTCCAGCCTTCAGACATATCTCCCAACGCATCAACTGTTGCCTGTGTAGCTTTGTCGAAGCGAAAACCATCGACGTCGAGAGATGCAATAATGATACACGCATGGCGAACGAGCTTATCTCGTACAGACGGGACCCATTCACGAAGACGATCTTGGACGGAAGCAAACTTTGCCAGTTCACGTTGGTAATCAGGAAACACGCCGAAAGCTTCTATGTCTCCGTATTGGTCGAACTCGCTATCGTAACAGCCTTGCAGCTCGCTGTAAACGTAGTTGTCTACCGGGTAACCAGTCTCGTTATAAAAACGTGGATAAGCGCAAGTTTCGTTGTAGGTGTTACCGATAGAAAAATCGACGTATTGGCGAGATGATTTCCATTGTACTTGGTGCTCCTTGTAGGCAAAAGGGGCAGTGGTGTTGAGATACCCGTCAAATCCGATGAGATCTCCCATGCTGGAAACAAAACTTTAGCCAATTTGTCACTCTCACCACAGAAAACTACTTACGTTGCAAGTGTATTGTCGATAATGACATACATTCCTCGCCTATGAATCTCAGTCACGGCCGATCTCCAAGCGGCAAGGTCGCCATAATGTTGGTCAAGCAAAGTAGTATCCAAAGCAGAATACCCATCAAAGCCCCATGGCTGATTCATCAGTATCGTTCCAGCGAGGTAAATACCCTATTAAAAATAGGTTAGCTCGGGATGCAATAGTCAAAAGCAAAACCAAATACTTTGATGCCCATTCCCTGAAGATAATCCAGCGTATCAATAAGCCCCAAAATGTCTCCTCCATGTCGCATCTGTGTGGAGTAGAGATCATGCTCAAAATTGGTACCGTTGATATTGTCGTTACTGGGGTCGCCGTTGACAAATCGATCGAGAAAAAGGGTGTATATCGGAAAGCGCCAGTTTTCCGGTGACGGATGGTATTGGTGGTTGGGCCATTGTCCCCAATAATCTGTAGGTGTTTTGGCAGTCTTGTTCTCGTTCAGATTGTAACTTGTGAGGTCTTCGTCGTATGGCCACGCGGCTGATCTCGAGGCCAGCAGCGCGAGCAAGAGGTTGGCTGCCACCCACATCGTGATGAGTGAGACTCGGGTAGAAAAAGACAGAAACCTATATATACAACATGTGTGATTCGATGTAGTTGATTAGGAGAGGTAATTGGCGAAAATATAGTCAGCAGTAAAAGGTATAAACGAAAGAATGAGTAGTATGTAATACTCGACAATATATACGTTCCAATGTGATGTGCAAGTTCCTCTGTTTTGCTTCTTGTCTTCTCGAAAGCGACAGTAGATGTTAAGAATAAGACAATCAGAGAATTAAGAGGAATGTAAGTCGACGGAATCGCATCCAGGCGAGGATAGTGGGGGTTATCAAAGCGCAGCGAGAGAGGAGAATAGCGATAGGAGGGATGATGGGGGGGTTTGCAGGCACACCGTTGAGATGAAAGGAGCACACAGTGTGAGAGGGAGGAAGCCTTGGGCAGTCCGCTTCAGACAATAAGGAGAACCTTCGACGGCGAGGAAGTGTACAAGGGCCGATCCAGCGTGCACAGGTTTGTTGTATGGGAGACAACAGTGTCTGTCTTCTGTCAAAGGAGAAAAGGCAACACTTTCTCCTAGCTACGTCGGAAGGAGCTGTCGATGTTGGCGTTTACTGGGTAGACAAGCCCCTTTGATAGGGCAGCGCCATCTCGTCGTCATATGAGGAGACGTGTGACTGACGCGGTTTACCTTCTAGGTGCCCCTTTTACGCGCGTGCAGATAAGTGCAGGTAGCTAAACTACGAATCTGGTTGGAAGACACGGATTGGATGTATAGTCGTGTTATCCGATTTCTCGTTTCGGGCACTGTGGAGCTACTTTTCCAGGGTTCTTCTAGGGCTTGTCGATCGGTTTGCTGCCTTTTTTTCTTCTTTTGGTTTTGTCCATGCAGCTGCGAGTATTACGATATCAGACATGTGTCAAGGCTTAGGTTACTAAAATCGGAGTTTCACGGTCCCACCGTGAGCTACGACGGGTGGATTGTGGTACGTAGTCGTAATAGATATATCGAAACCCACAAGATATGCGGGCTATCACTATCCGACATCAGATGTTTTGATATTCACTGACTTCGATGGTTCATTCAATTGGTCTGGAGTAGTTGAAAACAAGTCCATGATAAGTTGAAATCTTTTCATTGAATCACATACTGGACACAGGTAGACAACAAGACCATAGCTCTCTCTAGTACAAGCCACTGTCGAGCACATGTCGGCACGCTTGTCTTTTCAAAATGTCTAAATATGTAAATTAGCATATTAAAAAATCCCGCTCGGAGATACTAGAGCTGAGATGGAGGGAAAAAAAAAAAAAAAAAAAACGCTACAGATGGGGCAGCGGTGAGCTTCAGAACTTGATGGCCAATCAACCAAAGAGGAAAGACATGTGGTGGTAGATACGGCCTTCTCCAGACGGTGTAGCAGCATGATTTGTACAGAAGTTTGAACAATAAAGCTGTAGAAAACCTAACATCATGGGGAATGAAGGTGCCATTCTAGCTTGTCTACCTTACGGTTCGAAGGAGAAGTGATCCTGTGATTCGAATTAATAGAGCTGAGCTCGGTATTGCATTACTTCTTGTATCATTGAGGTGTTATTAGAACAAAGTAACATCCCTTTCACGGAACGCGACTTTCCAATTCTATCGTCATCGCGGAGAGGCGGTGATCCCCCCTTGCATAGACCTACGTCGCCCTGTCTCAGGACTCCACAATTGATTATGCACGGGTATAATATAGTTGAGGCTTTAAATCCGAAATGTACAACCTCGGGATTTACAACCGTGTCAGTTGAGCGGGGAAAGCTGAGGGTTACAAAAGATAAATTTATACGCTGTCACTATTCGAACTGAGTTACTACATTCAGCCAAGACAACTGAGTTAACACAAAGGGAAAAAAAAGAGAGAGAGAGAGGCCAGGGTTCAACAATTGATGTCGAAAATAAACCTGGACCCACATTCCGCAAAGTGGAGCAACATCTTGTTGACAGCAGATCGGCCTAGCCTATAGAGGTCTAGTGCAAGGCTTTTATTGGATGGAGGGAACGCCTCCTGGCAGCAAATCCGAACTAGCGTTTGCGCCTGCAGAACCATATCCCGGGCCCTTGATTGGCCTGGCTGGTCTGCTCTCCTTGCTTCTCGCCTGCGCAAGGTGATGCTCACTAATCTCGCTATTTATCAGCCTTAGATTGCAATGTCCACGAAGCTGAAGCCATCCATTCGTTCCCTTTCTTGCGTCAAAGATTGTCCGAACTCTCGGCGTGGAAAACCCTGAGATAGGATTTGTCATATTTGGATGTTTTCGCCAGTTTGTTATCCCTGTTCTTCGCGATACATCATTTGGGTCAATTTTAAATCTGTTTTCACCGGGTAAGTTATTCAAATCTACATAGATAAGCATTTGAAATACTAATATCCGAACGTTATGATTTATCTACCCGCTACGAAATTATATATCGCCAATTCTCAAAGGTGTACTTTTTTTTTTTGCTCCGTAGATAGCTATGAGCGGTACATGTAAGCTTCCCATCTGTTGGCTTGACGCCGAGTATGCCCTAGATCAATTGATACCAGTGAACATTTGAACAGTCAACCTAATGATAATCTTGTATGTTTCGCCGCAGAAATTACATGTATATCAATTGATTGATCTAACCAATTAATACGGACTACATAATTATACATCCTACAGACAGAAACTGAACAACATATATGGATATATTAAACTAAATGTGGCTAATATTTACATACTGTAAAACCTATTTACACGTAGAAACTTCTACCGCGCGCTACACACCATTATTCTATGATTTCAAATACATAGTTTTCCAAATTCAAATGGACATCATCTTCGTAACCCTACCGATACAGCCGTGTCTATTCAGCTCCATACTTGGCCCGGTATTCCTTCAGCCGGCTCACTTCATTTTCTCCAATCTTATCTCCCAATTTCTCAATCAGATCCTGGAAGACCAGTACTGCCCGAATAGGAATATTTCCACCAAGGTCTCGTTCCGCTGCACCGATAGCACTCTTGCGTTCTGTGTCACTGACTCGTTCTTGGCGGTCGAACAGAAGGACGACGCCGGCCACGGTGCCTCCCTCCTTTTGGATGATCCCAACAGCCTCGCGTAGCGCTGTGCCAGCAGTGATCACGTCATCGACGATCAGCACACGTTTACCCTTGAGCGGTGCGCCAACAATGTTTCCTCCTTCTCCGTGGTCTTTAGCTTCTTTGCGGTTGAACGAGTAGCTGATGTTATCCCATGTCGAGGTGCCAGCGAGCGCATCCCGGACGGCGAGTTCGTTTACAACACCCACGCATTCTGGAATTCCCTTGTAAGCGGGACTTTCTCTGATGTTAGCTATTTGCAACACTTATTCTGGAACGAAATATATCAAAATACCCAAAAACAATGTCAAAGTTTGGAGTGATGGCACCGTCACTTCCAACCGACACAAATGGCGGGGCCGAGATCACATTGGCGAACGAGGCCGAGGTCTGGCGCAACAGAGGCGCGGTATAAAGACGGCTCGAAGTCAGGAAGTATGGCGATTCGCGGCCAGACTTCAGCGTGAAAGTGCCAAATGCCAGGGCGTTGTTGGCTACCAGCAGAGACAACAGGCTTGACTTGTAGTCCTGGTCCACGGCCGGGGCGGGAGACATGGCGAGCTGGTTCTTTTCTTGCTTTTCTATTTCTCTTCTCTCTTGCAAGCAATATTGTCGACTATCGCAAGACAGTAGCAGATGCACGAACAATAATGAATCAATTGGGTTGGTGAAGGAGAAGCGCTCACAAAAATTCGATGAGGGGCAAATCCACTGCCGGGTCGGAGCCACGCTGATTGGCTGCGCGAGGCAAAGCCGGTCGCTCACCGAGTGCCCAGCGTCTGGTGTCGTCGTCGCGCCTTCCCTGCCAGCACTTCTCTGCCACTTTTCCGTCTCTCGCATTCCTCACTCACACTCTGCTCGCTCAGTGGTAAGTCGTCCATCTTCACTCTACGGTTCCAGCGCTGCTTTGCAGCTCCTGGCCGCTGCTTGTAAGGAGGGGCATTTCCTCGTCCTTGGCGGGGCATTTCCCAACAAGGATTAGCGCGCTTTCTCCGGACTCCGATAAAGGCGTCGAGGGCCGTTTTTGACCATATGTCGGCGCCGGTGACAAGAGTTGTTCGCGACTGATGTGTCTTTTTCTTCTTCTTCTTCTTCTTCTTCTTCTTCTCCTCCTTCTCCATTTTCACTTCTATGAATAGCTCTGGCTGGGTGCTAATTTTGACTTTCTCCTAGCTGGGCCATTGACATTCTGCGCTGCTATTGGATTGCATTGCATTGGCCGTCCTATATTACCTCATACACCTTGCAGCTTCGGGATTGAATAAAGCTTCTTGAAACTGTGCGATTTAGCGAAGCGTTGTATTATTTCACTGCCGCCGCGCCTCCTGGCTTCGCCTATAATTTTCGGACCTCAATAATCTAGCCACTTTCGTCACAATGCACGTCGGTCAAAAGCTCCAAGACCAGGCGACCTCCGGGCAGCCTGGGATCTCCTTCGAGTACTTTCCGCCAAAGACCGCCCAAGGTGTACAGAACCTGTACGACCGTATGGACCGCATGCATGACCTCGGCCCGGCGTTTGTCGATGTCACCTGGGGTGCCGGGGGCAGCCGGTCTCAATTGACCTGCGAAATGGTCAAAATTGCACAAACAGTGTTCGGTCTTGAAACCGTCATGCACTTGACTTGCACTGATATGCCGCGCGAGAGCGTTGACGAAGCTTTGGAAGCCGCTTATCATGCCGGGTGCACCAATATCCTCGCCCTTCGTGGTGATCCCCCGCGTGAGAAGGAAACATGGGAGGCTGCGGAAGGTGGATTTCGATATGCCAAGGACCTGGTCAAGTACATCCGGGAGAAATACGGCAACCATTTCGACATTGGTGTGGGTGGATATCCCGAAGGGGCCGATGACAATTCCGATGTCGACCAACTGATCGACCATCTCAAGGAGAAGGTGGACGCCGGAAGTTCGTTTATAGTCACACAGATGTTTTACGATGTGGATAACTTCTTGAACTGGGTACAAAAGTGCCGTGCCAAGGGAGTCAATGCTCCGATTGTTCCTGGCATCATGCCGATCTCTACCTACGATGCTTTCATTCGTCGGTCCAAATGGACCAAGATCCATATTCCACCTGTCTGGCTAGAGAAACTGGAACCAGTCAAGAACGACGACGCCAAAGTTCGTGAGATAGGCACCAAGCTGGTTTCAGAGATGTGCCGAAAATTGCTGGAATCAGGACACATCCATCACCTTCACTTGTAAGATTCGTTACTAGACCCCGCCATGCACTAAGACTAACCTGCAATCAGCTATACCATGAATCTTGCCCAAGCAAGCCGAATGATTTTGGAAGAACTCAGCCTTTGCCCATCAAAGGAAGCCCCTCTACAAAAGCCCCTGCCATGGCGAAAGTCTCTTGGTCTTCGTCGGCGGGCCGAGGATGTGCGACCAATTTTCTGGCGAAACAGACATGCATCATACATTACTCGCACAGCCGACTGGGATGAGTATCCGAACGGTCGGTGGACCGACGCTCGATCCCCAGCCTTTGGCGAGTTGAACGCCTACGGTGTCCGACTCAAGGGAACTAACGAACAAAACATCAAACTCTTTGGCCGTCCAAAATCGATCAAGGAACTTTCAGACATCTTCATTCGCTACTTGAACGGAAAATTGGAACGACTGCCGTGGAGCGACTCACCAATCACTAGCGAGGCAGATTCCATCAAACAAGATCTCATTGATCTCAACCAGCGAGGGTTCATCACCGTGAATTCTCAGCCTGCTGTGAACGGAGTCAAGTCTTCCCACCCAATCCACGGCTGGGGTCCTCGCAACGGTTACGTATACCAAAAGGCTTATCTGGAGTTGTTCATTCCACCATACCTCGTAGAGGATCTCTTGGCACGAATTGAGAAAAACAACGACCTCACATACTACTGTGTCAACAAGTCGGGAGAGTTGAGGACGCGAACCGACGAAGGACCTAATGCTGTCACATGGGGCATCTTCGCTTCCAAGGAAATCATTCAACCCACTATTGTCGAAAGTGTAAGCTTCATGGCCTGGAAAGACGAGGCATACCAGTTGGGAGACGATTGGGCCAAGTGTCACCCAGCAGAGAGCCCAAGTCGTAAACTCATCAAGCAAGTTGTGGACGAGTGGTACTTGATCAATATCGGTATGTGCCCACCTTTTGTGTTCTGAGTGGAATTTTGCTAATGATTCATAGTAAACAATGACTTCCACAACACACATGACCTATTTCGCCTATTCGACGGCCTCGTCATCAAAAACCTGGATACCGAAATTCCCGGCATCGACCCCGAGGTAGATGGACCAACTCAACCTGCTCCAGCCTCCAAGCCCGCTAAAGCGTAGTTCGAAGTTTTATCGATTACTACCAAATTAAAAGACAAAATCTCGATTGGTCCTCATTCTATGGCGTTTTGCGTTTGTATTGCGTTGCTGCAGCAGATGGAAAAGCAAAAAATAAGGAAAGGAAAAAGATGCAGATGACCTATGATGACCTGACGAAATTCAACATTCAATACCATTCAACATGCATATATAGATCAATGATAAGATCTGGAGTCATTTGGGGAAAATGCGGAAAAAGCTTCTGTTCTTTTTCTATTCCGGCTTGTGTTTTTGACCTTTGGCTTTGCTCCGGCGTTAATGATGTGATGACTCTCCTCTTGTTTTTTTCTCCTCTGTGCTTCTTCTTTTGATACAAAGATACCTCAACTGCATCTTTTTCATATACATATTGATCCTGTCTAGAGGAAAGCATTTAATGTCTTTTCTTCTATCTTTTCTTGTGCTTTTTGTTTCGGAAAATTCATACTTAATTCAACATGCATCATATCTCTGGACCAGCAGATTGAATCAGAGAATAAAATTATTTTTCATTACTTAAAAAAAAGAGTGAAATACTTCTTGGGGGGCTTCCGTGCCAACTTCGGTCGCTGGAACATTTGAAGACATTGATCCATTGATAACAGTTGAAAAGAAATTCGAATTTCTCGAAAATTTGTCCCCTCATAAATGAATGTATTGACCATTAAATAAAATCATTAATCCTAAAATAAAATGAACCAAGTACAGTAATAATAACCAAACCCACATGTGCATAGTAAAACCATGATTACGCCACCGCTTCAAACCCAACCCTTGACTCCAGCTTGTTTCCCATCAATTCTTAACGCAGAAAAAAATAGAAAAGGAGGAGAAGAAAATTGAAAGGACAAAAATATTCATCTCCCAATCAATCGCCCAAAGAACCACCCAAAAGGCCTACAAAACCATACAATCCAACTAGCCACAAGCACAATGTATCCGGCAGCCCGACCAATAACAATAAAAACCAACCCCAGAATCGCAAAATTGACGAGGGCTTGGCCAATATCCTTTGCAAACTGCCCGAGATTTTCTGTGCAGGATTTGGGCAATACTCCGGTTTGCTTGTATTCGATGTAAGCTTCTGCCAGGCGCTTGCACACTTTGAAGCATTGGGCAGCCATCTGAGGGAGTTTCTGAGAATAGAAAAGAACGTCGGAGTAAACACGTTGGTGGTGCAGAAAATCGTAGAGATTGATCAGAGAAAGATATACGACTCCAAAGGAGAGGCTGATGTCTGGCGCGGATGAACTTTGGGCATTGCTAACGACGGCTTCTTTCTTATTTTCTTGAACGGATTCGCTAGTAGTTTGCTTGTTTTCGCTTTCAGATGGGGAACGGCGCCTAGCTCCGCTTTTTCGAGGCTTGCGAGCGACTTTCGCTTCTCCTGAAGACTTATGGCGAGGAGCATCACTAGAAGAGGAAGGAGTAGTGGTAGAAACAGGGGTGCTTTTCGACTTTGGCTTTGTTTCAGGTTCTCGAGGTTTCACTTCAGGTTTCTTCTCCATCTTCTCCGACTCTTCTTTGGCCTTTGCTGCCTTGTACGCCTTGCGAGCCTCGTTGATACGCTCGGTATTGAGCTTCTGCTCACGCAGCTCGTCCATTGGTGGTCTGGCACCCTTTGCCGCGCTCTGTGCTTTCACTCTGTCGTAAGCAGCGCGTGCCTCGGCAAGTCTCTCTGCATGTTGTCGGGCAGCTGTCAATCGCGACGATGCAGATTTGGCCTCTTCGGCACCCTGGCGTGCCTTTTCTGCCTTCATTCTGATCTCCATTCTAATAGTGTGTGTGTCTTTTTTCTCACCGGACCGTTTGGCGTCTCTTGGCTTGCTGGGCATGGCTGGAGGAGAGGGTGATGTGCTCAGTGGTGGACTGGGAAGTTGTTGGGGTACCTGGAAACCATCCAGCTCGGCGACACTGGGGGTCTTTGGGGTTCGTTGCTTTTTAACGAGCAACTCATTCCGGGCCCTCGCTTTCATCGGAGAATGTATCTCATGAAGAGGCGGGGCTAAGCCCGGGATGTTTTTGAAGATGTCATTCGGACTCAATTTAGGACTGTCGTCACTGGACGGTACTGAAATCGTGCTGCCATTTGATGTAGCCGTAGAATCCTGCCTGGTCTGAGGAGATCCGTTGAAATCGGGCGAAACAGAGTCAGAATGGGACTCTGGACTGCCTTCTCCGGGAGGAATACTTGATGATGAGCGTTCAGAAGATTTATTTGTAAATAAAAAGTTGTTTTCTGGTGTAGTAATGTTATGTCGTAGAGCAGAGCCCTTGTGTGGTCTGGATGAACCGTCGGGTGTTCGTCGAGTCCGTGATGGTTGTATGATGCTTCTTGTGAGAGGCTCCGGTGCCACACGAGCAACACTTGAAGCACTTATGAAGATATCTTCTTCATCTTTGCGGGAAGTGTTTCCTGACGAGCTTCCTTTCCCGCCGGCAGGTTTAGGGATCTTTGTTGTTGAGTGTGCAGCAGTCAATACTGGGGGAATTTTCAACGCTGCTGGACGTGATGTCGAGGGTATGTTGTCCGTGGTCTTGTATGTATGGTAAGGTGGCCGGCTGTTGGATATATGAGGAAATCTGGATGCCTGTAGTGATGGTAATTTACTTTGCTGTCTGGCATTCGCACCACCAGCAGTGCGTGATTTAGGCCTAGGCGATGGTGACCGGCGCTCTTCCTCGTCATCGGAGGGAAACAATAGCACTTCGTCCGGATTCTTGGCTCCGGCTCGATCCATGCCGACGCATCCCATAAAGCATTCGGCTCTCAGCTTGTGATACAACTCTTTCTGCTTCATCTTCGGTTCGTCCGAAAGAGGGCTGCTTCGTGTTTGGCCGACTTCATCGGGACTGTAGTAACCTCGTGAACTATCGCTTCGTACAGAGTTCGTTTCCCTTGTCGTTGTTTGGGCAGACTGCAGCGCCGAGTCCTTTTGGAGAACCGGGATACCGCTCGATTTTCGGGGATGTGGTGTATCTCTGTGCTCCGAGGTCGGTTTGGGTTTCGAGGCATCCATTTCATGTCTTTTCACCACGTTTCCAAAAAGCTCTCCTCTGCTCTGCTGATACATCCGAACTTCTTCATCCGACATGGATGGCGGATTGGGTTCCTTGGCAGAGGGCATATGCACAACGAACCTATCTTCCCAACCTTCAGATGATGTATCAGTTGTCCCCGAACCAGCGGAGGAGACCGCCTTACTGAGCTTGGAGTCCGGCGACGATGACGACGCGAGAGATGGGGATTGAGAAATATCGACACTGATCCACTGATTACCATTCACCTTCCATTTCTGACTGACTCGCGGTCGAGGAACATGATCTTCGTGAGAGCTGTCGGTGCGATTACTTGGACTGATCACACCGGTTCTCGGGTTTGCGCCTCTCCCCTTGAGTTTGTCTTCGAGTTTGACTTCATACATCCGAGAGCCTTTTGGCTTCGGAGGTGTCAGAGGCCATCGTGGCTTGCGAATGTAGTCACCACTACCACTACCACTGCTGCCGCCGCCGCCGCCACCTGGTCGTGCAGAAATTGCTTGTGCAGCAGCAGCGGCAATTTTACGTTCAAGGCGTTGCCTGATCTCCTTCCAGTCTCGCTCAAAGGATCGTTTCGGTCCAAGTCGGCTGTTCTGAGTGCTATTCATGTCGATATCAGAGGTTTTTGGTCCTATATCATTTCCATGACAGCGCTGGCCGATGGCGCCTGACATAAGACAATCCTCCACCCGCATACGATAGACTCGTTCAGTCGTATGGTATTCAGTTTGCCAACGTGTCAACCAACGCACAAGAGGAGACGGTGGTGTAGAAGGTGTACAAGCGGTAGTAAGTTAGCCATCGAAGAAAGGATAGACCTCTACTGGACGATGAAAGATCGAGTAGATCCCTAGCCCTCCTCCATACTGAACGCGACAAACAGTTCCTATGTGTGGCTTGGAATTGGACGTCTCAACGTGTTTTTGTCCAAAACTCAAACCACCAGGTACGCACTAGGCAGTGGGTGTGACGAAGGTGCCAGCCAGTGAAGTAGTCACAGGGGCTGGCGTGTGGCGAATGGGAATAAAAGAGGAGGCAGGCATTTTCCAGCGAGTTTCAGAATCAGCCAATAGATTTCATGGAGCTTGATTAAAAGGATACGGAGGGCCGTTGGTATGCGATATGGACGGTGGTTGGTGAATTTGGAGATTGGGAATGTTGAGACCACCGCTAGACATGTGGAATGTTCGCCTCCCTTCCCCTCTAATGTTCGGTGACGCGTGAGTTTTCGGCCCGTCAGGAGATGGATGCAAAGTAATTAGGTCCATTTCTTCATATGGCTGGTTTATTTCTGGGTTGGAAGAATTGTGTAGCGATGCGCGAGAGAGTCATTGCCTATCCAGACCTCTCTTGCCCTCACCATCACCATCGCTTCGTGACGGTTCACTAGTCTTTTTTCACCTCGAAGAACGAACCTGGTACAAATGACGCCGATATTCATCTTGTGCAGTATATCAAACATTTCGTGTTCTCTGGTATGTGTCAAAGTGCTCAGCAGGTAAGGCTAGCTGAACGCTGAATTAGGGTTATGGAATTACCGCATTCGGCCGACACACGTTTTATCCTGTTTGTTGATGATCGCTTTTCTGAAACGAAATTGTCATGATTGGTTAAGCTGGGTGTCCCTTGTAATCGGAGTCTTCTGATATTGAGTATGTTTTATCGAGCAAAAAAAATACAATGTACATATAGATGGCATTATTGTCATCGGTCGCAGGTGAGTACCCAGACCACTGAAAAATTAAAAGGGAATTCAAGGTTCAGTTGTCGTTTAATCAAAAATATCCGGTTTCCCTTCGGCTAGAACCACTTGAGTATCCCCACTGCTGTTGCGTAGGCGTTCCATTGCTCAGTCCTCCTGGAGAGCTTATGCGCTTCAATGGACTTGAGACTCGCTTCGCAGGGCCAAGAGCAGCAAGCCTATCTTTAAAATTAAGATCCGAGCCCGCTCGGTCTCCAACAAGATTCGCTGAGGCAGACTTTCGTAGTGGAGAATTGGCGTGGGAGTATACACCAAGGCTACCGCCGTCACTCGTGCCAACGGACGCGGTCGGTTGTCGGAAATGGGGTTGACGCATAGCTGCCGGATTATTTTGGACTACTGGAGACGCATCCCGTTGATGACTAGGGGTTTGAACTCCGGGTTGAGTATTAGAGGGCATAAACGACTGTCGTCGAGAAGACGACCCGGGTTTATTTGCCGATTCTGGGTCAACGTGGCGGAGGTAATTTGGATTTGGGCTTGTCTTGAAGCCCCGATTGATAACATGTGTCGGGGTCCATAGCTCAACTTGATTATACTGCTCGTCCAACGCAGTTTGGGTGGCGTTCTCTTGTGAGAATTGCACACCCACGTCCCGCATAAGCGGGTGTGTACGGGGATGGACGAACTTGGTGTCATATTCATTCAAAACTTCTTTATGGACCAAAGTCGAGTCTTTTGCTTGTTGAGAGAATGACGAAGAGAGGAACGACATTTGTACAGATAGTAAAAGGGCGAGAACGATTGTAGTGAAAATGGTCATGCTTGGTCGCGGATCGGATGGTAGTGTTGGTAGGAAAAGCCAGTACACGAGAACATGGCCTGGGCTGAACGAACAAAACAGACGCAGTGATAGAGGAAATGGATCCCACACAGCAATCTCCCATACGTCACGTTTCGGGTCAGGGTGGCGCCTCGACTCGGCGCTTTCACCGGTCAAGATATTCGACAAAAAGCGAATGGGAGATGTTGACATGGGAGTGGATGAGACTTGGACTCGTTGTGCCGACGGTGTTGCGGGCACTTTATCAATAGAAGCTTCGAAGAGACGGTATCGGCGCTTTCGCCAGAATGTGTAGATGGCATTTGACACCGAGAACAAGGTGAGGAGATGCACGATGAACGAAGCCTAGTTAGAGCGAGTCTCAGTCAGCAAATATTAAACCCCAAAGCTGAATCTGCGATAAAACATACCAACCAGCTAAACCAAGACAGTCCGCCACGGCCGTCACCAAAGATATCATCATCTGCGCGACTTGTCTGAGTGGCACTATTTGCTCTCGCAACCATGAAGATAAAGTTCAACCCAAAGCCAAGGGGCACGGCCCAGTCCTTCTCCAACTTATCCCAGTCACTCGAGTCAATCTCCTCCGATAGCCATAGCAGAAAATCCCAAGGGTTGAGATAGCCCGTGATGCGCTCATGGAGCGGGCGACGACGTACAAGTCGAGGCATGGTTTTTGAAAAAGGTTGAAATGCCAACCACGCCAAGACTCAACTCGGAAAATTCATTCAGCCTGCACTGACACTGCCCATGAGACCAAGGTAAGAGCCAGCAGCTCTTGCGAGAGGGTGTGTATGCGGCCGACAAGACGTTAGAAGGGCGAAGTTATTATTGTTTGCGGGAGAGACCAGCTCCAGAAAGTAAACAGAAGCCGCGGCCAGATGCGGCTTAGCGTAGCCGCTAACACCGGACCCTCTCCCCGAGCTTCAAGCTGGATGTCCGTCGTTCACCGCAGCAACGACCAAATCTACAGCCAGCGGATTTGACGAGGGAACCGAATAGTTATATTTTTGTCGGTGCTACGGGTTTCATTTTGCAGTGACCATGGCCGGAACTGCCGCCTTCAAGGTAATCATCTCCGCAGACCGACTCGATCTTCCCCGCATTGCGACCGTCGACTCATGGTAACGTGTTGAGATAATTAGGACCGCCAATTCCTAGCGGTGATCGGCGATGAAGAGTACGCAAGAACTCTCCTTCGAAATATATATTTGCGTGCCTTTTGACTGACTTGCGCTATTGCAGCTCTGTGACCGGTCTCTTATTGGCGGGTATCGGCGTACGTCTCCCCAATATCTCACCCTAGCAACTCGAACATTCAGAGACCTAAACCCACCTTTGCAGCATGTGACAGAAGCTCCGGAATTACAGCGCAATTTCCTCGTCGTCGACGCCAAGACAGAGACATCAGCTATCGAAAAGGCCTTTCACAGCTTCACGCAAGAACGGAAAGATATCGGAATACTGCTGATCAACCAACACGTACGAAGAGAACACCTTTTCTTTACCACTTTCATTTACCCAGTCTAAACTGTTTGAATATACAGGTCGCCGAACGCATCAGACCAACGGTCGAGTCGTTTACGGATGCTTTCCCTGCAGTCCTCGAGATTCCGAGCAAGGACCACCCATACGACCCAGAAAAGGACAGTGTCCTTAAACGAGTGCGCAGACTGTTTGGCGAATGATTTTAGCCTGTCGACATGAACTTTACTGTTTTTCTTTTCGATCCGGTTTATACGTTATCATGGCTTTCATAGGCGTTGTTGCATAGGGATGTTCCTACTACTAGATTCACGAAATCCGTGTTATCTTTTATAGTTGCAGAGATACATATATGGCTTTTTTCCTTTCCTGGAGGGTGAATTTAAGTCACACTGGTGAAATATTAAAATAACTGTGTTGCCAACAAATGTGTTGATTTCTTCTCGGTGACGAATCGGCTCGACTAGCTATATACAGATCGATACGGCATGGTTGGGGTGTTTCGCCAAAACAAGTCAACTCCTTGATGCGCTTGTAACAGAATAGAAATACCCAAATTTTGGGAGGAAAGGAAGAGCAGGATGAGGGATTCTAAGGGTGTGAACCCTTAAGATCTAGGTAATGCATGAATCAATATCAAAAACGGCAGACGGCAGATAAAAATATTGTCAGTGGCTTTGTATGGTATTGTAGTAATAGGTGAGTGATATCAGGGATCCTCAAAATCAGTAGAGGTAATGCGATCGGTATGGGCAGGATGGGGAGTAGACAAAAGCAGGATAATCAAGGTGCGAATCGTGACAAGTAGGACAACGTATAAGCAATTAATTCAACGTGAGCGCATTATGCATTAAAAGACAATATCACGAGCTTGAAGACAGGTAACGCGTTCATTATCTTTGGTGTAGACATCGGCCAAAACGGCATATTTGCCCTAGAAAAGAGAGGTTGTTAAAAACACATTCGGATCGAATGAGAGTCGTTTACTTACTGGTGGCACCTGGCTGGGAATATCGACCTGCTTGATAAACTTCTGCTTTCCTTGTAGGGGACACTTCAGGTCGGTATTGGCCTCGATCTCGTCGCAGAGGTCGGCATCAGTTTTGATCAATTTAATCAGTCCGTATTTGACTTCAAGGTGGATCTTGGAGCCTCTCTCGACAGGCTCGTGGAAAGTTCCTTCGGCCACGATAGTGAGGGTTTGGCCACTGTTAAACAAAACATGAAGTCAGCTTCGGATTGATACAACTCTCGCATGAGATAAGCTAGAGGTTGTATCTCGGAGCAACGAGATAAGACAAGACGTACGGCTCAGGTGGGTTTGGAGAGAGGTTGACGGAGGTGATCTCGAGAATATCGTCTTTCGGGTCGGTACAGTATCCCAACGGGTTATCGCCTTCAACAGGGAAATCTTCCTTCAGAGTCTTCAGAGGCGCCTGGGTCAGGAAGGGGATAGATGCAGCCCAGATCTGCAGCGGAGCCGCGAGGAGAAGGGCGTATTCGAGCTTCATGGCTGCGAGAAGCTCTAGGAGTCTTTTGGGCACAGAGGCAGTATAAGCTATCGCAGCTCGGCAAGTAGCAGGTCTGGCTGCAAAAGGTTGACGGGGATGTGAGTGGTTGATCTCGTCCGGGGTGCTGAGATAGCAAGAGTCGTCGAGGGTCTGAGGCTGTGGAAATGGAATGACGAAGCCGCCGAGCGCCACCCAATAACACGACACGTGATGGGTCACACGCCCGTCTCGAATTGGCCCAGCCCCTCACCGCCCGGGTCCCGCGGCCGCTGAGTGGTCAGCCAGCCTCGCGCCCATTTATGCCCTGATAAGGAGAACCAAGGCTTCTGGTCCTACAACGAACCCTAATGATATAGTACTTTCGGTGCTAGATTCACTGAGTGGCCTTTATACCACCTGTTACAGTGATCCCTACAGGCATTTCCTGAGGTCGCTGCATTCATATCGCTACTGGCCGCCGATTCACTACATTTATAAACGTACTTGCTTATCATCGCCCCACTCGATGTATCTATCGCGATTTGACGTGACCACATGATCTAATTTATCATCCTAAACAATAAGAATGCACGGTGATACCTTCGCAGGATGTACGGCCAGGGATTGATGTGAGTTGTCTGTCGGCAGGTGGCTGCGTTATGACAAATACGGGCCTCGATAGGACCAGGCTGCCTGCTAGAGATTGACTTGTATATATATCGCCTTGTAAGTTCTGGGAATGTTCGTTTATCCGTCTATGAGGCCTTGACCATTTATTCCTGGTATATATTTTTATTTTTATTTTTTAAAGTTTGCGGGGAGTACGGAAACAAAGTCTCTTTCTCGCAGCTAACAAACGCCCTGTAGGCAATCCTAGCCGCACTTGCAGCACCGAAGCTGAGCGCTCCGTTGTTATTTGTCGGCGTGCATGCATAAGGTGCGCAGAATCTGCATGTAGCCTACAGGTGTTCACATGCAGAATCAAGGTTGATGTCGATCGGTGTGCGACCGGGAGGTTGCAGCTAGCACTTCGTGACAAAATTTTGGATCACTCGCAGTTTTCGGATCTCGGGTTTGCTTTTATAGTACGTATATGCATGTTTCACTTGCGCTAACTTGCTGTAAATCCATAAAAGGTCCAGCTAGCCTATATTCGAAAGCCAGCAGTGTCAAGGATACATCATTCATATAATGCTGTGGATTGTATGCATGTCATTTGACAAACCAAACAGGCCAGACCGTATCTGTAACAACCAGTGGCTATGAGGTAACCGCTGGAGAGGTCGAATTGAAATGATTGCATATCTAAGATTTTCGCCCCTTGTGATATCATTACCTAAGAGGCTTAAACCTAACAGGTAGCAATTAAAGAGCCATCGCCGATATCATTTGAGATGCGGAAGACGTCAAAAGACTATGGCGAGAAGAACAAGTTGTACAATGGTAGCAGGTCAGAAATCTTATCATATATTTTCCTTTTCAAAAGTCGAGTATGTTGGAAGAACAAGGCAGGACAAATTTTCATCCCTATTCCCAGTGTGAATGGATATTCGTTAAAATGCAATTTCTATTTGCCTTGAAAATTAGCGAAGCCTGCCCCGGATCAATAAATGTAAGAAACGTACGTATATGGACGGGAAGTAGGAAACTAAACAAGCTTCCAGCATTGTGGTTGGTTACATACCTTGAACTCACCTCGGACGGCAGATGCATGCCTGCCGTAAACAAAAACCAAGCCAGCGGAGTAAAATCTCACTCGCTCGTTGGCTTCCATTATTTTGAAGATCATGATGCTTGTCGAATACTCAATTCGGCCACGTGCATGACTCGGGACAGACCCCAAGTGGGAACACCTACGTTGTCCCAAGACAGCACGGCGTCGCCGATTTTTTATTAATCCCATGATCAGATGACTTTTTTTTCCCTCTCTGCCGGTAGACCTCCCACTTTCGTGTAACTTAAAAGAACGGTATCGCGACGGAGTTCTGCGGCTGATATATTCCGCGTGGCTGAAGCGACATCAGACAGATGAGCGAATTGGGATCGCTTCCACCTCCATTCGCAGGTCTTCAAACTGTTCGAGGTTAGTTCCACAGACCCTTTTCGTCGAACCCCTAATATTTGGCTGGGACTTGCCTGCATTACAGGGTGAAACTGGCAAGAAATGGCTCCTTGCAGGAAGATACGCACCGGATCCTTCGATGATAATAATAAAATGGATCAAAACAAGTCCCACGTTCACGCGGCCACCTTCCAAAGGCCGGGTGTTTTAGGCCTGTAACGGTATCCTCCTCTATCGTGAGAAACGACCGTTCTGACGGTTACGGTCAAGGCCCGCGCCGTTTCTGACACTAACATCGGTCCCATAGTCATAGCGCAGCCCGTCGTACGACCGGACGCCCCGCTGGGTTAGTGGAGCGCTCCCGTTCTCCCAAAATTTAATCTAATCCACGGAAACTTGTTTGACTTTGAACCATGGCGCTGGGTATCGTTGTTGGGTAACTAGTTAATCAGGGGGGAAAGCCTGGGACTGCGTTGAATGTCTTTCTTATCGACCCGACAGTCTGGGTGCCACGGTCAAACTCGTTTCCGTTCCCGCTCATTTCGTGCATGAGTCCCTTACATGCGTCGGACCGCGCTGAGATCATTGTCGGGAAGACGGGAACTATCGCAATGGTGTGCCATCCCAGCGGGACAAAGTAAATAAATCAAGGCTAAGGCCGAATGATCCAGAAAAAGCAACAGCCGGCCATCAATAATGGACCTGGATTGAGATCGCCACACCAGGCTAATTCGTCCAACTTCGCCACTGACTTTTCCACAAGCATCTCAACTATCGGCGAGTGATGCTAAAATAGAAAAAATATTTAGACAATTATGTGAACTGAGGAGAACTGCCGTGAAATGCAGAGTTGTACGAAGCCTGACAGTCTCATCAATATTGCCCCTGTTTAGTATTTTTCCCCGTTACTTATTCTTCAACAGAATCACGGCAGCAAACACTGACTCAAGTTTCAACACCAAAGCTCGGCCGGCTTGACCCCGGGGGGGAGCACAGTATAGGCTGTGTCCCAAATGCAGCTGGTGAACATGACTCGAGTCGGCACTTGGTTGATCTTAGAAACACGTTTTTTTTTTCCCGTTAGTCACACACGAAGAAGCGGTGAGGTTTCAGTGAAATCCACCGAAAGGGGTAATAACGGAGACCTGCATCTGCACAGATGTGTAATTAATATTATTTAGTGACCTTAGCTCAGCACCGTCCAAGCCGGTTCCTCTTCGCAAAATTGTGCGGAATACCGCGCCATGTGGACTGCACACAGGGGATTTGGCCTCGACAGTACCTTGGCTGCAGCGTGTTTCACGTTTTTCTGACATACAAAGTACCATTATCTCCGAAGTGTTCTTTAGAACGCGGTCACATATTAGACCGCACGTCTTGATCGATGATTCCAGCATACTCCTGGATGCAAGATACGCATCCATGACTGACAAAACTCTTAGCTGCGCCAAGGCGGATGCATCAGGCCTATTCTGTATCCAGGCTGTCGATATCAGTGAATCAGAAGCAACTGCTTGAAATGGATGCAGCCAGTTTCCAAAATAGGTAAATAGCGATCATGTCACGAGCAGCAGGACACTGCCATACACTGCCATACAGTCCCATTAAATTGGAACCCAGTTGTTGAGATTGTAAGTTTACAACTTTGGGATGATCTCCTTGGTTCAAGTGTCGCACGAGCGGAACGTGGGCCCTCCATTAGAATGATGGTACGTACTTGGCCATCTGGATCCACAGAGCAAATGCCGTCAATCGCATCAAGAATTAATGTCATTCGTGACGCAGGAATGGTGCGGCTGCAAACCAGAAATGGCAGCGTATTGGCTGGTTCATTCGTCTTAAGACCAGGAGTGTGCCCACTTTTGGGGCAGAACGTGCGACGTGATGGCCACAAATTTTCCTCATAGAGAGCGCCAACTCTTCCTCGCGAGGTTAATAGACTGGGAACTGATCTGAGGCGAATTTTTTTCGAATATTTTTTTTCGCAAATGCTTCTTCTCCCCTGGTAAACACAATAGCTTTCCTTAGCAGGTATCTTCTATAACAAGGCTGAGAATGAAATCAGAGCATTGTTTAGAACCAGGCTAAGGCGTTTCCCACGCTGCTGGAGGGGTCACCATAAGCAGTCGAACAGGAGTTTCGTCCCAGTTGGCTTCAGAGTAAGGACGCCTTACCACTAAAAAGCTGATACAGTTGGTCGTTGTAGAAGGCCGGCTGCTGTGCCTTGCCCCATTTCGGGAATCAGGAGTCGGTTGCATGCCTGCTAGAGGATACCAGTGCCAACAAATCAAGCATACACAGGCTCCTTTCGGCTGCCGCCCAGTAATTCTAGATGTGGAATTCCGCCTCCCATCCTGCGTTCAGGTGGCCACTTGTTTGTGATTTGTTTTCAAATAACAATACTATCGACTGCTGTTGCCACTCGGAAAATAAATTTTTTGCCAATTTCCGAGATTTTATCCTTTTTGCCGGGTGAAGTCTGACGAGGATGAAGTATCAGGCACTTTTCTCCCACACCCACACCGAACCAGCTAACACTATTGCAGCAACCCAGATGTCGGAACAACGTCTCTCGATGACGCTTTTCAGGAGATTGTTGTTATTCACGGTCGTGAATTCCAGGAGTATTCCATTAACAATCGCATTTATTTTTGCCCTGTGGACGACGTACGGCTTCCGGGAGACTTCAACTGGGTGTCACCGCTGACCTTCTTAGGATGAAATAGATCGACTCGAACTCCAGCAGCAGGTCTTTAACCTGGTATTCGACAATCGTCTCATATTTCCGCCAATAAGTCATCCTCGGCGCGTGCTGGACTGCGGTTGTGGCTCCGGGAACTGGGCGCTTGAAGTTGCAGAGCAATATCCCAACACTCAGGTGGACATACCCATACCTCAGTTGATCATTGTCGCTCATCGCTATATGCAGGTCATTGCTGTTGATATCTCGCCACATATGCAGCCAGTTGATGTACCGGATAATCTATGGTTGCAAGTAAGCCCCCCATTTTCCCCTTGGGTTCAAGACCGCGTGTCCGAGCATACGCATCAGGCTCGAAGGACCGAAGGACCGACCATATATAGCCAAACAGACTCTTCCACCTGAAATGAAAAGCGTTGTATGGTATGACACAGCTTACTGACAACTCGCCGTTCAGATAGACAACTTGAACCGCTCCTTCACATTTCCTTCGCGATACTTCGACCTGGTGCACTCAAGGCTTGTTGCTCCAGGAATCAATAGGGCTCGATGGACATCGTATGTTCGTGATCTGGTGCGGTAAGGCTCTAGTTTCTATTTCCGATGCAGTTCATGGGTACACTAGATGCGGCCTGACGATATGTGTCTACCAGAGTTACGAAACGTGGTGGATGGGTCCAAATGGTCGAGCTGAACTATAATGTCCAATCGGATAACGGATCCATAACCGACCAACATGCTCTCAGAGAGTGGAGCAGACGTTATTTGAGGGCGCTGGAAGACTTGAAAGACCTGCGAGTTGGAGCGAGACTTGGAAGTTTGATGACATCAGCTGGCTTGGTGGAGGTCGACACAACCATGATCCAGTTGCCATTATCTGCGTGGTCCAGCGGTATGCCGTTACCGAACAGTCAATGCCATGGGTGCCGAGCTAATTCACAGAAAAGATCGCCGCATGCGACAGATTGGTGCCTCCAACAGACCCAATGTCCATCAACTTTTGGAGTCTCTTGCGCTGTACCCATTCACTCAGCGCCTTCATATGCCTGAAGGTGAGTTTCGCAATTTGATATCCCGGGCTCAAACAGAAGTGGACGACTTGAGATTGAAGGCATACTTTCCGTTGTAAGTATTCTTGGCCCAGCTATGTGTCCTGTACTCATGTCAGCAGATATGTTGCTATAGGTCGAAAGCCATGATGGCTCAGTTTTAGACCTGGTTGGGAGAAAAACCAAGAAGAGTGGTTAATACCATTAGTTATTTCGAAAGAGTGTTAGACAATCTCCTTTTGAATACAATTCGATGGTTTCTCTATGTGCAACTGCTTTCTGACGGTCCGAGGGTGACGATACTTGTGCTCATAGATGAACTCTCGATAAAGTGCGATGCTCCCTTCGCAGGAATACAGAAGTTGAGGCCGCGCGGAAGGAAACGGCATCACCTGACTTGCCTGACGGGGAAGGTGCGCAACTGTCACGGGTTTCCCGCACAATTGTTGTTGGACTGGACCGCACGGCATCCAAAAGATGTCGAATCCCCCCTTAAAAGCTTGGAAAACGAGACTGATGAGCAGTCGACCAGACCGAAATCACCGTATTTGCGGATCGCCTCACACTAACCTCCCGATGCACCCATGAATATAGGAACAGTTCAAGGACAAAGCCCCGAGGCTGGAACTGCTTGAGCAGCCACTAATGCGAGTGCGGAAGCGATGGGTATCAGTAAGAGTGTTGTCTTGCGTCGCGTAATGGTGTTAACAATCCCCGGGGTTTTAGGTGTTACTTTGAGAGACCATTGGGAGTGGCCTAAACATGATCTAGCGACACGGCGGGCGATCCTGAAGCTTATGAATAATGGATCTCGATTGGTGACAAAAAGGTCGAGATGATCCGCTACTCATTGTGGAGAAGCACCCTTTCATCCGGAACTCAATCGAAGGTCCCGCCGCTATGAGCAGTCGTTTCAAGAACGCTCATGAGGAGACATTGCTCCTGAAGGGGAAATACGCAATACTGTCATTTCGAAGGGTGCTAGGCCAAAGCCCTTGATCAGGCAGCTAGCTGACCGCGCTCTTATGGATAAGATCGCCGATACTGACCGGGAAGGTGATAGTCCATCTTGGCTCTGATTGATCGCTTTTCGAATGTACGAGTCGCCGACACGTTATCATAACAGAAACTCATGGGAATTTGTTGGGTCAGTTAGACAATGTATACGATTCACTTGGTAATTCTTTCTCTCCTCCTTCAAACCACCCAGCTAGTGCACTCTTCAAAGTATCAGAATACGTACAGGGCCAGGGGCAAGTACTCTGAATCACCAGCATAACAAAAACACTTTCCGGTTTCATATCGGCAGATCATAACGAATCCCGGCCTATAAATTAGGGTTTTAATAGCTCATATATGCGTGTAGCATTCGAGACGGCTCGGTGCTTAAGAAAAGAATGGTTGACCGCTATATAACTGTGACTTTTCTAGCCTTCGTACATGCACTACCAACAATCACTATATCCAAAGATTAAACCCATTTCACATTACTATTCGAATTTATCATTTGTTTTTCAAGCTATAAAAAGCAAAAGAATGTTGGTGAGTAATGCCTCAGGCAGCAGAAAGCTGCTCTAACCGCTTTCGGGTTGGCGCAGAAAAAGTTCCGCCTTCCCCAAAGAAATTCTTATCGTCTTCTCCCAACTTTGCGCAAGCTACTTGCAGTTCACAGTTCACAGCCAAGATGCCGTCGACTTACAAGAGGGATAAGCCGTGGGATACGGATGACATTGATAAATGGAAGGTGAGCAGCATGGAAAAGAAAGGAAGAAATTTTGAATAGCTTTGTCTAATGCGGTGAAATCTTTTTTTTGTTCTCGCAGATCGAAGAATTCAAACCCGAACACAATGTCGCCGGAGCGTTTTCTGAAGAATCATCGTTCGTGACTCTGTTCCCGAAATACCGCGAAGTCTACTTGAAAGAAGCATGGCCCATGATTACGAGGGCGCTGGAGAAACATGGCATCGCGTGCACTCTGGATTTGGTAGAGGGGAGCATGACAGTCAAGACTACAAGAAAGACATATGACCCAGCGGTTATTTTGAAAGCGCGTGATCTAATCAAGTTGCTTGCGCGAAGTGTGCCGGCACAGCAGGTGGGTTTTCTACCCTTCTTTCTCCCTCTTGTGTTCGAGAGCTCATATTGATGTGATTATCGACTAGGCGATCAAAATCCTGGACGATGATATTGCATGCGACATCATCAAGATTCGCAACTTGGTCAACAACAAGGAGCGTTTTGTGAAACGCAGGCAGCGGATCCTCGGGCCTTCGGGGTCTACACTGAAAGCTCTGGAGCTTTTGACCAGCACCTACATCCTAGTTCAAGGAAATACCGTTTCGGCCATGGGACCTTTTAAGGGGCTAAAAGAATTGCGTCGCGTCGTGGAAGACTGCATGGCCAACATCCACCCGATCTATCACGTCAAGGAACTCATGATCAAGCGTGAGCTTGCCAAGGACCCGACCCTGGCAGAGCAGTCGTGGGACAGATTCCTTCCAAACTTCAAGAAACGCACTCTCTCAAAGCGCCGTGTGCCTCACAAGGTTACCGACAAATCGAAGAAGAACTACACACCTTTCCCGCCGGCGCAAGAAAAGAGCAAGATCGACAAGGAATTGGAATCTGGCGAATATTTCTTGTCTAAACAGGCAAAGGAGCGTGTGCGCAAGGAAGAGATTCAAGACAAACAACGCGAAAAGAGGGAGGAGAAGATGAAGGAACGAGAAAAGGATTTTGTGCCACCGGTTGAGGATGTCGATCGGAAGGAGAAGAAGGAAAAGAAGGAAAAGAAAAAGAAGAGGAAGCACGCCGAAGACGGGGAGGAGGTATCAGAGAAAAAGAAGAAGAAGAGAAAGAGTAAAGGCGAGGTAGAGGAAGACTCTGAATAGTCTTTTGCGGCTTTGATTCTTATTTGCATGGCTAGGCGTTTTGTTAGTGTTGGTGTGTATATGTAAAAGTGATTCTAGTGATACCGTGATATTTAATTACTATCTGATACAAATTATTGACATGAATTTTTAATGGTAGTAATTAATGAGTAAACTTCACGAACCCCTCATGTGGTTATCAGTTGATAGAAATAATGAAGATAATAATTAAGATAAACTGCTTACAATGCAAAGAGAAAGATGCCCAATCATAACACGCAGCCATTATTAAGGCTGAACAATGTGAACATAATTATTAAATAAAAGCCAAAGTTCTATGTATTTCTAATAATCACTAATTGCTGACAAACGGCCCTGGGAAAAAACTATGCTGTGGGTCTCTCGTTAGCCCTGATAGCACTAGTAATAGATTACCCCTCCAAGCGTCCCAGGAACGTATGCGTTATCGGTAGGGCAATTGGTTGGTCTATACTTTTTTAAAAAGCTAAAATACAGTACCAGTGTTTTTTCGTTTCGGAAAGTCGGCCATGTACAAGTCGCGGAGATTTCTAATCGGTTCAGGTGGTTTTATTTCGTGCAATATTTAGCGGGACCTGATCTATATAAATAGTCCAGCACCTGGACGTTATCTTTCCTTTTATTTCTCAGTCCCATTCTTCAAGTTCCATACACCATATTCGACAAGTAAATAATAGTCCAACAAACAGATAAAAACAATGGCATCCGACCCCTTCTTCGCCGCCGTTGAGGACCGCCGTACCATCTACGCTCTCTCCGACTCGTCGCCCATCCCCGATGCACGCATCATTGAGATCGTGCAAAAGGCGGTTCGCCACGTGCCCAGCTCGTACAACGTGCAATCCGCGCGCGCTGTAGTCATCCTAAAGGAAGAGCACAAGAAGCTCTGGGATTTTGCCGATGCGGGCCTCAAGGAGACCGTGCCCGAGGCCGTTTACGGCTTCCTGGCCCCTCGCGTTGCTGGGTTCAAGGCTGCTTATGGATCGGTATGTTAACAGCTATCCAGCAAAAAAAAAAATCCTCTCTTTGAGGTTCTCGGCTAACTTGCTCAGGTCCTGTTCTTTGAAGATGACGCCGATTTGGAGAACATGAAGAAAGAGCACCCTAGTGTTGCTCCCCTGGTCGACGAGTTCTCTGATGTCTCGAGCGGCATGCACCAATTTACTGGTATATTCCCGTTTTATCTTTTTATATATATGAAATATGATGCTAACGAATACCAGTCTGGACCGCCCTCAAAGCCGAAGGTCTCGGCGGCAGCCTGCAGCACTTCCAATTCGCGCCCCCCTTCGTCGCGAAGGTGCTGGAGGAATGGAATTTGCCCAAGACCTGGAAGCTCAAGGCACAGTTGGTCATCGGCACTCCTGCCGGTGAGCCGTCCGAGAAGACCTTCAAGCCCATTGACGACCGGGTCAAGGTGTTTGCATAGTAGAGATGCAGAAAAGAGTCGGAACTTCGAAGCTTTTTGTTTACAGCGACATACAGATAGATTCTTCATAACCTAGAGACTAGAGAATGTGGCTTTGTTTGCAGATATACATCAATGTAAATATTTCATGAAATACTGATATCCTCCAGCCTGAGAAAACTTGAATGTGAGGGAGCACGCTTAGTAGTTGTTGTCACGGCCCGAGCTACCGTACGAGTCATTGTTTGACGAGCCGTAGCTGTTGTCATTGCCGCGAGAACCACGGTCGTTGGAAGAGCCGTATGAATCGTTGTTAGAGGAGCCGTAGCTGTCGTTTCCTCCGCGCGAGCTGCCATAGGAATCATTGTTTGAAGAGCCATACGAGTCCTTGTTGGAAGATCCATAGCTATCGTTGTTGGACGAGCCATAGCTGTCGTTGCCCCGGGAGCCACGGTCATTGTTGGATGAGCCATAGCTATCCTTGTTGGAAGAGCCGTACGAATCATTGTTGGATGAGCCATAGCTATCCTTGTTGGAAGAGTCACGATCGTTGGAAGACCCGTATGAGTCCTTGTTGGAAGAGCCGTACGAGTCATTGTTGGATGAACCATAGCTATCACCGCCACGGCCGGAGCCGTAAGAGTTGTCATTGTTCGACGAGCCATAGCTATCGCTATCACCTCCAAAGCCGGAGTTGCCGCCCTTTTTACGGTCAGAGTCTCCATACGAATCATTGTTGGAGGAACCGTATGAGTCTTGGTTGCGGTTGCTCGAACCGTAGGTGTTGCTCGAGCCGTAGCTGTCGTTGTTGTCGTCGTTGTCGTAGCCGCCCATGATGATGATTGTTTGTTTATCACAAGGATAAGTTTGAATAAATAGAAATAGAAATTGGATGGATAATTAAGCAATGTAGAATGAAAAAATGTTGAAGAGGACAAAACAGCCGTATTTATACTTCAACAGAGCATGGAGCCAACATCGAAGGAGGGGTAAATGACCTCATGCCCGTCGCAGTACTAATAGAGGGGGGCAAACAGGTCAGCTCTCCCCAATATTCAGCTCCCCATCTCGTCAAGGTTTGAAGCTAGTTTGTAGCACGCAACATCAATGGCGTGCTGGAGGATGGCGAGTCGACGACCCGCAAATTGACGCAGCGCTTAGATAGGTCTCGATCAATCGACGATCTGCAAGAGATCAAAGATCGATCTCAATGGCAGCATGTGATTACTATCTCGCATTTTTAGCTTCCCAGGGTTCCAGTTGGTATCCATGGCTTTGTCCAACCACCGGGTGACACGGCGCCACGCCTCCGCGAACGAGCCATTATTCCCATGTAACCTTTCGAGAGAAAGAAAAACCTTGCCACAGTGGGGAACTACGTGCGTGCAAGATTTAGGCCGAGCAATGGTGGAATGAACGTAGTGGCTGGCGTATTTACTAGTCAGCCACAACTGGTGGTTAGTTCTGCGGGGTCACTCACTATCTGTGGCTGTGCTGACTCTGTCTTTAGTCTTTTTTTGTTCTTCCATTGTTGACTGTCGGGGTCTCCGATTGTGCAGTGGATATTTTTAGGATTAGTGCTGCCTGCCTGAAAAAATAATTATGAATACGTAGTTAATAATGGAGACTAATGGAGAATGCAGAGTCCCGAGGGAGCCGGTTCGGGTGGATTTCGGATATAGAGCCCACTTGGAGGGGTTCGTTGTTTAAAGAGCTTAGTGATTTGTCCTGGATTGCGAATCAAATGTTGCCCCGCGCCACAAGTGGCTTATCTTGCGTCAATAATATCGGAACGAAGCTGTTTACAACTCTCCACTAGTCGATGACGATGGTCAATTGTGTCAATGTTGCCGATGGCACGCATGTGGCCCTTTCTGATTCATTCAGAAGATATAGAATAGAAGTAAACGGATTTTCCAACATCTAGAATATTGAAACGGACTCGGAGTGAGTGGATTGATGAATATTCAAAGATGTTAAGAAGTAAAATTGTAAAGCTGTAGATGTCATACCAACCAGAATGCACCCATTCATTGATAAAGCGATAAAACGCTGCAAAAATAATACAAGATAAACACGACAAAGTTCACTGCACTCAGACATTCGACCTATACACACCCCTTTCATAATAACCCCCGTGGAAGATGCTGTTCTACTCGGGCACTCTTCCTGGACGTATATCCGCTCTCTTCGGGGCAATCAGAGGGTGCCATTGTGCCATCAACGTGATTGCTATCAGTCAAGTCAGCTCTCAGTTTTTTTCCTCGCCAGAAGGACGAAATACGCACCCCACATAAGATAGCAAGCTGTAAACGCAAGGATGAGGCTGCTTCGCCAAACACTGTCCACCAAATCCGTCAGCATTATTATTATTGAACCAGGGAAATCTGGCGGGGAGGCATACGTCAGGTTTTCTCCCTTGGGCGAAAAGAACCAGGCGCAAAGACTGGCAAGAACGACAAAGACCAAGCCGATGATGATACTCGAACTAGTTTCGGCGGATTGCATTAGTTTGTTGTTGAGAAAACCAAGCAAGAAAAAACGACAGAACTGATAGGACAGTATACGCACCCGTTGGCCATTGTGATTTATTGTTTCTGTAGTCACTTGAGACTTCTTCAATATGTAACCAGGAATAACCAAGTACGGTGTAGCGACGAAGCGAGTAAGTCAGAACGAATGACTTTTTCGAGGAATTCAACCGATATGCCTGCAGCTAGGTGACGAAAAATGTTCGATTCTCTTGAATAAGGTTGGTGTCCGTATATGCAAGC
Source organism: Talaromyces wortmannii (assembly GCA_001939245.1). Lineage (NCBI taxonomy): Eukaryota > Fungi > Ascomycota > Eurotiomycetes > Eurotiales > Trichocomaceae > Talaromyces > Talaromyces wortmannii. Next base: position 1,633,708 of record MJVA01001025.1, on the reverse strand, counting down.
TATAGCTGTCAAACCACCTGTACCTGATTGCTGCTTGCCGCTTGCCGTCGAGCTTCGAGGAGTCGTAAAATAGAAGATGGCGTGTTTCCGACCTTTGCGATGTATTCGGCGACTAATATCGAGAGGTATTCTGTGAGCGACAAGATGGCGAAACTGCAGTTGTCGTTCTCCAGGACTGATTGGCAGAGTATGTGAGGTCCAACGCTCGCCGATGGTTCAGGGCGGAGAGTCTTGGCAGATCAACCTACGGATTATGTAAGCACGTCCTCGCATGTAATGCTAACCTAAAGCAGAAGGCGGTCAGTTACATGTGTTTATTTTGTCTGTGGTATACACAACACAGGCCTTTTGTTTGAATCTTCTCTCTGATACGTAGTATCTTCTTCTGATGACTTCTGCCGAAAATCTTGTCAATAGCCAGTTATTTTATTCAAAAATCTTCTACGCCCTCCACCTCCGATTCCCAACACGATCCCCATCTTTGAAGTCAGTATTCCTGGCATCACGGAGATGTATTCACGATGAATGGTACCTTTGGATACGATGTAGGGGATGTTGTGATCAGCAAGGTTACGCTGCTGGGACACAATGTGCAGATTCACGCTGTTAATATCAAGTTGGCCGGTGGATATAACATACAGTTGCATTAGGTCGATATAATGAGTCTAGGTATGCCAATTAGAGCTGCGGTAGAGCATACAGAATAAGGGCCAATTGAACCCGATGCAAGTTTGACGGGACCGTAAATGTTTCGCGAACCATACTCCAGATGCTGCTGCTGTTTCTTCCATTGGAACATTGTTGCTTCTCATTCCGGATCGCGTCCTGAATCTCCTGTATCTCACGCTGACCAATTGTGTTGGATATCGGTAGCCTTCGGAGCTTGGCGAGGGTTTGAACGGCCTCATCATAGCGATCTTGACTAGCGAGCCAGCGTGGAGACTCGCAGATGAGGAAGCTAGCAATGATGAGCAGAGCTACAAAGCAGCATGGAGTAATCCGCACTATCTGGTACTGCAGCCTATCGTTTGGCACATGTTTGAAGACGCCATAGACAGTAAGAGTAGCCATCATATGAGCCATGCCCATGACGACGGGAAACTTAATTGACCCCAGATACCGGCCGGCGAGATTTCGACCAGCTAAAAAGCGGCCCGGTTATATCTCACCTTGAATACAATAATGCTAATTAGCTAGGCACGACTTAGGAAATTCTCTTTTATTGAAGTAACGGATACATTCTCATTAAGTAATATGGTGTAGGTCGTCCGTATTACCAGATAAAACTTGGGGCTTGCGTCCGCACGTGCCCGCTAGCAACTTGCCATCACCTTAAAGTCTGTCAAACTGCAGTATCTGTTGGCACTGTTTAATAATAGGGCAGACCAGACATAAATTAAAGGTAGAAATATATATTTAATTAATTAATTTAAAAAATAAGTGGAGCTTTAGTAAACAAGTCAAACTCTTTCAAGATTGTCATGTGGGTCCCAGTGCATATATAGTCCGGGGTATAGCAAAGGTTTGGCGCACATGCAACACCAAGTCCTAACTCGTCTTCTATACAGCTTGGAACGAAATGGATGAGAAAAGCAGTGGAAATTTTCAATACATTCACTTGTACATTGAACTGAGGGTAGAATGGTACATAGAATGCAGGAATAAGACTAATCCGGTAAATTACAATACAGATCAAATAGACAATACAGACCACTTGCGCAAACAGGGCAGGAGCGACTAGCCAGCTCGCTAATTCACGAGTTCGGCTAGCGGGGTGATCTAGGGACGCGAGAATGGACACAAAGTTGTTTCCTGATCTCTAGCAACACCATCGACTCTTCGCATGTCACCTCTAAAGAGCCATTGGCAGGTTGGTCAGTGCTTATATCCAACACCAACATCTCCATCAACAAGATGTCTGTTTGAGTATTCCTCTTTTATTTGGGCTACTCAGAGCTCCCACTACAATCTGTTCGCTTCTGTGAAGAATAGAAGATGGCCGCTACCACTACTACCACCGCCAGGATGTGTGTCTGATTCTCATCTTCCCATCCGTTCCTCCAATATCCTCCATCCTCTGATACGGAGAATGATGAAGTTGACACTATCTCCGTCAATGACACCACTACTGGTAGGCTTTTGTCTCTAATCAAAAGTTAGAATATACTAATAGTATGATAAATAGTTTCCACTATACGGTTTTCCGTCTTCTTCTGTAAGGAACAGAAGAAGAACCTTCTCTTCATTCTACTCCGCAGCAGAATCAGTAACACAGCAACAACAACAGCAGCAACAGCAACACCATCAACAACAAAATCATCACATCAAGACCCGCAGAATGTTTTCTGGACCATCTTTTTCGGTTTGGATGCCTTGAGGCACCAACTCGTCCCAACCTCGCCGGACCGCCTCATCGACGTGGTATTATGGTCTAGCACAGGGTGGTTCTTGCTTTTCATGGTGGCTCTCCTCCTCTGCCGCAAGAGGTATGTATTTACTCTTCTGGGAGCCTTCTGAACTGGATTACTGATTCGTACTTTTCATAGCCGGCGGAGTGGTCCCCGAATCACCACTACCACCACAACAGTCTGCCCAACCTTGAAAGTCCCATAATGTTCGTCTGCCATTCACTGGGCGGACTTTTAATCAAGCGATGTCAGCCTGGGCTTCTTAAACAACGTTTATGGCCTGTTATATATCTCCCTGGTGGCCTCCTGGGTCTGGTTGCTGATTGACGATGATAACAGCCGGCAGAAGCTTCTTGATGCCCAACAGTTAGTTCGAGATGGAATTTCTTATAGCGCACTCAAGATTTGACTGTGCGAGTGGCACTGGGGGACCCTCCCGGTCTAGAAAATATCTCCAGCATCGAGACAAGTACCGCTGGGGGCCATTGGGATAGAGGAAGGGAGAGAGATAGTTTGGAGAACCGGGGGTTTGGACACATATAATAATAACCAATACACATATTTTGCGACTGAATGAATGATCTTGGCACCTGCACCAAAAAAAAAAGACTTCAGTCTCTTGGGCAGTCAATCTATGATTACTTGTACCACTGATGCCACAATAAATGACGGTTTCGCCCGTGCTAGCTCACTTCTTATGCAAGACTTGTTGGATACTGACGACTGACCAACCTGCCAATAGCTTTTTGGTTAGCGGTTACCATTCCGAGAATATTCAATGTTATTACTACAACCTTGAAGTGTAGTTCATATATCATTTAGACAAAGCCCATACTGAACAGTTCGGGATACTAGTATACTAGAAGACCAAATCATTTGGCTTACGATATCAATTGATTCATACGATATTCATACGATCCGGGAATCACAAACATAAACATAGGAATAGAGACCAACAAGAAACAAAATTGATATCACACTTCGCCGACACATACATTTGTTTATACTACTCAAATGTGGTTTAGGCGCCTTCACGGCTCTTGCGGTAGCTGGCCTACGACTTAGTAGTTAGTAAAAAGTGGGAAGAGCCGGGGGAAATTTTTATTGAAAAAAAAAAAAAAACTTACCTCTTGCTCGACTTGCAGTCCGTCAACGACAGGAGCCAGCTCAGACAGAATCTCGTAGGCCCGCTTGTGGTACTCGAGCTGGGCGGCAATCAAATCCGCCAGGTTCCGCAGGGGCTCGGGTGTGTCCAGGACCTGGAAACAAGTTAGAATGACCACTGATAATAAACAAAAAACAGGGATAGCGTACATTCTTCATCACACTGACAGCCTCCTCGGTCTGCCCCACAAACTCATCTTCAGCCTGCTCAATCTCGGCGCGAGCATCCTCGGACAAGTTGTCCAAGTCACCACCCGCCGCAGCCTTCTTGTTAGCCTTGATCGAGTCAAGCGTCAGACGCGAGTTCTCGACGTTGCGGCGGGCCTTGGTCGCAAAAGTCAAGTTGGTGTTGAGCGTAGTGTTCCAGCCCGCCAAAAAGCGCGACTGGATCTGGGCGTCCTGGGCCAAACGGGCCTCCCCGACTTTCTCGAGCGCCAAGGCGTACTTCTCCAGCGCAGATGCCAGAGGGTCTTCCTCGGCATGTGTGCTCTGCGAGATCAGCTGCGATCCGGCAAGCGAGGCACGGGCGATCGCATGGTTCAAGGTCTTGGGTTGCGGCTTCGCAGACGGCGGTGCGGTCAACGCAGCCTGGGCTTCGGCGGGGGTCGAGGCGTGCGACAGCAGCTGCACTTTCTCGCTGATGGTGCGGCCGAGGTCGTTGAACGATTCCCGGATGTTGGGTGGGTAGTCGTAGGCTTCGTTGGAATATGAGGAGCTAATCACGGGCATTCAGCAACAAAAAACACGAGGTTGTTCTTTAGGATGTTATGACGTACGTAACAGACAGAAGCTTCTGGTGGACCTGCTTCAACGCATCGACTCGCTTCTCGAGCTCAATGTACTCGTCCGGGAGCTGCGTCTTCTCGTCGGCAGTGCCGAGCTGCTCCTTGACGAATTGCGACGTCCGGGCCGCAAAGGGCGTGAACTGGGCGCTTCAAGAAGAAAGACCAGTCAGCAATAAGTCAACAATCAACAGCACTCAATGGCGTTGCTGAACGGCGTGCGGGACAGCAAATCAATGCTACTGCCTGCCGCTGGTCTCCGGCAGCTAGAGGGGAGGGGAAAAGCGCACTTGAAGTTCTTTCCGAAAGCCTGAATTTTGTCCATCTTGATTGTTCGAGCAAAGACACAAACAGTCGGGGATAGGATTGGAGGTGTGGGAGGTATGGCGAGGTGGACTATAGCAATAATTGATGGTTGAAGACGAGGTTCCCAAGTCTAGCCCGGCGGCCCGCATTTCACTTGGCTGCGCGGAACAGACTTGCATGTGGCCAGGTTGCGGCTGACACTTTGTTGCCTCAGGCAACCATGGCTGTGCACGGCTGTTACTATGCACGGACGTACCATCTATCACCATCAACGCTCATGATAATCTCAGGTTTAGCAGTACGAAAAACGAACAATTATTAAGTTACTCTTGCAGATACAGGTCCACGTGGGCACCAAGCTCTACGGCTGCTACAGATCGCACGCACAGGCATGTAAATAGCAAATACCGAGATTATCCCTTCCTTCATGTTCAACGGTGAGTGCCAGCACTATAGTACAAACCAACGCCGTACTCCGTCCTTCGATAGCTCTTCGCCCATCCAACAATTCAATCTTACACTCGTCGATCATCATCTCCTCTCACGTTAATGTTGCCATCATCGCGCGAAGGAGCCGGGAATCGGGAGCTATATTCACGTACACCTTGAGTCAGCGATGTCGCCAAAAATGGAAGCATTTGATCCTCTCTCACCTTTGCGGTCTTTCTTGATTTCCACCGTCTCGTCTGTCTCGCCGTTGCTCTTGTGCACAATCTTGTCTTTGATAATGTCCACAGATCCAACGTGTTCGGGCCGGCGCTCGATCTGAAGAATCCTCTTCTCTTCCTCTAACGCGCGGATTTCTTCGCGGATATCATGCTCACCATGACGAGGGCGCTCAACCAGGACCACTTGGCCCCGACTTTCCCTAGATTCGCCACGGCGTTCATACACCACCGGGGACACCGGGCGACGATAGGTCACAGACGCCGAGCGTGGCCGCGCCTCTACAATCTCTGGGGCTTCTAGGTAACGCCCGATGCGGACGCGGGAGGGACTTCGCTGTCGATGGGTTGATGGGGACCTTTCCACAACATACGCTCCGGAATGTCTTGGGGGAGAGGCGACGACGACGCGTTCTACTAATTCACGCCTGGGCGATCGTGACGCGGATTCATAGGCCCGGTACGTGACGGCTATAATGGTCAGCGTGGCCATGAGGTTGCGTTAGGGTACATCTTACTTTCTGACCGACGCTTGATTTCCCGGCTGAGGCTCACCACTTCGTCGATAAGTTCTTTCGAAAGAGCTCTCTGGATGACAATCACTTTGTCCTGCTAGCGAGTAAGCCCCGAGACATGCCCGAATGCAATGGACATGAAATTACCTCTTCAATATACGGATACCCGAGCTGTTGAACAGCACGCGCGTGCACGAGACGTTTCGGCATCTTTGTCTTGCCCTTGCGGGGATAGGTGCGCTCTTTCTCGATGATCTTCTCCTCCACAATCTCCTCTCGGACGGGGCGACGCATATCGCGCTCGTGCCAATGGCGAAACTCCTCGTCTCCGTAAAACTCGGGCTCGGCAATATCGATTTCTTCGTAGTCGTCTCTCTCAGAGCGTCGCACCGACGACGCTCGTCTCCGGTGGCCAAGGCCCTGCCGAACACCAACAATCGGGGGCGCCTTTTCGATTCGGCGTGCGGGCTGTCTGTCAAAGGTATCCAGCGACGACTGGCGCCTAATCAAACGCGGCGGTCTCGGCGGCGAATCGTCACGGCGATGATGGACGAGGGGACCAGTACCACGGGAGGCATAAAAATCGTCTTCTTCGACAAACCGGCTGCTTCTGCGACGACGAGACGGGCCGGGCAGGCGCTCTTCTTCAACAAACCTGTCTTCGAAGCGTTCATCGTCACGGCGCCGGCGGTCCAGCTCTTCAAAGGGCGGACGAGGTCGTGAGCGCTCCCTGACTTCAGCAGGCGCCGGACCACGGTAGCTGCGCTCATCACGCTCTCGCGCAAACCGCTCAGCATCCCAGCGTCCTCCGCCACTCTCGTAGCTCACCGTCGAAGAGGAACGCACGTCGTCGTACGGAGGCATCAGGTTCTAATAAAGGGCGGAATCACACGATTTATTTAGATATCAGCTCAACCGTGGGTGTGACTCGGGCGAGAACCGTGGATGACCGTCTCCGCTGACAGCTTAGTTGCCGCGGGGCAGAATGATGGAATGATGAAATCGGCAGTATGCAGTATGTATGCGATGCACACGCAGGAAATATCGATGGCGAGCGTGCAGCAAAGAGCTTCTAATGTATTGTTTTTTAAACAGGCAGTTCAGTTTTTGGTCTTGCCACCAAGGCAGAGAGAGATGAGCGGGGGGAAACGCCGTGCTTGTCCGCGCTCTTTCTCAGCCGCAGCGGTTGGGCAGAGCGGATCAAGTGACGATGACGCTTGACTTTCCCCTCTGTCGGTGGGGCAGCCTCAACTCTTCTACAATCAGACGCAGGAACAACCAACCCAACAATCTGTCAAACAAAGAAAGGCGCCTAGCTCGTGGCTGACTTGTCCAACAGCACACACAGCATGCATTATTATCATCTATAATTTGCGGCTAAACGGAGGCCCAGCGCTAAAACGACTGACTGGCTTGCATTGACTTTGCCTTGACGCTGCCGCCACACTCGAGTTTCAGCTTCAGTTTCCAGGGATCGACATCATGCAGTGCTCGTTGCAGGTTGCTTTTCTCCTGCATGCATATGTATGTTTTTGCAAGACAGCCGCAAGGCTCTAACCGAAATGCGAAAAGAGCGAGAGATCAAGGCAATGTGAAGCACCTTGGCTGATATACTCAACATCCACATATCCCGATGTCGACAACATGTGCGTGTGGGTATCAGAAATCTCTACAACTCACTTTCGTAGCAGCTCGAACTGACCTACAAAACTCCATGACCTATGTTTCAGAATTGCCAATGAGAAAGCTGCTAGTCTGCGTTCTACCAGCCAGTAGTTGCAGCTAACAGCGAGTATTCATTCTAAACTTTATAGTCTAGGTCCAGTCAGCGATTGCATTCTCTCATGTCCAAGAGAAACTAAAACGAAACACCCAAGTCAGCGCTTAGGTATAGTCCAATAACATTATCCGAACTATTAGCAAAGATGCACATTCTATTTTTAGGTAGTTAATAATATACCAAAGAATCATTCACGGGGTATCATTCGCATTATCTAGTACACAAAATTACAAATCAAATCTACTCAGCCCATAACAAATCAGATCAGCAAATGCCACAAAGACCCAGGATCGTCTTCTCGACAATCCACCGCGCCAGCTGTCCCGCAACAGCGAGTGCGACAGCGCGCAAGTATCCACAGTTCAAAAGAATGTAGAGAGCCTCGATGTTGTTCAGCAACACCCAGTGGGTATTGGCTGCCCCCAATGAGAAAAAGGACAACAGAGAATGAAGATCAAATGTCGATATAAAAGTGGCCAACGATGCAACCTGTTCCGAAAAGGGTAACGTGTCGGCCTGGTTTGAAATCACTGCGTCCCTGCTGACACTTGACACCAGTGACGCTGCTGCACCTTCCAACGAGGCTGCTGGCTGCGATAGGATAGATGATGTGGCCGTTTTGACAGCAGCCTGGACCATCGTAGCAGCAGGACTGTCCGTGGCAGAGCTACCTTCATCGGGGATCGCGCCCTCCTTGGACCCCCATATGACCAAAAGTATCGGGAACAGTTTAGGGCAACTGCTGACAAACAGTGCAGTGCTGACGGCATTCGCACTCGGAGGCGGCGGCGGCAGAAGCGGCTGCATCTGCAGAAACGCTGTTGATACACGTCGCGACGGTGCTTGCTGGCCAGGCGGTGGTGCAATATCAGGCGGCCAGTACGATGGAGGCAAGCCACCGCTACCGGGAGCCGGGGAGGGTGGTCTTTGCAGAATGTCGAGGCTAGATGGTGACCGACTCAGATTATTGACTCCAGACGTCGTGGCTGCGGGTGTCGTCGGGGTGTCATTCGTTCCATCACTTGGCTCGAGAGATGGATCCAACTTCCGAGGCATGAGCGAGGCCCCCAAACGTACCACCAGGTGATGAGACAACGTTGAGAGCGCATTGAGCGTGAGAAAGAAGAAGTACTGGACGATGATCGGCGCGTTCGAGAGGGCGGTCGACGAGAGCGTGGACGACTTTTCAATTCGTGCCCATGTGAGGTACACGTCAAAAAGCAACAGCAAAACACCTAGACGAATGATTGAGCGCTGCACCAGGTGATTAGCTTTGCTCGCCCTTTTTTCAGTATCGCACTCACGTCAAACTTGTTGTCATCTCTTCCCAGGCGATTGAATAGTAGATGGCGATAAACCTTTTCCTGTCAACGACACGACCGTTAAAAAAATGCAGAGACAATCCTACCTGAGGCTTGATCAGGACCAAATCAATAAACAGCACCACATTGTCGTGCTCGACGTATTTATCGGCGAACCGCTTGCAACGAGGACATTGTGTGAGGCGCACGCCCTTGCCGAGCGCCCGGTCATCGGCTTTGCTGTAGGATGTGTAGAGGTGTGACACGGGGTATGAGCATTCAATGCAAATTGGCATTTTCTGCGGTCATGGTCTGTCGCAGGAGTTGAGGAGCAAGTTGAGATGGTTTAAGCATTGATAAGGAGCTTGACGATCCGCGAGGAATCAGACTATTCCATTTATGGACTAGCTTTATATTTTGCAGTATACAAATCCATCATCCACAAGCAGAAGTTGATAATTGAAATAACTGTGGTAATTATATAGGAATTTATGGTACCTGAGGTAGTCAGAGTTGACGTGCTGAAAATCAACTTGAAAAGTCATCTGTCTTGGGAAAGTATCGTCCGTACAGCGGTACGTCCGCATACAAGTCGGTTGGTGGGATGCGATCTGGGTTTGCCTCGTATGGATTCATGGCTTAAATACTAGTGATAGAGTGAATGGTGAATATGCGAATATGTTTGAGAAGGATATATCAATTCGACCAAACAATCAAAAAGAAATTCAATTTTTAATATTCGGGTGGACGGACCTGCGGATGTCAAGTTTTTGAGCAACGTAGAGCAAGCAACTCAACGGCTAGATAATTAGTTTTGTGTCCAATGCTGTTTGTTGAGAAATCGGTCATCTATTTAAAGTTTATATAAAGAAAAGAGATTACTTTTGGTAAATTATGATATTTAATGCTAGACCTTCTACTAAGGAACTGCGTTATATTTATGATGGATTGTCAAGCTTGAGACGGACGAGGTCGCTCTCTAGCGATAAAAGTCCCATCGCCCAGCTACTTCGCACCGGGGCAGCCACAGTAACGAAGCGCCTGTCCTTGCTCAGATTTGGACGATGTTGTTTATCACCGTGCTGATCACGATTGCCTGTTTCTTCGGCCTGTTGATACTTAGTTAGAACCCATCTTCTTCCTTTCAAATACAAAGAGTGTGACTTACAACTCCCTCCCACTTGCTGCGGTCCACAGGCGTATAAGGGGGCCCTTTTCCTGCTTTGGCGGTAAAGTACCAGGCCGACTCACAGCCAGTTGCGATGGTATCGGCAGATTTCCAGCCCGTAAGCCGACCAATATTGCGGAGTGTGGCCACAGTCCAGCCTCGTTGGGCAGCATCAGTGTATTGAACACCCGCAAAAAACATCGGCACCGTAATCTGGATCAATGCTGCTCCTAGCGTTGGGTTCAAGCTGCCGGCATCTAGATTGTACAGTTGTGGATAATAAATCCCCGAAACGATCTTTCCAATGATTTGCGCATATTGAGTTGTTGTCCCAGCTGCCGTGACGGCGGCTTTCATCGTAGCCGGTGGCATACAGGGATGTAGACGAAAATGCATCAATCTCCCAGCATAATAGTATGCCCAAAGGACAGCGATGAGGTAGGAGCGATATTGTAGGGCGGGCCCAAACGGTGTGCTGATGGGAGGAGTACTACCAACCGGCAGCGGAGCAAACGCATCTCCAAGTTGTTTTTCATAGAAATCGTAAGCAGCAAGGATTTCTTCCCATTCTTTCTCAGCCTCGAGCAGTGTCATATTCGAGTCATATTCTGGCATTTTGGAATACGGCGTAGATTCTGCTGCACTTGTGAAAGCAGCGGGTGCTACACCGGGACCTCTCGTTGGTGCCATGCCATACATTAGCTGTGGCCTGGAGCCACCTATTGATGATGGATGTGTGCTGGATGAATTACCCACTGAAGGTTGACTTGAGTGACCACCTTCGTGCGGCGGGCTGGTCTTTCTTTCGCTAGATGCAGCAGGGTTGGGGTTTTTCGCAGGCCCTCCGGCTGGAGGTTTGCCTGCAAAGCGGCCCATGAACTTGAAAAAGCCCGGATGCGGACGCCATTCACCCCCAGTGGCTTCAAAACTCTCAATTTTCCTCTTTCGATCTCGGTATCCAAAGTCTACCATACGTCCCTTGAGTAGCGTCAAATGGTCAAAGCTACCATATATAGCATCGACTCTTCCAAGTGCAGCCCGGGGTGGGCATTGAGTCCAGCGATCGTATGGTGTACTAGTAAATGAATCTGTCAGCGTCTGTGCCATGATAATTGAGTGATAACATGGGGACTATTCACTATAACTTGTTGCCACTGATCATGCTCTGAGTGAGATCATGTTTGCAATACCACCAGTACAGATCACATTGGATCCTGAATGCTTCAATGTCCTTTCGTGAGAAATGTTTCATTCCCGTCGATGGAAAGGAACTCTCATATTCGACGTATCCCATGAGATCGTAGTCAATGGCTTTTCCAGTAATTTTTGAGAGAACAGTCATGTTCAACTCCGATTCTTTCTCTGCAAACGGGTCCTCTTCAGAATAGCTGTCAATAAACTGATATGAGGGGAAGTTATTGTATTGACTCCATTCCATTCTTTGTTGCATGACACTCCGACGCTGAGCCCGGAGATCTCTTGTCAACCTGGGGAAATCAATTTCTTTAAGGAGCTGGGCAGCGCCGGCGACGTGACTATCCCACTTGGTATGCTCGGCCGCAATGACTTCATAGAAACAGAGCAAAAGAGTGGCTGCAAGAGTGGCTGCCTGCTTCCGCCTCTGTGACAAACCTACCGCCTTGGATACCTTTCGCAAGGCGTACTGGTAATGCTTGTAAGCAATAGTTAAATGAGTTTTCTGTAGCTTCGCGATGTGTAGACTGCTAATAGCCAAAATGCCTTGGAGGAGAGCTGGGTGTTCAAGGGCTTTCAGGGGCATCGTATAGTTCCATAGTCCCTGCTGTGATGGAGGGACAGGGCCTGTGAAAAGAGCCGCCGAATTCATGGTATGTCGTTCCCATACTGACAAGGAGGGGCCCGTAGCGTGTACGAAATGGACCCAGATCCGTGCTGTTTTGGGATTATTGAGAGGGGACGATCCCATCGAGGGGCGATAAGACGCGAGTATGTTGGGTTCGTTGAGGAAGGTATTGTACGAGCGAACTGCAGCATCACTTTGCCGAGTAGAGGCGATGATGAGGCTCATCTGGTTGAAACCTTCCTCTTCCGTCACTTCTTGCATGTCGTCGTCGGAATCCACGTCGTAATAGTCGTTCTCTTCTTCCTCATAATACACCACCTGCGAGGATGTCTGGGGTGCAGGGTAAGAGCCAGCTGCTACTCGTATCGAGACAAAGCGACCATTGATCAGCCAGGTCACTCGCTAAGCCATCTAGGAGGTGACTACTCAGCCAGAGCTTACCTTCCACTCCGGCATCCCATGAAGAGACTCCGTCCTGTAGTGGTACTTCATCAGTCGGATGCTTAGTCTGGCTTGTGCATTGTTCTATTACCTGGAAGGGGTAGCTGGCCAGCTCATCCGACTGACTGCCCTCGACAGGATATGCTGAAAACTCGACATCCTCCAAGCTTTCCTGCGCTGCATCGTGAGTGCTCAAGGGGTAAAGCGGCTGGAATGCGGCCCCAGGAGGCAGATGAGAAGCCGGTTGCTCGTCGCCCGGCCCTGTCTGAAAGGGGACTCCAGGCTCGTCTGCCGCAGGAAGAAAGGCTTGGATTGACTGTGCTTCGTGAGCCTGAGAATAGTAGGGCACCTGGGGCGCGCCATGGGCCGGCAGCAGCGGCGTGGACGAAGCCTGCGTGATCCTGGGTGCGAGGAGACGGTGCTGAGAAGCGCCAGGTTGTCCTGCAGCGGGCTGTCCGGGCTGATACTGGTGTTGCTGCTGCTGGGGAAGGAGCGGCGCTGGCACGGCGGCCGACTGGAAGGCGCCGCCGAAGGGCCCCAGAGAGTGCTTGAAAATCACCCGCTGCGTGTATCCCTCGCATTCTCGCTTCGCCTTGATGCAGTTGTTGCACCGCGGCTTCTCCTCGCCGCACTTGATACGGCGCTTTCGGCAAGCTGGCGACGACGGTCAACGATGCCCAGATGTCGACACGACAGAAGAAGAGAGACACCTACTCAAACATCCAGTCTTGGTCCGTCGCTTCGGCCCTCGAGGAGCCGCAGCGGTCTTCTTGCCCTTCCCTGACGCCTTTGCGGACGAGTCGGCGGGGTTGCCTTCGAGATGATCCTCTCTACTGGACTTGGCCCTCTCGCTTTCTTCCATGGCTCGGCAAGGTCGAAGCTTTGGAGTAAACTTTCAGAGACGGGAAGCAAAACGCGGAAGGTATGATTAGCCACACAAAGCCCGGATCTACACAGATACTTATTGAATAATCGTGATTTCTCAGGACCAGAGCCTCCAGTCGCCGGTTGACGAGGCGTTCTGGGGATGAAATATACTTTCCTAGACTGCCTGCGGCAGCCAGTTACAATGGGGCTAGGAAGTGGGAAACACTGCTCCGAGCGCCATCAACACTCGCCTGCTGTCATGATTTTGCATTGCTTTCTGACGTTGTCTAGGGAATAGTATCTCGCACGATCAAGAAGCCTTGGACAAAAATGGGCGCTTGGCCTATCCAGGAAGTTCCAGCGGTGTTCCTGATAGGCCAGAGGCATATCGGGGAAAATTGCCAGCCCCATGGAGGTCACACAACTGATTCCAGCCAATCCTACCTGCATACGCTTGTCGCCATGTGTCGACAGCTGCAAGCTCCATGTGCAATGTGCAGGGACCGACGGCACAGCCTTGAGGTTGGAACCGGCCGGTCGATCAGCACTGGAGATTGGCTTCGGAGGGTGACAACCTGACAGGCGTACGCGGCTTGGTCACTGCGGTACCCTTGCAGCGCTACTCAAACACCCTAATCAAGTAGTAAGGTGCCTGCTACTGGGCTTTGTGGGCTATCTAGGTAGGTAATAGGGGGTCTAGGGCCCGCATTCGGTCGGATTTGGGGGCTGAACCTGGGGCTTAGAAGTTTGAACCTTGTTCTCCGGGGCGTCCATTGACCGAGGTCGGCCCGCTCTCGCCGCAAGAATGAACAGGCTATTAGCTTGTTTTCAGTTTCGTTTCTGATGTTTTTCTTCCCGTTTGAGGCGCCTATAGCATGGAATTCGGTCTTTGGAATCGTCAATCCCGTATCACTGGGACTCAACCTTGCGATAGTCGGGCCCCACAGCACTTGACTTCACTGTGCTGCCGTTGAAGCACTCGATAGATAATCAACATCGCAGATTCTTGTTTACTCAACAAGTTAGTTTAAACCTTTTTTAGTGTCATACCTTAACGGGAAATTGTTTATCTCATCTCATCTCAAACGAGTCAAAGCTTCAAAGCATGAGGCACAGTCTACTCCGTACCCAAGGAGGATTCGGCTGGAGGCGGCTCGGCCTTTCCTTTTTGAGTCCCATGCTACGAGGCAAGTGGCTAGTACCGTCGCCCTAGGACCAAGATGGACAAAGGTTGCTCGAGGCACAGAAAACCATGTGGCATGTCGCAGTCTGCCTTGAGGTGACACAAAATCGATTCTCGTACAACGATGCACCTGAATTCTAGCCCGGTTGGCCACCGTTGATTCTACTACTAGCTGCAGTCGCGGCCAAAATTACCATTCTAGGTCATGGGATCTTGCGCCAAGACTGGATATACTGGCTGGATTCGATGTAATTAGAGGCAATTCAGCCTCGTCTCACAGGCTTGCTGTACGCCAGGGGCCCGGGGGTTTCCTGTCAAGCCTTCCGGCATCCTTTTCTTCAGCAAAAACAGAACCAATTGCGGCTGACAATGTTTCCACCACATCCTGCACGCTTAAAATCGGCGACAGTACATCTGCAGTCTGCATGATGCAGAGGCGCCCAATCCCAGACGGATTCTCGGTGCCCCAGAGAAAAGAAGGGCATTTTGATGCAGGACTGCAGACCTAAATATAGGCCAAAACGCATCCTAGTTTCTGATTCGTGTATCAAACATTTTCAGACTAATTTGCTCGCTAAGAAGTCTGAATAATGAAAAGTTAATCCTCATGAATCATTTCCATCGAAGGATAACCGGAGAGGGCGGAAAGCTCCGTGCGAGTCATGAACCATGGCAAACGCCTCATCTGGAGAAACAAGAACAAGCTATCCATGGCGTGGGCCGGGCCTTATACCGGCTCATCGGGTGTCATAGCCGAGGCTGATGTCATTTCACGGACTTTACCGAAATAATGCACTGGCTAGAGTAGCACCATACTCTGATAATAATAATAATCATCGGTCATCATTGATCAACGCCGAGCGGATTGTGATGATGATGATGATGAGAGCTGGCCAGGATTATACCATTGTCCGGTCCGCCGACATCGAAACGCGGACCTGAGGCATACGTACCACCACCGTCTAGACTCTGCAGTCTGCACTGACCAAGAGCTGGGCTCGGCTAGACGGAAATCTGGCGCGGAATTGGTTTTATGGGAAATCCAGCGAGTAATTGCGCGAGAACCGCACTGCTAAGAAGGCGATGTCACTGTGGGAAAAGACTGTCGTTGTATCCTTGTATGTCACAACCAGAGTATTGGATGCAATGCTACGTGACGATTATTGTGCATGATCTTTCAATGAACACGCATTGCACAGCCCAGGCTGTCACCGAGTCAGCAAAGATGATTCCGGTGCGGCGGTAAAGTAGTATTCAATAATTATTCGTCCGGTTGCCGGGGATGAATGAGGCTCGAAGATCGGAGGCTGTCCGCATCGAGTGCCAAGCCGCGACAAGCTGTATCATGTGCTGACCGCCTTTTGTTCTTCACCTTTTACTGGCCAACTACTAACAGTAGCTTTTTGTCTTGACAAACGACTAAAAAAAAAAAAGCCCGCACGAAATTAATCGTTTCGACGTTGGTTTCAATGGACGCATAATTCTGCGATACAATTGGATATTCATCCCTCCTACCTCGAACCAAATTCGAGGAATTCCTTGCAACAATGTTTGCCGTCCCCGGCTGGTCGATCTCGACCTCTGATCTGAAACTGCAGCCAGAAGCATCGGCATCCAAGGAACAAGCTTCCGTGTCCGACGCTGCGGACGCATCAAAGCAGAGCGGACCAACAGAGAGGTCGGATAATTCGAAAAAGAGAAAGAGAGAGCAAGGGAAGAAGAATGGCGTCGTCACCAAATCCAACCTCGACGAGATGTTTCGTCGTCACATCGAGGGTCATACTGAAAATGGCGGCAGCAAGAAGAACAAAAAGAAGAACAACAAGGATAAAATAACAAAAAGAGAAAATGACGAAGGAGCCAAAGACCTGGCAAATGGCGTGAAAAACATCCTTGACAATAGCAGCAATGGTCCTGTCACGGCCGAAGAGGAAGGCCGACCAGGAAAAAAACAGAAGAAGAGTAAAGACAACAAGAAGGCCCACGGAAAGAAGGATATCTCAGAATCTGTCCCTGCTGCTGATGGGTCAGAGACTATTCCTCCACCTCCACCGGCACCGCCAGCCCCAGCTGCCGGCGCAAAGCTCACTCCGTTGCAGCAAAAGATGCGCGATAAGCTCATGTCAGCGCGATTCCGCCATCTGAACGAGACCCTCTACACGACACCTTCGAAACAAGCATTTGAAATGTTTACTGCCAACCCCGAACTATTTGCGGAATACCATGCTGGATTCTCGAGACAAGTGAAGGAATCATGGCCCTCAAATCCCGTGGATGGCTATATCACGGCCATTCAAAAACGCGGTGCCGTGTCACCCAACTTCAACAAGAAAGGACACAAATCTGCCAGCGGGCCGAATCAGCTCATGGCTCTTCCCCGCAGACCAAATGGAATGTGCACGATTGCCGACATGGGCTGCGGTGACGCCCAGCTCGCCCGCGCCCTGACTCCATCTGCAAAGAAACTGCAATTGAAACTGCTCAGCTATGACCTTCATGCCCCGGACCCACTGATCACCAAGGCCGATGTTGCCAATCTGCCCCTCGCGGATGGAACCGTTGATATTGCCGTGTTCTGTCTCAGTCTCATGGGCACAAACTGGGTTTCATTTGTCGAAGAAGCATATCGCGTTCTCCGCGGTGATGGCAAGGGCGAATGCTGGGTGAGCGAAGTCAAAAGCCGATTTGGCCGAGTAACCCGCAAGAAGGCCCAGATTGGATTGAAAAAGCAAGACATGAGCAACACGCAAAAGAAGAAAGCAAACAAGAAAAAGAAAGGCGGCAAGGGAGGAGACGATGACGACGAAGGTTTCGATGACGAAGATGACATCTACGCTGAGGACGCCAATCAGAACCAGGCAAATGGCTCAGATGAAACAGACACTTCTGCCTTTGTCGAGATTTTCAGATCAAGAGGATTTGTGCTGAAACAAGAATCGGTGGAGAAGTCGAACAAGATGTTCATCAAAATGGAGTTTGTCAAGGCTGGCGGTGCGCCGACCAAGGGCAAATATGCTGGTGTCGTGCCATCGGGAAAGCCTGCTCCGGCACAGACGAAGAAGAAGTTCATTGATCATGATGTAGATACCAAGGGGATGACGGCGGAAGAGGAGGCGAAGGTGTTGAAGCCGTGTGTTTATAAAATTAGGTAGATATCTTTGCCAATTACATATGTATCAATTGATATCAAAAAGCGTGATAATCCACAGGACGTATAATCCTATTATACACAGATGCTTGGATAATAATAGCCCGTGTCACCGCCTGCTCCAGATGCCATGAAATAAATCAGCTTATGGGCTCAGCTTTTGCAGTAAAGAATCTTAATGTCTAATATCAGAAAATGATCTTGTTCAGGGACCATTGTCCTTGTTATCAAAGAGAAGCGTCAAAGTTTCAAATACCTCGAAGACATTCTTCATGAAAATTAGATGAATTTATCAACGTTCTTCATTTACTATGATTGTCCAGTTGAGATTGATATATCATTTCTAGCATCTTTCATGCCAATTTATTACCAAGGCGGGTGTTTATATCTTATAAAAAACATCAATATTGCCAATGCCTCACTGTTAAATGGTTTCGTGACTAGTTTCATTTTGATTGCTCTAATTTCCGTTCAACTGACTGACCGCGCGGCCCATCTCCTCTTCGTCGTAGATCCGGAAGCCCTTCTCTTTAGTAACACTGGCCAGCTGGACGTTCTTGGCGTCGAGCTTCTCCTCCATCACCTGTTTCAGTGTCTTCAAAACAAGGGTCTCGGCTTCGGCAAGGGAGAGCGATCGATGGTATTCATTCTGCAGCTCAGCCTGGGCTCCTTCGCTACCAGAGCCGATGGCCTTGGCATCATATCGATAGAATGTTCCGGATGGCTCGGCGTGATATCTTTACAAGGTCTCTAGTCAGCTTGAAGGATAACAGGTGTAAAAATAATGGTGAGAATATCTCACAGCTGTGGCCCATCCTCATCGTAGCCAGCAATAAGCAGCGCAACACCGAAAGGCCGGCTCATCACGCTCTCTTCTCCATCCGCACCCTCACCGAATCTCAGAGCAAGATCGCAAATGGCTTGTGTACAGCTCTCAACACGGAGCGACTCGGCAAAGTGGAAGGCATGGTTTTGGCACTCGACCCGAGCGTGTTCAATCATCGATCTCGCATCTGCCTGCAAACCCGACATGGCACAGCCAATGTGTTGGTCAATCTCGACGATCTTTTCGACCGATGACGTTTCTAGGAGGGTGGAGGTGACACGCTTCTCGACACCGAGGACAACACCTTCGTTTGTCGCTACCTGTTTGTGATGGAATTGTTAATCGGGTTGAAATGAATCGAGAAGGGCTGGGATGTGGTTGTTGGCTTGACGTACTCCGATTGCCGTGGAACCGAGCTTGATAGCTTCAAGCGAGTATTCGACCTGGAACAAACGCCCTTCGGGAGAGAAGGTGCTTTGGCAAAGCGTTAGCAAGGACAGGGCTTGACAGGACGATGGCGTATCGGCTGGTCGTACTTAATTCCTCGGTCTGAAGGGAGCTGTTAGCTTGGGTCATGTTCACTCGAGCTGGCTGCGAGCTTACCATATTCAGATCGCGCAATGAACATGATGTGTTATGAGTCGTGAAAAACCCGGGAGTCACAAATGCAACGATAATATAGCTTCTATAGGAAAAGAGGATGAGGCCTGGGCGGATGTGGTGGGAGGAGCGAGGGCAGAGAGGTGGTGAAGCTCAAGCTGTCGGTCAGTTCGTCCGCCTACGCAAACCGGTCGTGCCTGGAAGGTGCGCTAGACCGGAACGGGAATCCCCATACACAACTCCGCCGCCTCGAGGTGACCGAGAATCACAATTGAACTCATGTGTTTACAAGTCGGCGATCGATCACAATAGACTTTCCCATAAACCGGACTACAGAGACTGTGGAAGACTACGCACCAGGTTATGTCCTCCAATGATCGTCGCTCTGCCAGTCACAAAGTAGGTGGCGGTACACGACCCCGCGTCGTCTCATCCAGTCGCGATCCGGAGAAGCTATCTCGACCGGGTATTGAAGACAACAGATCGCCTCGACTTGTTGGGAACATGGATCACTTGCGAGGGAGTACGTCGAGCGGAAGGGGCCTGCATAGGGAGGCTAGCAACGCGACTGAACGCCGGACGGAGCGAAACACCGTGACAACTCGCGATCGCGTTCATGTGAAGACGCGAAACATTGTGAAAGAATCACCCAATGCAGGTAATCGCGGTGATTTTGAGAAATCTCGGACTAGGAAGGCAGAAACAGCCACTCCTCCAGCCAAAAGGAAAGAGGAAGGCGCAAGTGAATGTAAGCATTCATGGATGTTTTGCAGTCGCAGATATCTCTACACAAGCTGCGGACGCTGACCACTGCGAACGATAGTACCATGGAATCCTCAGGTCACATTAATACCACACTCTGCAGCCCCGCTTGCAAGCCGTGTATCAGTGCCTCCTTTGGCGTCAATAGCACCACAATCCCTCGAACCGATCCCGTTGAAAGAAATGGCAATGGACGCGCAGGAAGACGCACTCTTGCAGGATATACTGTTTGTATTTATGGGCTACGAGGGACAATATATACGCTATAGCAATACGTATGACCCTTCAACGGAAAAAGATCAATTGGTTGGCCCGTCTTTTCAGATTGCGCCTGGGTTGGACCCGAGTCTCAGAGACCTCACATTGTCGATGCTTAAAATGGCAACTCATTACAGCGCCCTAGAAGCGTTTGTCAATGTCCAGAGCCGGCCAGAATACGGTGCCGTTAGCCATGCTTTATGCGCGGCAATCAGGAAACTTTTGAAAGACTACCTGATACTCATCGCGCAACTGGAAAACCAGCTGATCAACAACCCGAATTTCACACTCCATGTGCTTCACCTTCAAACAATGCCTACGAGCCAAAGTCTCGCACAGCTTTTCTCACTTGGTCAGGAACTATTGAGGCAAAATAAGCTGCTTGATCAGGATTCGGATGAATCAATGTACGATGATTTTGACGACGTCGAAAACATTTTAGAACAACTCAAGGAAGGTGGAGACTTGGTTCCTGGGAGCATGACCAGCAAGAAAATATGCAAAGGAGGTAACGTCCTTGGACTCTTGACAGAACGGCTGGCTACGTTCTCTGGTGACCCGGCGACAAAGGCGCTCCTTCAGACATTGCTTCGAGAGGCAAGTAGACCATATATGGCGATGTTGAATGAATGGTTGCATCATGGCGGGATCAAAGATCCTCATGGCGAGTTTTTGATCAAAGAACAAAAAGGCATTAAGCGGGAAAAGCTCGAAGAGGATTATACAGACGAATACTGGGAGAAGCGATATACCATTAGAGACAACGAAGTTCCCCCGCAGTTGGAGAGTGTCCGAGATAAGGTATTGCTGGCCGGTAAATACCTGAACGTCGTCCGAGAGTGTGGCGGTGTTGATGTCAGCAAAGCTGTTAAAGATGTTCCAAAGACGTTCGACGACCCCCGGTTCCTAGACAATGTCAACAGCGCCTATGCTTATGCAAATGCATCTCTACTTAATTTGCTTCTGACCGAGAACTCCTTGACTACACGGTTCCGGTCACTGAAGCACTATTTCTTCCTTGATAGATCCGATTTCTTTTCATACTTTCTCGAGTTGAGCTCATCAGAACTTCGCAAACCTGCCAAGAACGTGAATGAAAGCAAGCTTCAATCATTACTTGATCTTGTTCTTCGACAACCTGCAAGTATTGCCGCACAAGACCCATTCAAAGAAGATGTCAAAGTCAAAATGAACAAAATCGGGCTCACAAAGTGGCTCATGCAAGTCGTCAGTGTATCTGGCATCGATCAAGACAACCCAGATGGTGGAATAGAAAAATATCAGACCCCAACGATCCAGCCAGCAGAGGAAGAAAAGGACATTTCAGGTTTTGACGCCCTGGAGCTGGATTACATGGTCCCATTCCCACTCTCTTTGGTGATCAGCCGAAAGACCGTCCTGCGGTATCAGCTCATATTTCGCTATCTCTTGTCCCTGAGGCATCTGGAAGGCCTCTTGGTTACGTCGTGGCACGATCAGCAAAAGGTGCTGGGGTGGCGGCACAAGTCATCCGATCGACGACTAGAATTATGGAAGAGGAGGGCATGGACGCTCCGAGCAAAAATGCTTGTATTCGTTCAGCAGCTCTTATACTTTTGCACAGCAGAAGTAATCGAACCAAACTGGCAGAGCTTGATGGAACGAGTGAACGGAACCGCTGCTGGCAGTGACACTGTGTCTGCTGATGGACCGAGACAAGTAAATCGAACCGTGGACGAATTGATGCAAGATCACGTTGATTTCCTGGACACCTGTTTGAAAGAGTGCATGCTCACACAGGCAAAACTGTTGAAAGTGCGTAATGACCTTGAAGGCACAGATGTTTTACTGACTGACCGACTGTAGATTCACTCAAAACTCATGACTTGTTGCACAATGTTTGCCTCTTGGACGGCCTCATCACTCGCTCGAAGTATCGCCTCTGCAGATTCGGATCTATCAGCCGGTGCCCCTGGAGCCCCTGCGGACGCTCGACCGTTTGACCCATCTCGACTGGCCAAACTGGAAGACACGCTAAAACGATACGAAGACCACTTTAATCGGCACTTACGAATTCTAATGGACAGGTAAGCTTGACAAACACACATATTTATATGTATAATTGCTGATTGTGATCTAGCTTGAACTACTTTGCGGCAACCGAAAGTGTTGTTTTGCTAAAGCTGGCGCATTCACTGAGCTCAATTGGCAAGGACGAGTAAATGTTTCTCCACGCTTCATCAACTCCGGCGCATCTAAAGCATTACGTTACACATTCACATTTCCTACTTCAATGTTTTCTACTGATAGCGAGCGGGCGGGTATTCCGGGTTTATATAATGGACATTAGCGAGCGTCGTGTATTTTGGGATTGCATGATTAGAAGCTGTGTACATTGATGGGTTGAATGTATTAAAATTAGGGGAGGATGATACCCCCTGCGGAGTTATGAAATATATGCTATACAATCGTCAAGCGATATAAAGACTGGTTGCTATGTGAATTGGAAGGACAAAATGTTTGTCTCACTCAATAGGTAATAAAGACAAAAACCGAGCCAGCTTACTCGTCCCTGAGCGTACTCTGGTCACCTACTACAACTGGCTATTTGCTTCCTTGAGACCCATGTATGCCACAGCCTCGACCTGGCCCCAGAGCTGCAGAACCTTGCGGTCTGCAAAAGGCAGAATCTGAGTACACACCATTCCTGCAACGCCATTCTCACGATCACACCACCACCACAAGTTGGCCAGACCCGCCCAGTGCGCAGTCCCCTTAGATCTGCCCGTCGGCCCACCCATACTCTGCATGAAAGTAATGCCCCAGCCCTGCGCTGCATCTCCCTCTACGGGATATAGCTGAGGAATTGGGTTCGTCAAATCAGGCTTCGCTGCTGGCATTCCCTGTCTGCTGTAGTTGGGGAACTGGGGAATTTGGTTCCGGAACATCTCCTCGACTGCCTCTTTAGGTAAAATCTCGGCGCCGGTTCGGGGACATGTGCCATTGTTGAGCAGCATTGCTAGGATTTCTATACGTAGATTCGATATGAATCAGTATGTTTGATGCGACGCACAAAGTTCGATGGTAAATGACTCACTGCAGTATTCTTGCGGCTTTGCAAACATGCCGCCGCCACCACTATTGAAGATTTTATCAACCTGAGCTTGGTCATCCAGATCAACGACCAACGGAGCGCGAAGGAGGTGGTCCCTTGGCCGCAGGGAGTCATCCTGATTCCTGGCATTCATGTAGGCGAGTTTGGAGCGCATAGACTCTGTAGGAATCATTGACATTTCTGTGATACCCATCGGCTCAAAAACGTTCTTCTGTAGGTATGCGTTTAATCTGAGACCGGTGGCCCTCTCAAGAGCAATTCCTGCCCAGTCAATGTTGACCTATGTCCGCATATCAGCATATTGAAGCCCCATTCTTTGTTCCAGAACATACTCCATATTCCCACCCTTCCCCTGGCTGGAAGAGTAAGGGTGTTTTCATGTCCTCAAACCTCCCGGAAAACTCATCTACTCCGG
Organism: Talaromyces wortmannii; assembly: GCA_001939245.1. Taxonomy (NCBI): domain Eukaryota; kingdom Fungi; phylum Ascomycota; class Eurotiomycetes; order Eurotiales; family Trichocomaceae; genus Talaromyces; species Talaromyces wortmannii. Next base: position 1,610,203 of record MJVA01001025.1, on the reverse strand, counting down.
CCGGAAATGCCCAGTCCCTCAGCCTCTCGTTGAAAAAGGTATACCCAAATCCGGCCGTGTGAGTGAGAAGCATTCGCAGGGTGATGGTATTCCGTTTGTCTTCAAGAGTACCATCGGGCCGCAGCACCTTCAAATCCTTGAATTCAGGGCAGAGAGTCTCCAGATGGTCCCCATCATCTAACTTCAGTACACCCTGTTGGACTAACTGCATACATGCTATGCCCACGAGCAGTTTTGTACAAGAAGCAATCCAAAAGATATTCTCGAGCGACATGGGTTCCTTGGAAGCAACCCCACGTACTCCACTAGAGTGTGCAAAGAGCTCTTTGCCATCTTTGCCGACAATCACAACGGTTGTGCCTGGGATGCCGGTCTTCTGATCAGCGCAGGCACCGTCGACGATGCCTCGAAGGGTTGTGATTGTTGAAGAAGAAAAAGACATTTTAATTGAGTAAAGAGAGGCCTTCCTTGTAGTAAATAGTTATGTAGTAAATTGGACAATGGGAAATCACCGTTTCCGGCCCGATCCTGGGCATTAATTATTACATAGTTCCCAGGCCAGCACTTGGAGTCCGCGGGGTTAATGCGGCCAGCATGTGAACCATGTCCACCCCACTCGAAAGATCCGCAGCTCCGAACGTGTCACAGCAGAGCCATTGTATGATCTCCATGATCTGGTGACCTGGCAGATTACCGTTGCGGATCCGAATCCGCAATGGCAGAGCCTAGAAGCCTCGCTTGTGGAGAGGTTCTCCGCACTGAATTGGTTTGGTACAACAAGCAACGACCTATGTCAGTGGATAGAGATATGGCTAAAATTGCCGTGATACAATCGGGCATGTCTCGTTTAGGTGGCATCCGTGAATTATTGCGACTGTTATGAACTGGGGTCGCGGAGTCGAGACCGATGTGGTGCAACCGGACAGACAAGGGTTGATGAGTGTCTCCCCATGATTGAAAGATTGCTATAATATATAGGTCAGGGACAGGAATGAACTAGGTTATTAGAATCCTTCAATGTTGTTTATTTTTATTCGCAAAGCAAAATATACTAGTCTATATCAATATCCTAAGCTCCTCTGATAGTCACAGCAATGACGGACTCCATCCCAACCCAGACTAAAAAGTTCAACACGAAGTTGACTGACTACTCTACGCACCACACGGAGAATTCTGGTCCATATGCTGTCGATCTTGACATTGATGCAATCATTGTCGGTGCTGGCTTCGGTATGACTGTCTTTGAATGATCCCCCGTTTTGAATAAGGGACTCATCGCATTAAAAACAGCCGGCATCTTCATGCTCAAAACTCTCCGTGACCGTGGATACAAAGCAGTGATATACGAAGCAGGAAACGACCTAGGCGGAACATGGAGATGGAACTGCTACCCCGGCGCCGGCGTGGACTCGGAGGTCCCCGAGTATGAGTTTTCTTGGCCAGAAGTCTGGAAGACTTGGAACTGGACGACGAATTATCCCAAATACAATGATTTGCGGGCCTACTTTGATCATGTTGAAAAGGTAGTCGGTATTAAGAAGGATTGTGCTTTCAATACGGTGGTCGTGGGTGGGAGTTTTGATACATCTATTGGCAAGTGGCGCGTTCGCACCGAGGATGGTCGAGTTGCCAAAGCCAAGTTTTTGATTCTTGGAACTGGGTTTGTATGTATATTTTTTCCCACTCTCTTTATCTGCTGGAAACTAATGTTCTTAGGCGGCAAGACGTTACATCCCAGACTGGCCCGGCATGGACAAGTTCAAAGGAGTCATCCACCACTCCTCCTTCTGGCCCGACGAAGAAGTCGACGTCAAGAATAAACGCTGCGCCGTCATCGGCACGGGCGCTTCTGGAGTCCAAATTGTTCAAGCCTGGGGCCCAGTTGCCGGAGAAGTCAAAGTCTTCCAGCGCACACCCAATCTAGCATTGCCCATGCGACGCCAAACCTTCACGCCCGAAGATCAAGAGCGCAAAAAGGTGTGGTACCCGGAGCTCTTCCGGCTCCGTGAGACAAGCTTTGCCGGATTCCACTATGACTGGAAAGAGAAAAACACCTTTGACGACTCGCCCGAGGAACGAGATGCCCTTTACGAGCAGGCCTGGGCGGATGGCGGATTTCGGTATTGGGTTGCCCTATACAAGGATAATTTATTCAGCGCCGAGGCAAATAAGGCTTCGTATGATTTCTGGGCGAAGAAAACTCGTGCCAGAATCGGGGATCCAAGGATAAGAGAGATTATTGCGCCAGAGAAGATGCCGCACTTTTTTGGTGTGAAACGTCCTTCTCTCGAGTATAACTATTATGAGCAGTTCAACAGGCCGAATGTCGATGTGGTTGATATCTGGACTAACGGGATTAAAGAGTTTACGGAAACCGGGATTACATTGGAGAATGGCAGTCATCATGAATTCGACGTTATTGCTGTTGCAACGGGCTTTGTAAGTCATACTAAGTGATCAATCATTTCAAGACGAATGTCTACTAACAATGACACGCAGGATGTCGTTACTGGAGGCGAGTCACCCTTAATCCAACATCTTAAATTGATATCAATTAGGTTTACTAACAACAGAAAAGCCATGACCCAGCTTGGTCTAGAAAGCATCCAAGGCACGAAACTCCAAGACGAATGGACCTCCGGAGCCAACACGTATCTGGGCATCTCAGTCAGCGGCTATCCCAACATGTTCCACATCTACGGTGCCCACGGTCCAACACTGCTCAGCAATGGGCCAACCATAGTGGAGATCCAGGGTCGTTGGATCGTTGACCTGATTGATAAGATGCGGCAGAATGGCATCAAATACGTTAATCCGAAGCGCGAGGCCGCAGAGGAGTGGAAGAAGCATATTCTGCAGTTCAACGATAGAACCTTGTTTCCTACTACTAGGTCTACTTATATGGGTGGATGTATTCCTGGTAAGGTGTATGAGCCTGTTTGTTACTCTGGTGGGATCCCGGCGTATAAAGCGGAAATTCGACAGGCGTTGGATAGTATGGAAGGGTTTGAGGTAGTCGGACTTTGATCTATACTTCTTGACCTGTCGTTTTCTCTCTCTGAAACTGTGAGGCGAAACGACTGTTGTGGGCTCATAGTTGCTTCAATATCTTAAACTGAAAAGCCCATTTTTTCTTAGCATACATATACGAGTACATGTACCTATGCCCTTTCATTAATGCTTGGAAATGGTCGATACATGTAATATATCAATACCAGTCTGTACCACCATATCTGGAGTGTAGAGCTGGAACAGATGTTCAAATGGTACATGTACTACCCGTCGTCGAACATATTTCCTGTATATGAACAGTCTATTTAATCTATGTGGCGGATATAACTAGTACTCTGTGAAATCTACAAATAAGTACAACAAATTCCCGTGGTATCTACATCACAACTTAGCAACACCGCTTTCAATCGCCGCCCAACTTTCTGCTTCAAGTTTCTTATAGCTAGGGTCATGGCGACCGCCCCCTGGACTCAGCCAGTACAAGGTATCACCTTTCCAGTCAGTTTCTGGATTCCAGCCACGCTTGGAGAGGTCGCCCTTGGCTTGTTTAAATGTGACGCCGGTGGCGACCCTGAAAAAGATATTTGGTTAGTTGCATATTCATAGATAAGGAAAACTAGTGAATAGACGTACTCGCTGGTGATTCTAACAAGCCTTGGCAAGGCGTAAGAAGGGACACCCTTGGATTTCAGTGCCGAGTAGAGATGTTTGATGTGCTGTGCTTCTGTTTCGGGCGTACGACGGATAAGAGTAATAGCTGCGGCGCCTGCTTTGCCATCGTAGCTGTTGCAAGGAGATTAGCATCATATATATTTGAAGATAAGAGGAGTAAAAGATATACCTGTCTAGTTTCACTCCGTAGACAATAGCATCCTGCACATTGTCGATCTTGCAAATGTGATCTCGCACCTCTCCAGCGGATACGTTCTCGCCTTTCCAGCGGAATGTCTCGCCAACACGGTCCCCAAAACGAATCCAGCCATCTTTATCCCGAACGAGAAGGTCGCCCATGCGTTGAAACAAGTCTCCCTTTTCAAACACATCGCGAATAAGTTTCTTCTCTGTGGCGCCGTTGTTGTTGAGATATTGTGTTAGTGTCTGGCGGTTGCGTACACGGCCAATAGCTTCACCTTCCTCGCCGGTCTTGGCCTTTACACAAAATCCTGTCTTGGGATCTCGATACGGCATTTCTGTTTCGTTGTCGTATTTGACGAGATATGTATCTTCTTCAAAGTATTGTCTCACAGGTCCAAAAAATCCCACGGCCCCTGCACCCCAAGTACCGCCATAGAAATTGTCGAAGCGTGCAACACCTTCGGTGGAGCGATATATCTCCCGGATTTCACCCACATTAAACCGGTCCTGGAATTTTTCCCAAATGTCGCCTCGCAGACCATTTCCGTATGCAACCTGGCATTTGTGGTTCTGGTCATAGGGTGAGGGAGGCGATGCTAGGAGGTACCTGCATAGTTCGCCAATATATAGAATGCGATTGGCCTTGGAGTCATGGACGTCTTTCCAGAATTTCGAGGCCGAGAATTTTCGTCGGAGACAAAGTGTGCCGCCAGTACCAACTGAATAGCAGAAACCCCCAAAGAATGCCGTTCCGTGGAACAGTGGTAGGGAGGAGTATATACGTAAAGGATAGTATTTCTTGGCGTCTCTCTGATCCATGGGAGCAGGGTTGGATGTAATCATAACCATAGTATTTAGAATGGAACAAGCCTTGGGGTTTCCGGTTGTTCCTGACGTGTAAATGAGAACTGCAGGATCTGAGATTTTGCGTTTTGCTGGTGTGATGCTTGATACAACAGAGTCTGGAATTTGTTGCAATGCGTTTAAATCGACATGTTCCTGCTCGGAAGATGGCTGGGGAGTGATATTATCGAACGAAGAAATGTTGATTGAGATTTTTGGAAGGTCTGTCTTGACATGCTCGGCGATATCGAGGGTTGAAACAACGAGCTTGGATGTTGAAATTGTGAGACAATGCTGAAATGTGTCATCTGAATACATTAGTAGATCAACATTAAAGAATAATATCCCAGTTTACCTCTTAGATTTGTGTTGATCATGGCGGCAACAGCACCGAGCTTGGCCAGCGCGTAGATCGTGAATACCATCTCAGGCGAGTTGGTGGTGAAGATGGCGACAAAATCACCTGGCCTTATACCACGCGCATGAAGAAGAGCCGCGAAGCGGTCAGCCACTGGGATTGTTAGTTTCTTGATAGCCAATTGAGCATTGAGCGTAACTCACAGTCCTTGACCTGGCTATAGCTCCAGGTCTTATTCTCAAACCACAGCGCATCAGCAGCACCTTTTCCATCCACTTCAATCACCCTCTCAAGCAGCTTGTACGCAGTGCAGGTATCGCCCATCTGCGCAATGCGCTGACCCAGAAGACTTCCAAACGCGCGCTCATCTCGGAGACTGTTGATGTCGGTCTTGATACCAAATTTTGCGTTTGTGTAGGCAGCAGCAGCGAGGGCCAGAGCTGTGCCGCCGAGAGCGGTTGCAGCGTCGATGCTGCCGGCAGCTTCTGCGATCAAATCCATGGTATGCTGTTCTGCATATGCTTGGGGATGAGGAGGAAGTAGAGTTGAAAGTGCAATTAATGTAAGCGTCGAAGGAACTAGCTTACCAACCCATCGGCAGGTGAAACGCTCGATTACCGCTCTCACTATTAGCCGGTAATCAAGTGCCGATTGACAGAATGCTTGCTATGAAGCTTTGTCGGTTATTCTTCTGGTCAGTTCTATTGTTTATTTTATTTAATACGTTTATCTCTTCACCTTGGGGGTAGAACAGGTGGCCCCACAGCTGTTGGGGAACCGGAAATACTTTAATTGCGGAAGACAGTGAAGCGATCACAACGACAACACTCGTGACTGAACACGAATAACTACCTCCAAGATGTCAAGTGATAGGAATAAATTGCCATTGGTCTATGAAAATACTAATCATAAGAATAATAAACATCCCCATTGCCATCACAAAGGCAATACAATACGTACTGACAGCTTCCCCGCATAGATCTCCTGTGGGGCCGCTGATAGTGTGTATAGCCCATACACAAATACAGTGCCGACTGTGCGCAAAACGGCAAGCCGAGGTCTTCTGTGACGCGTACGGTACGGCAGCGTAAGTTTCCCCAACGGCATGTCGAGTCGGCTAAATGCCGAACCTCCAACAACCTCATGCCGAGGTCACTCTCTCACTGCAACTACTAATACATAGTAATAGATGCTGGGGTGATTTGGTGTTTAGTGATCAGCTTATCAATCAGCACGTGCGGATAAGGATAAAAGTGGTCGCCTTGCTGTTTTGTGGGCGCGCGTTTTTTCACTCTTTGCCCGGTCAGTGATTAATTCAGAAAACAAGAAAAATGTCGTCTGCATCACAACGCCTCTCGGCCATTACCAGCCAAGTTTCTGGCGGCGGTGATTCAATCGCGAGAAAACGACTCCTGGAGAAAAAGCCAGATGATATAGTCATCACATTTGCTGCGCGAACACCGCTCACAAAGGCCAGAAAGGGTGGCTTGAAAGACACACAGCTGGACGACCTCTTGATTTCTCTCTTAACAGTGAGTTGACGAATTCTATATACCCAGACTGTGCTCTAACATCTCGTCCTCTAGAGTGTCCGCGAACGATCGAATATCGACCCAAATCTCGTCGAAGACGTCTGCGTCGGCAACGTGCTCAATCCAGCCGGTGCCTATGTCGCTCGCTCAGCGGTGCTCGCAGCCGGCTTCCCAGTGACAACAGCTGCCTCGACCGCGAACCGATTCTGCTCGTCAGGTCTGCTGGCCGTGCAGCAGATTGCCAACCAGATCATTGCCGGGTCCATTGACGTGGGCATCGCCATTGGCGCCGAGTCCATGAGCACCAACCCCGACGACGGTGCACCCACCTTCTCCGAAAAGGTCTTGAACCACCCTGTCGCTTCGCAGAACCAGCAGCCCATGGGCCAAACCTCGGAGAACGTAGCCGGCCAGTTCAGCATCCCGCGTACTGCGCACGACGAGTTCGCTGCACGAAGCTACCAAAAGGCTGAGCATGCGCAAAAGTCGGGCTGGTTTGAAGACGAGATCGTCCCGGTGAAGACAACCATCAAAGACCCCAAGACCGGAGAAGTCAAAGAAATCGTCGTGTCGAGCGACGACGGCATTCGCTACGGTACCACTGCCGAGAGCCTGTCCAAGATCCGCGCTGCGTTTCCGCAGTGGAAGCCGAGTCACACAACTGGCGGAAATGCCTCTCAAATCACCGATGGCGCTGCTGCGCTGCTTTTGATGAAGCGTTCTCGCGCACAGGAACTTGGTCAGCCGATTGTCGCCAAGTTTGGCGGTTCTACAGTTATCGGCCTGGAGCCGAGAATCATGGGCATCGGCCCAAGCATTGCTATCCCCAAGATTCTGGGTAAGACTGGGTTGACCACGGACGACGTTGATATTTTTGAAATAAACGAGGCATTTGCTTCTATGGTATGTCTCTTTCTCTTTTTTTAAGGTGAGATTTTCTAATCAAAAACAGGGAGTGTACTGTGTTCAAAAACTCAACCTTCCGCTTGCCAAGGTCAACCCTCGTGGTGGTGCCATGTAAGTTTCTTCTGATTTCGCACAGTCAACCATAACTCATACTAATATTTGTATCTGTATAGCGCATTTGGACACCCCCTCGGCGCCACCGGTGCTCGACAGGTTGTCACCGCGCTCTCCGAGCTGAGGAGATCTGACAAGCGGATTGCCGTGACATCGATGTGTGTGGGGACTGTAAGTGACTTGTTTTTCCCTTTGAAGTGTTAGTTTATTGGCAATTGCTAATTTGAGAATTAGGGCATGGGAATGGCTGGTGTTTTTGTTTCTGAGCATTAGGGCATTGATTTATGTATCAACTTTTAAAGCATTGAATGGTGGTTTTATCACTTGATGTCAATGATTTCATGTGCACAGGCTTGTACAGACATTCAGCTTTCGAATTTCGGATAACACTTAAGTATAGATTCACTCAAGCATATCAATATATTCGCTTGTCCAAGAGAAAACACATAAAATTTACATTCCAGAGTACAAGTCCAAACAATAGTCCAGTTGATCCTACATCAAGAAGAAACGCCCTCGATCGACCCAATCTTGGCATTCTCGCACCCACTACCTCCTGCACAGCTATGATAAATCGACAGGGTCGCTGGTCCGCCACACATTTGCGTGGAGTTGCCGCTGCAAGGATCCAAACAGTCGCCAACGACGCCGGGAATCGGGGCACGGTCCTCGGCGATGGAGTTGCTGCAGTAGCATCTATATCCAATTGTTAGCTTCTGGGCACTGGCAACAGACATTAAACCGGCCAAAAAAAAAAGGAGGAGGCTTACTGCTCAGCATATTCCAAGCCGGCATACGAATATCCGGCATCTTCGCAGAACTTGATGCAGGTTTGCACGGTCATGTTTGCGTTGCTCTCCGAGGTACCATCCATAGTGCGCGAGCTGACATTGTCAAATCCACAGCCCACATACTCCCAGTTCAGCGATGCGGTCACATCGGTATAATATTTGGACAGCACGGAGTCCGTGATAACAGCTGTGTCATCGCATCTCTGTGGGGTGGCTTCTTCGGGGCCCCAGGTTAAGTTGTTGCAGCCGGGGAGCGCGTCGAGTACGCCGGTGACTTGTTCGTCGACAAAGGCCGGCAGTGTGCACATGGCGGACTCGCTGTTGGTGAAGAGATCGAAATGCTGAGAGCCGTTGGCGGCGAGGCAGTCGGAGATCGAACCGCTGTCGGCGTTGCAGTTGTCGACGGCGTATTGAAGGATGTCAATGTCCCAGCCGTTGACCTGTATTTTATTAGAGAGAAACAAAAAGGAGAAAACGCCTAAAAAAGCTTACAAAGTCACCGTGGAATCCGTATCCAGTAGGGTCGCCCATGGCCCAAACAAATGGCTGCTTGTCATCCCACCACATATCCGCGTAGAGGTTGGTCTGGAAGATAATTTCATAAAAGATCGATATAAGATGCACGGGATGACTGTCGGGACAGACACCATCGTTATAAGCACCAGACTCCGGGTAGGCAACGTGCGATTTGTGGTCTTCCGAGTCAAGATTCTTGCCATCCCAGCAGGAAGGGAAGAATACTTGGGCGCGGAGACCATCTGCGCAGTTGTAGTCCGGGAATCCGTTTGTTTCGGCCCTGGCTGGCCCATTGTAGTCTAAGCATGCGTAGCTGATAGCCTGGGAAGCAAAGTCGTCGGTATAGTTGCGCTTGAAGGGGTCGCCTCCGAGCATCCGGAAACCCTCGGGGAAGGCTTTGAGCTTATCGTTGTTGGCACCAGGACGTTGACTAAGACTGTTAGTCAAATACAACCCATGACTTTCGAGCAGGTAAGACACTCACAGGTAATAAACAGTAATCCCGCCCATAGCACCGTTGCCGTCCCCAGACACAGGAACGCTGATAAAGGTGCCATTCTGAGCACGATAATACAGATGAGGAACCCAGTAGTTAGACAAGTCTGCCTTGATTGGGCAAGAAGAGCAAGACGAGGACCGAGCATCCTCATAGGTCATATTAAAGCTGAACGCACTTCCACCGACAATAGAGTGTACATGGCCGGAAATTGAGCCAGGGCTTACAATCGGGTCAGCACGCTCGTCGACGAGACGGCCAGGGCATGGCATGCGAAAGAATGCAGCTGCTGGGGCAGCGAGAAGGGCCAAAGGTCCCAGAGCGATTGACTTCATTTTACCGATGGCAGTGATAAATTTTTGTTTTTTGTTTTTCAAAGAGCGTGGTGAAATAAAAGTTCAGATGTCGGATCAACCGACAAGAGTAAAAAACGAGCGCAAGTCACAGACTTTGATAAAGAATGAACGGCAAAAAGCCAGAAATGTTTGATGTAAAAAAATGATGTTGACTTGCCGATTATATACATGGGGCTTTTATCGATGGATTTGCGGCGACCCTGTGGCCGATCTCCGTTTCACCCAGGGGTCTGGATGCTGAGCCTCTCGATTGGGGCAATGGGCTCGATGCTCAAGCATTGGACAGTAAGCACTGGCGCCGGGCCTGTCGGCGATTAGATGAAACGCCTTTTTCAGGTTAGATAGGTGGGATTGACGTTAGTTAAATAATAAACGAACGCCATGACAGTTGGCTGCATGCTTAGGTTGACTAGTATGATAATGGACGATTCCCAAAGATCACAATAGCCCTGGCCAGCTTCTGAATGTAGGACTGTCTGATTGCTAGTATACCGCTCGACGAACTGTTGATTGCTCGGTAACCAAGCAATACTCACTATGCTCTAAGCGACCACTGGGTATTTCGAATTTGCACTATAATACCAAGTGCTATAGGACTATACGCCCATGATTATAGTTGAAACAGTCACCTCCGAACTGCTGGTCCAAACCTGTTTAGAATTCAAACGAGCCGGAGGACTCTGTCTGGCCCGCAGGTTTTCAACAGTCCAGAAAGTTAAAGCAAGATTGGGCTGGTCGCTAGCACGTATGAAGACATGGTCCCGAGCAGCTTTGGAGTGCTGACGCGCCAAGCTAGAATGGAGGTGAAACGCTAGCTGTCAGAAAGGCTGAGAAAGCGAAAGCGGGTGGTTTTGCCATTCGTGGCTCGGATCTTGTCACGGCGTGGCTGCTTCGTTGCGGGGCTAGTTTGCGGTATGCAACGTCGGATAAGACAAGAATAATCATCCAGGAACCAGTATGTACATACTGGGTATCCTGAAGGTACGGGAGTTACTAAGATTCTTATTACGGCTGCTAAGAATCCTTGTCCAGAAAAATAATCAAGATTAGCAACACATAAAGAGACACCGCCAGAAGAACCTGTCTGATTGAACCTGCTTAGTGGATAATGAGAGTTCAGTTCTAAGAACCAGGGCGAGAGAAGATATGTAGACTCTCGTGTGTAGACGAAACTGGACTACAGATCATATCGCACCAAATCGTACGACCCTCCCTTCTTCAGCGCATTCTGGTAAGCCGGCCGCCCGTGGACCCTCTTCAACCAGTCGGCTACCTTGGGATACTTCTTTTCATCGATCAGCTTCTTCTGAGATGCGCAGTCTAATGGCCACATCATGTTGAAATCCGCCAGTCCCAGCGTTGCGCCCGAGAACCACGGGGTTTCATCGGACAAGGCGCGCTCCATGAGCGCGAAAGGCCCGTCGATGTCCTTTCTGAAAATACTCTCGATTGGATTGAAAATAACATTCATCAGCGGGCGCACAATCCACGGCGAGCCGAGCGGGACGATCTGGAAGTAAGTGATGCGATCAACGACCCCGCTGACGGTGCTGTTTGCAAACTCCTGGAAGAAGGTGTCGCGTTGTCGCTGCTCCTCAGTGGCAGGCACCCATTCCCCCTTGGAATACTTGTCCGATAGAAATTGAAGAATCAGACGAGACTCCGTTAATACCGTCCTTTTTGTTTCGGCACCATTATCAATGAAGTCAAGAGGACGGTACAGCTCAACGCCAGGAACCTCGAGGATGGGCGACTTGCCGAGGGGAAACACCTTTTGCAGTTCAACGGGGGCACGCGCTTTTTGGCGTTTGTAGGTTTTTAGTTCGAATTCCAGCCCGTGAGCGAGTGCCAGTTCTTCGAGTGCCCAGAGCACGCGCATCGACTGTGAAGAGCTCAGGTGGTAGAGGATCGGCGCTGGGAGGGGATCCATTGTGCTTTTTGTAGGTGAAGCCTTCAATGTTGACTTGAGAGTTCAAGTTGTTTTGATTCCGTGATGCAGACAGGGAAGAAGCGCTTGGCAGTTGACACGCACGACACGTGACCTCGCAGCATTTCTACTTTCCAGTGAATATTTACGCGCTCAGTGTTGACGTATAGATCATTGTTGTATTTTCTGGCATGAGATATGCCTCAAATCAATTGATGTTGTCACTGGTGGGTCTCAATACCCCGGGCGATTCATGTTCGTAGTGTCGTATGTGTCAAACTCACAATAATGCAAAGTATTACTAGTTTATGTGAATTCCAATATCTTTCAATGTTGAAGATTAAATGCGTATTACTTTCTATCAAACATCAAATAAACGCTCAATGTTGCTGTAATCTAGTTATAGCTGTAGCATTAATGATTGGTAACCCGAGCTCCCGAGACCGCGAAACCAAACATGCCATTCCTTCAGCCCTTTAAGAACACTCCTGTAATTTTTTTTTAACCTACAGATCTCTTTCTTTAAAATAACTTGACAAAAAATGGTTTCTTTCAAAGAAATAAAAGCTTCCAACGCACTCATCAACGATGCAACGGCTCCACGCGTCGCCGTCTTCGTCGGCGGTACGTCAGGCATCGGAAAGCTCACAATCAGAGCTCTAGTCGGCACAGGCACAAGCACGAGAATCTACCTGGTCGGACGCAAGAGCTCCGAAGAGCCCTCTAGAGCTTTCATCCAGGAGCTGTCCGCTATCAATCCCAAGGCGGAAGTCGTCTGGGTCGAAGGCGAGGTGTCGCTGCTCGCGGAAACGAAAAGAGTATGCCAGATCATCAAAAGCAAAGAGTCTCGCGTCGACTTGGTGTTTCTTACCGCAGGGTATTCACCATTTGGCCCGCGCGTGGAGACTACTGAGGGAATTGAAATTGCTCAGAGCTTGGAGTACTACTCGCGGATGCTCTTCGTCATGCATCTTCTCCCGCTTTTAAGCAAGGCGGAAGCCCCCAAAGTTGTTAGTGTTTTGGGCGGTGGACTAGAGAAAGCGACTATTGACCTGGAAGACTTGGACTTAAAAAGACCCGGCAATTTTGGCGGCATAAAGGCCCAGGGACAATACTTGACCATGAACACAGCGACATTGGACAAGCTAGCCAACGAAAACCCCGATATTACATTCATCCACTCCTGGCCCGGTTGGGTCAACACGGGAAATGTGCGAAGAGGTCGGGATCCGAATTCTTTCATGGCATGGGTTATCTGGCTCTTATTGGAACCTCTTATTGCTTTGCTTAGCCTCAGCGATGAGGAGTCTGGACAGAGACATTTGTTCCAAGGTACCAGCGCTGCTTTTGGTGGCCGTGGTGTGCCATGGAAGGGCAAGCCCGGCGTGAATTCACTGGAGAGACAGGGAGATGGATTGTTTCTCGTCAACTATAAGTGCGATTGTACTCCCAATGCAAAGGTCATGCCTATACTTCGAGAGAAGGCGCAGCAAAAGATCTGGGACCATACGCAGGAGGTTCTTCGGCCATATTTGTAGACGGGGCTTTCTGTGTTACTTCTCATTTACTGGACTTTTTCTTCAGCGGGTATATTTATAAGAATACAAAAATAATATCCAGACAATGAAATAATTTTGTATATGGGTAGAGCTACTACTACTTACTGATCCTCGGAGGCTTGCCGATGGTTGGTCGCGGATATTTTCCGTGCATCGGCCATTTGCCGCGTCCATCGCGTCTTGCGTTCTTTCAACACAACCATTGTTCGTACCATCATGACTGCTTCCAGTGTCACTGGCTGCAGAGCATCGCATATAAAGATATTTTCTCACCAAAGGCCAATCGCGGTCTTGAGACAGAAATGGCACCGTCATTCGAGCAGTTCTAGTCGGACTCCTCGAGTGGCTGTGTTATTTCAAGCAATCGACCCGCCGGTGATCAATAATGTTCGCAAGCCTCGTAAACCTGGTGGTAAGAATGGAGAATATTGCGAACCATTACATGTTTTGGAGAAGCTAACGCCTTCCGTCAGGATACCAGGACTCTGGAGCAGACATCGCCTACACATTGCAGCAGAAAGGAGTAAGAGTCATCACGCGCTCTTCGTCACCACAAAATTCATTACACGAAGGCTGGGCCTTTCCTGACACCGAGGAAGGAATATATTCTGCAGTACAGCAAGGAGCCACACATCTTTGGGCCAATACTATCTTGTTTAGTTCTCATCCACTTCAAACGATGGACAAATTAGCTCCTCTGGAATCGGATATCTACGTTGTCGGGCAACCGCCAGGCCTGGTAGAAAATTTCGACGACAAAGCCTATCTGAACAATAAACTGCGCGAAATTGGGGGTTACAATTTACCGTCTTCTTGGACTGTGACGTCAAAAAATTTCAACGAGATTCTTGAGCAAATCGATACATACCCGATTGTCGGAAAGCCTGTACGGGGCCGGGGGAGTCATGGTGTTAAAGTGTGCCCTGATCCGGTTCAGCTGCGAGTCCACGTAGAGGCTCTGTTTAATGAGTCTCCTTTTGTCATGCTGGAAGAGTTCCTGGCTGGGCAAGAAGCGACGATTACGGTTATGTCTCCAACTCCGGCTCGACCTCAATATTGGAGCATGGCGCCGGTAGTAAGGTTTAATCATGAGTCCGGGATCGCCCCTTATAACGGGACCGTGGCTGTGACTTCAAATTCCAGGGTTGCAACAGAAGATGAGATGAATGGCCCGACCTATAAGAATGCCATGCGTCAGTGTGAAGCTGTCGCTGAACTGATTGGCGCTACGGCCCCGATTCGAGTGGACGTGCGTCGATTCAAAGAAGGCTCAGAATTTGCTCTCTTCGACATCAACATGAAGCCGGTAAGTTCCAAAGATGTACCGTGGAACTTGAAGACCCTTATTAACCATGAACTAGAATATGACTGGTCCAGGTCGTCCAGGGCGTGAAGATCAGGCAAGTCTGACTGCCATCGCAGCAGCCGCCATGGGTTGGGACTATGGCGCTCTGCTGGAAAACATTCTGTGGGGAGCCCAGCCACTGAGTGCTTTTAGGAAGTATAGAAGTCCGTTCTGATGCCATTTGTATATATAATCCACGAACGTAGATTTTTCACACGTATGAATTTCGTTGAGTAATGTCAGGATCGGGGTCGTCTTGTCGACTGTGTGAAAATATGCAAGGGCAATTGGTACTGCAAATACCGACACCGGCTGGCGACGTCTTGGGGAATGTTTCGCGCGTGCATCCTGAGGTGTGACATCGAAAGAAGCACTTCAGTGCTGTCATTTCTTGGTTGTTAAAGTTTGATTAAATGACAGTGTGGCGCGAAGTTGATAATACTAGTAGTAGTAATGCGGGGAAAGGTCAACACGTATTGGTCTACACCTTCCAGGAAGTCCGTAGTCTCGCGGCCTTTGACTTCATCCTCTCCTCTCCTCTCCTCTCTTCTACCATGATTATTACCACTTCTTCTATTTTGACATTTTTTTATTGGCCACCGGCGTCGAGTCACTCTCACTGCGGGAACTCGGTACGACGTGCGCTCTGCTAGCCTGAGAGCTAGCCGAATCAAGTTGGCTGCATTTCTGCACGTTGTCAAATCGCCTGCGACATACATGATGGGATGCGAGATCGGCCAATTCCGTCTCCTGGATAGGCAAGATTGTGGATACGGTGGGGATGGAGAATGAGCCTTTCTCCAGCTGGGGCCTCTTCGCGATAGGAGCAATTAAACGAGGTATTAAATGATTAATTCCGCGCCGTTTTTCTGGCGTCTCCTTTCTTCGCCAGTCCTTGCAATCAATCAATTCTGCGACAAACAACAATTATGTCGGCCAGCAATGAACCCGGCCTCCATGTCCTGGCCGCTGCAGACGACGACGTCGAAGCCTCGCGCAGCTTAGATCACGACAAAAAAGATACATTGGACGTGTCACAAGCGGTGGACAATGTCGAGGAGGGCTCTGTCGTTGCGCCTGACCAGTTTGACGAGAAATACCAGACGACGAAAAAGGAGATTTGGGCCTATTATGCGTGGGTTTCAGCGCTCATTCCATGGGCCGAACTAAACGTGTGCTCCTAGTTACTACATTGGCAATAATGGATTGTCTTTGTTCAGTGCGCTTTGCCCTCTACTCGTTTTGCGCTCATCGTGATCGCTGACATGATATGTGTAGATTTCGCTCCTACAGCCTTTCAAAACCTGTTGTCGCAAGCAGCCGACTCGGATGGCCGACTGATGTTCGCGGGCAAAATGCGCTCCATCAACAGCATTGTGCTTCTCAGCAACGGAATTTCCTTTGCCATCCAGATCGTCGTGTTTCTAATCATCGGATCATTTGCTGATTTCGGTCAATGGCGACCCAATATTCTGATCGCTCTATCGATCATTGCGTGGGCGATCGGTTTTGGATGGCTCGGCGTGCACGATGCAAGCAAATGGGAGGCGGCTACGGGGCTGTATATTATCGGCTTGATCGCATACCAGACGACTTTAACCTTCTGGACAGCGGCATTCCCAGGACTGGCGCGCAATACGGCAGAAATGAAGGAAAAAGCCGAGGAACTGGTGGCCGGCACGATCACTCGCGATGACTATGACTTTGCCGATACCATGAAGCGCAGCCAACTGTCCAATATTGCCTTTTACATTCAGTCCGTGGGCGAGATCTTTATTCTTGCCGTAATTGTCGGTATTATGTTCGGAGTAGATGTCAATGCGAGCACGGCGAACAACAACTGGGGTTTGAGTGTGCTGATTGCGTTCGCTTCCGGTGTCTGGCTTTTGGTGGCTATGCCATGGTTTATCTTCGAGAAACGAAGACCGGGACAAGACCCAGCACCTAGGAACATCATTACGGCGGGAATGTGGCAGTTGTATCACGCAGCTACTCAAATTCTCCGCCTCAGACAGAGTTTCATCTACCTGATTGGTGAGTGGCATCTTTCACTGATATAGCAAAAATACTAACTATTTGCTTAGGATATTTTCTTCTGGGTGATTCTCTTAACACAACTGTAACGGTCATCGCAACACTGCAGAATAGTATTGTCGCCTATAATACTTTGCAGTTGACCTATCTTCTGATCGTTGGCATTGCAGCGCAGGTATCTAACATCCATTTCTTTCTTTCATCGCTTATACATATGTATACATATACATGAATGTGCTAATAACCTCATTATAGGCCGTCGGCATCTACGCCTTCTGGTTCATCCAGAAGCGTTTCAACCTCGGCACCAAAACCATGTTCAACACAATCGCCGTTGCCATCATCCTACTCGACGGCTGGGGCATGATCGGCATCTGGACGCAGCGCTTTGGCTTCCACAACGAGTGGGAAGTATGGGTCTACCAAACCTTTTACGGCCTCTTCGTGTGCCCCTGGTACTCGTACAGCCAGATCATGATCTCCGAGGTGACCCCGCGCGGCAAGGAGTTTTTGTTCTTCTCGCTGTTCAGCATCATTGGCAAGACTTCGTCCTTTATCGGGCCGATTGTATCGAGCGCCATTATCGATGCGAGTCCCTCGGGGAATAATTCTACGCCGTTTTATTTCTTGTTTGGTCTCAGTTTGCTGAGTTTTGGGCTGTTGTTGTTTTTTGTGGATTTGAAGAAGAGTAGGAAGGAGCAAGAGGCGTTTTTGGAGGAGGAAAAGAGGAGGTTGAATAAATAGATTCTTTCCTTCTTCTCTTTACGATGCAATTTGTTTTGGTTATATTTAGATGTCCATCCAGTTATCTGGATTGTACGTTGGCATCTGGAAGTTTCCAGATGTCGATACTGAGATGTTTCATATCGGTTTTGAAATGACTCTGTGAAGTGGCACAGACGTGATGAACTGAAAAAAATTACATGAACGACTGTCTTCATGAGATATGGCTTCGAAAGAAACCCCAAAATCCGCAGCTCGAGTGGACGATCCATGTGTTTTGATGCCCCCGGGAAAAGTGGAGAATGGGCGAAATATGCACTTCTTCTTTTTCAAAAGGACTTGATATCAAGTTGAATGTTTCCATTTTTGTATAATACATAGGTAGTGCGAGATAGCTTCCATTGGTAAATCTCGATCATAAACCCAAAAGCTCGCACCGATCCGTCCAGCTTTGAATACAGCCTTCTGCGGAAGTTTTATATTCTTTATTATGAATGTCGCCATTATTTTCGTATGTGTTTGGTTCCACAAAAATCTCTTTGCGTGCCGTATGGGTATGTAGGTACATTTTATCTGGTTTTGAGCCGGTAATCATTGACTTTTGTCAGGTTTCCAAAGTATGAGAAACTATATGCTATTCAATATGAGCCCCATGATCTTTTGCCTCGTATAAATTACGAGCATGAGATGATTTCTAACATCCCCGTGGCCGAGATACGCATGCAAAGCCGCCCTTGCTCTTTGAGCGACGAAGGATATACTATTATGGTTATGAAAAAGTGCTCTTACCGCAAATGTTTTATTGAAGAGAGAAGACTCAAGGAAGTGTATGCAGTTGAGGCCGGAAGCCTTTTGATCAAATACCTTGGCAGCTCACAGCACTTGTGTATTTTCATGAGTGCGTGGTAGGTTCCCAGGACCCGTGGAATCTGATGCTTAAAATAACTGCTATTATAGCTTATTATGTATCTTTTACCTTATAAAAAGTTTACTACTCTATCGCTTTATCATCCGCTCCTAAAACATAGACTTTAGGGAGACTTACATTGAATTACTCACATCTAATTGCTTAAAAGTGCATTTGAAACTTGTATGTGTTCTTATTGATAACGGTATAGAGTAGAATAAATGTGCGTAGTGATAAAATTAGATAGCTAGATGAGATAAATATTTGATAGACTTGTCTAGTGTTTATCTCTAAAGTATACACAGCACTTGAGGCTAACATGTCAACTGGTAATAAATAGACATGAAGACATCGGGAATTGCTCTTCAACATTTGAACAGTCTCCTGCTTCAAAAGTTTCCTTCAACTCTGACTTGCGGCAATCACCACTCGTATTTGACGAGGTCAATTTTGGTGCAATTCTGTGGCAATGGTGAGTTCGGATCTGTAGCCAAGTAGAAGCTGGTATAAGGATCATTTCCGTCTACGTTCGTTCCGCTGAAATCACCGCCCTGGCAATGAACCCATCCATGGAAGTTGGGGTCTGAAAGTTGCAAGGTGTCGTTTGCGGACCAAGAAAATCCCTTAGCATCAGGAGGTGCATCGCTTGGATCTTCAAAGTCGATCCCAAAACCAGTGAGATTAGCAGGACCCCAAGGTGGTAGGTAAATCCCGAAATTGCTACCGCCGATATCAAGTGTAGTGTCGTTGTTGATATGGACTGCTTGGCCCCAAGGTTGGCTTCGGTGTGGCGCGGCCAACTTGTTGAAGAAAACCATCGTTACATCATTGGTATACCCTGTTTGCTCAAATCCAAGCCAGTAGTCACCCTCGGAGCTTTTGAGATATGTGTTTTTACCGGCGGCAGAAGAAACTGCGGTAACAAGGACGACGGAGGTCACGGTAGAGAAACGCATTTTGAAAAGATAAAAGAGCTGGAATATCTGGGATTTTGCTTAACTCTGAGAGCCAGTAAATTCATGCAAGGGGACAACGAAGTTTAAATAGCCAATATTGGGAAGTATCCTTCTGCACGAATTCTAGAGAGTATTATACGCTACATGCTATGCGCTACAGCTAGCGTATCGAAGCAGTAACTAACTAATCATGTTCTGTACTTGAGTTGGCCTTAAAAAAAAGTAAGACATGTGTAAGAATCGTAACGTTTATTGGCTGTTTTTTACGAATGTCACTCTAGGATGATCGCTGCCCTAAGCCCTTTTTGTCTGGGGCTATGCGTTGTATTGTGCGCCAGCGCCGTCATAATAGCTATATATTGTTACTTTCTTCTACTTTATAGATTAGTATATCTAAAAGCCATAGGATAGTTAACAGCTTCTATAATAATAAATAAATAGCAAGTTATACTTAACTATAACCAACTCTATACCTGTTATCGAGCTCTGAGCTACCTAGAATACTAACAACTATTAAATAGCTTGAATATACCAAGTCATGTTGTAGAGTCTAGACTACAAATCTATTGATCTGCAAGGCTAATCTAATCCACCCTTTTAAGAGCTCGTTACAGTTGTGACTTGTGAGACATAACAGGATTATACTTCCCGTATGGAGTTTAGCTCACTCACTCCCGCCGTAGCATTGAATATTTATTGTAGTACTTGTACAACGGGGCCAATGGTGAGCTTTGGAATTCGTTGTGTTATGTCGATCTTTATTTCTAGATCTACCGGCTGCTCCCGCGTTGAAGTTTCACGGCCTCCAGCGGCTCAACATGTCTCAGTTAGAAATTGCAATATTATTGGCGCTTGAACAAGAAAGAAAATGACATGAAAAGTTTGGTTAGCCTTAGAATGTTGATATCCAACAATGTGAATCTTAATTTTATATGCCTTAGGTTTGGGATTGTTGGGTGGGTTCTGCCTTGTTAGTCAAGCAAATTGCTTGCCTTATTGGATTAGCATGAACGAAGAATGATTTAACAATCATAGTACATACTGCTGTATAGAGAGAGGGGCTATAATTCCTACTATGCTTTGGAGCGGCGGGTGCATGTGGGTGACATTCAAGGTGTCACCGTTAGATAGAACATGTAAGTAGTATGGAATCGCAAACATTAATTGGATACAGGAATTCACAGGCCCTGATATTATTTACAACAACAAAAATAAATCCATTTATATATCTTAGAACCCAAAGCTGGTGTCATCCTGACTAACTACCACAACCGACTCACTCAAATCCATCCCCGCCATAGCACCTCCAAGAGAATCCGAAATATTCACATTCATATCCACATTCACATCTACATTCTGCGCGAATGAATCACTGACGAAAACCTGGGTGTTGTTGTCAATCATCGATGTAGTGCAGTTGAGTGCTGCTAATTGGTCGTTTAGCTGTTGTATCTCCAAGTTTGTTTGGTCATTAGCGACCATATTATTCAACTGCTGCATTGCGAGGTAGTCGTTTGACTGGTTGATATTGTTAATTGCAGCGATCTGTGCGTTGATTTGATTCTGCATGTTGACCATGTCCATGCCTCCGAACTGGTTGTTGTTGCCGTAGATATTCGACAGGAATGAGTTGTTGTTATTATTACCGTTGTTTCCGAATGTATTTGCCAACGAATTGATAATGGAAAGACCGGTGTCAATTCTCTGTGCCTGCTGCTGCTGCTCTTGCTGCTGTAGTTGATTGGAGAGCAACTCGATTTGCAAGTTATCAATTGTTTGTTGAGCTGCAGATGGTTGATTATTTTGCTGCTGTTGCTGCTGCTGCATGTTCATCATGTTGATTTGTTGTTGAAGTTGCTGGAGCTGCTGATTTTGTTGGTTGAGCTGGTTGTTAGTCATTTGCATTTGCTGTTGTTGCTGTTGTTGCTGAGCTACAGTCGCGGCATCCGGTGGATTTCCAGATGGCATTTGGATTGTAATCTGCGGCGGAAGATGTACTCCAGAAGCTGGGATTGACGAGGCAGTAGGCATTGGTGAAGCAGCAGGCATGGGTGAAGCAGCAGGCATGGGTGAAGCAGCAGGCATGGGTGAAGCAGCAGGCATGGGTGAAGCGGTAGGCATTGGTGAAGCAGAGGGAAGAGGCGAAGGCGGAGAGCCAGGAGGAACAGGCGTTTGAGCAAACGATGTCTGCGGCGTAGCCTGTGCAGTGCTGGAATTTGCCGAGAAGCTAGGGCTTGTCTGTCCCTGTGGACTGCCATTCACAGGATTTAAAGGATGTCCTTGATAATAAGTATCCGACTCGCCTCCAGCACTTGATACATTAACTTCGATAGAGGTTTGATGATTTGAAGGAGACGTGTGTACATTCTGTAGAACATTGCTTAGAGGAGGAGATGAATGCTCATTTTGGGGAATTGTGGGCGGAGCTGCTGGAGGGGGTGATGAGGGATAAACATTGGAGTTGATGTTTTGGGTGGAGGTAAACTGGCTGTGATTCTGAGACGAATCTACTGGATATGATTGCTGATTGATATTGATCTCATAGCTCTGCTGCTGCGAGTTAGTATGGCTGTCCACCACAGAACTCTGTTGGGATTGAGGTGACTGAAACTGGGAGCCTGGTTGATCGGTAGTCGGTGCATGATTGCTAGTTTGAGTGTTTGGAGTAGCATCACTGCTATCCTGATCAACGCTTTGGTTTGGTTCATTGACATGGCCCTGATTTATTTCATTTGCATGGTCACTATGCAACTCTGGGGAACCGGGGTGCGGTGTATCCGCTGAGGACTCCACAGAATGGTGTGGTGGCTGACTGGACGACTCGGTCTGGGATGAAGAAATATTTACATCCACTTCCACATGACTATTAACAGTAATCGTTGTTTCCGGGGCCGTTGGAAAGTGAATATTGGGTTGGGTAGCCGCTGGCTGCAAGCAACCCACATTGGAATTCAGTGGGAAGGCTGGAACAGCTTGCTCACTTGGTGGAATCGGTGCGATACTGGTTTCACTTTCAGTGAGAGAGGCCAGCTCACATGCTGGTACTGGTGCCATTGTATCTTGCAAGTGAATATCTGGTTGACCAGGAGGCACCGAAGTTACTGTTCCTGGTGGTTGCACGGGTGCCGTGCCTTGATTTGAAGGAGTGGATACTAATGTGTTTTGCACTGGTACGGCATTTTGGCCAGCAGGAACCGGTGATACTGTGCTGCTGCTATTCATTTGAATTTGTAGCGGAGTGTTCGAAGAAGGAGCATTGACTCCGCCGGGTTGGGCTGCGGCCGCTGCATTTTGAGCTTGCTGCAATTGTGCAATCTTCTGCGCTAGTTGCAACTGAGTATTGAGTTTGCTGATAGTCTGCATCTGTTGTTGCATCTGAGAGTTCATTGCCAGCACTTGTTGCTGATTTGGCTTGTTGGTCAATCGACCAAGATTGTTAGCTGGTGCTAGTTGAACACCCGTGGCCTGCTGTACTTCATTGCGTAGGACTGCCGCGCCAACTGCGCCGGCAACTTTGGCTGTGCCTTTCAGAATTCCCTTGCCCATTTTTTTGACGGCATCCGTATCGATGTCCTTGGCCATGGAAGATGCTCTATCATACATTGCCCTCGAAGCGCTGCTCGTCTTGTCGTACACAACTCGAGAAGCATTTTCAATTTTGGGAGACAATGCCTTTCGCTTGATATCAGAGGGTGGTGCAAATGGTTGTATACTGGGTTGTATCGGAGAGAGAACATTCTGTTGCATGGGAAGATCGATAGGTGTAAATCCATAAGGGGTCGTCATTTGAGTTGGTTGCACCTGGTCCATAGTAGGTTGCGGGACAATAGTTTGGGCCATTGGAAGTGGTGTGGCTAGAGTTGGGCTATTTATTCCCGGGGCTGGGGCTGACTGAATGGGAGAAATGGACGATGATGATGATGATCTGGTTGACGCTGGTTTTCGTTTAATTGTTGATTGTTGCCGCTGTACCATCACCGGCTGAGGCGACGGTGCGTTGAAGCCCACTCCCGATGGTGATGACAGTAGTTGTCCAGGAGGCATGTTGTATCCGACTTGCCCTGGTAACATAGAGAGAGGCTGCTGCTGACCTACCATTGCTCTCTGGGCCATTGAAACTTGCATTGCTAACCAGTTGCTGCCTCTATCAATGGGATCAAACAGGGTCATTTCGACTGCTTCAGCACATGTATGTCTCACGGGGATGTTGCGTTTCTTGGTACAATCGAGACAGACATTCCACTGGCGGCAGTGGTTGCATTGGAGATAGCAGTCAGTATCTGGAGTTATAGGTTTCTCGCATTTATCACATGCTTTGTTGTATAAACTTGGCGTCGCCAAGTATTTCCATAGGTCATCAGGCGGCATGGTCCGGTTCAGGGACACTGGAATCATGATGTGAGGATGTGATCGGGCACCACCGAATTCGGCACAGGTTTCACAGGTCATTAGAGTACAGGATGGACAAAGAAATATTTTTGAATTCAAAGGGAATCCTAAAAACATCAAGTGTTAGTTTCCGGGATGGATATTTTTGGCTTCAGTTAACTTGCTTTGGTTGCAGCAGTGGCATAATAAGTTATGTGCTTCGGCAGCCACGGTAGCCATATCTCGGACCGGCTTGCGTGCGCAGGTGCGATAGTTGTGAAATACTCTTCGGTCTTTCTCAGCCTCTCCCATAGTAATTTGAAATCTAGTATGTGGGTGGCGCGCCAGAGACTGGCCGTTGAATGATACTCTATGTAAAGATGACTGAATTAGTAAGAAGCACTTGGACAGATTTAGCGTCTACTCTCACGTTTGCTTGCAGTCCAAACAGCGGACAATATTATATTTGGGATCCATAGTTAAATCGATTCGATACTGGAACGAAGAAAATTTATGTGTAGGGTCGTGCTCCTCGCGTCCGGGGTTTTGACATTCTTCACAAAAGCGAATCTGGCCGTTGTAATCTTTAACACACGTAACGCATGCCCAGAAACTGTCTCTTTTCTTGATTCCTAATCAAAAGTACCATCAATACAAATCCCAATGACAACTATTGGGCAGATAGCACATACCATTACCGCAGCGTCCACAGTGTGACAGAGTAGCACCGGCTTGACAACTATCACACTCCAGGTTGTAGGAACTGACACCAAAATCATCCGGTGCCCTGATAGTTGCCATCTTGCCATGGCTATGATTAGCTAGTGAATCACGGCTGCTTGCTGCACAATCGATGCAAAAGTTGAGCTCGCAATCGGCACACCCAAGGCTGCAGTGGGACAACCTTTTGCACTTCATACAGGCTTTCTGGGTTGGGAGCGCCCCTCTCGGAGTGGCACGATCGATAAGCCACTTGTAGTAGGACTGGTGAGTTGTCGGGTGTGAGCTTGGGCAGTCGGCGCAGAAACGGAGGTCGCAGAACAGACACCAGAAGTAGTATTTGTCGTAAGGCAGGCCTGACCAAGTTCCATATCAAATAGTTCCAGGTTAGCAAACCTCGTCCATACACAGCATCAAGGAAAGAAGCCCGGAAAAGACGTACCTCGGCCACAGTGGCAGCAAAGACCAGTCGTCCGCGCGGTTGGAGATGTAATCGCCTGCATATTGCTGTATAGTCCTTGTTGCAGCGGAAATGGCGAGGGCACAGAGGAGAGCTGCGGTGCGCCCTGGTAGCTATATCTGCTGGAGTCCATGCCTGCTTCGCCACAGCCAGGCCACGCCAGAGAAGACAAAAAGGTCAGAGTCTGGAGGCTTTCGACAGCGACAGCAGGAGACATCCATGTGGGGCTCTGACTGCTAAATATGTCTCCTCATTGGCTAGTGGCGTGTGTTGTAAGGCGAATCGAGCCAATAAAAACGCCAGAAAGCCGAGGGGCACGGCTGCTGATTGGCCGGCGGGCTCGCTCGCGGTTGCCGTGTCGGGCAACTTTGACTCTTTTTGCTCTTTTCCCTTTTGGGACATTGCGGCCACTCAGCCTCATCTCTTGGCACTTTGGTCCTGCATTCTCCCATCCTCTGCTTGGTATTCTCTGCCCATTGCCAGTTCACAATCACATGGCCCTCTTCGCGTTGTGGCTGGTCGCTTTGTGGCTGCGACATGCGTGGACTTCGCCCTGCCGCCAAGAGGTCAATTCATGGGATCCACTACCTTAGTGAACCTCTATCCGCTTGTGACGTCAACCCTGTCCAATCCCTTCGAGCTTGAATTTGCAGACGACATTCGACACTGAGACAATGCTCCTGCATTGAATGTAACAGCCCGCGTTTTCCGTGCCGTCGGGCTCGAAAAGCCCCCCTCACCGCCAACATGGCGAGCGCCGAGAGTTTCTTGAAAGAAAAGATGGTGACCACCTCTCGGTCCTATGTCTTTGGCGGAGACAGGTAAGATAATCCCATGTTCACGGCCAGAGTGACCTGCAAAGCTAACATTTCTATTTCAAAAGAGACTGGCTCGAAACCGACTGGGCGCCTATCAACGACACCGTCCGCGGTGGCATGTCGACTTCCTTTCTGAAGCCCCTCAACAGTCCCTCCTCG
Organism: Talaromyces wortmannii; assembly: GCA_001939245.1. Taxonomy (NCBI): domain Eukaryota; kingdom Fungi; phylum Ascomycota; class Eurotiomycetes; order Eurotiales; family Trichocomaceae; genus Talaromyces; species Talaromyces wortmannii. The sequence continues at coordinate 1,584,448 of MJVA01001025.1, read as the reverse complement.
GCGTTATTTAGAGGATTTCTCGACGTGAAAACTCTGGGAGGCGCCGGCTTTGCCTCCCAGCGCACTATTTCAACGGAAGAACGAGACTTTACCGAATTCGACGGCATTGAGCTCAATCTCGGAAAGTCAGATGGGAAACGGTACAGCTTCATTCTCAAAGACGAAGTGCTACCCAAGCGGCCCAACGGGCTCGAACGGAGTTCTGTCAACTGGGAATACGAGTTTCTGTTACCAATGTCAGAAGGCGGAGAGGGAAATACAGTGACTATACGATGGAATGACTTTGAGCCGACGTACAGAGGGAAACCGTTGGAGGATTTCGACCGGGGATTGGATGTCGGGAAGATTCAGAGGATTAGCTTCATGATGAGAAGGTACGATTTTTTGGGAATCCTGTAAGAGGTGACCAAGGACAGCGCATCTAATTCATTGAGCACTAGTTTCTTCGGCTTTCAAGAAGGCGACTACGAGCTCGAGATCAGAAGCATCGCCGTCTTCAAGGAGGAGTCAACAGAAGAGCAACGGGAAAAAGAACTCCCCAAACATGCCGACCCTTCCATGGCAAAAAGGCCTCCTGGCAAGGGCGGCCCGAAAAAGCGCAACCCACTGACACAATCTTTACTCGATTGCTTTTTGGGATGTTTTGTACGGCCATTGACTGGTCGGAAGAACAGGTAGTTTGACTAATCGATATTGTTAAAAACGATCCCCTGACGACATCAATTATCTCTTGAAGAGATTTTGGACTTTTCTCGGCCTTTTACACTGCCGTCACATGAAAGCTAAGAGGCGCGAGCTATTTTCTATAGATTTATTAATAACTATCATACTGAACTAATTTTGTCAAGAGAATAAAAGCCTGCTGTACTTATTAAGGCTATATTTAATTATATTACAGCTAAAGATATATTGTTAATGCTCTTTTATTTATTCTTATATGAAACCCCGTGTAGAAGAAGTGCTGAATTTAATATTTCTCTTTTTTTAAACTACTTTAAGAACTCAGCGTCACGGAACTTCTCTAGGTTAAGAGAAGTTAATAGTGATATTGAATCGTTCACTAAGTTTATTATTAAGAACTTTCTACTTCCGTGTGTGGTATATTATTTGGATTTTATTTAATTTTCGTTATCTAATTTATACTTTCTAGTTAGAGTCTTATTAGTGAAGACTTCGTAATATCTGTTTATATTGTTATCTTTAGTATAAATACCAATAGTAACTGATATAAAAGAACAGATATATATACTTTAGGATATGGAAAATATGAGTATGACAGAGGATAGATCAACGAACTTACGATAATTAATGGAACTTTTGACTTGGTGGCCGGTCGAATACATTGACCGTGTTTTAGTTACTATTTCTTCATAAGCTTTGGTATGCCGCATTTATATCTTGATAAGGGAATGATTCTAGAAACTTTAAATTTCACATAAAACGTGATATAATCAATGGTACAGTACATCCGGAAAACGGTGTCGCCACTTACACTCTTTAACTCTTTATCGAATCCTAATGCCAAGCAACGTAAATCTACATTAAGCATAGCAGATAATACTTATATTACAATAATATGTTTTAATACGTACAGATGTATTTAATAATTGTATTGTTATGTATTTGTTTGATTCCTATTAAGCTAGTTATTTATTCATCAGGATACTAGGAGTGTTCCGCAGGAGTTGGAGGAAATTAAAACTGCAGATGGCAAAGAAGAAGAAAACAAGAAATCCAGAGTAACGAGCTTGCTGGATCAAGACAGACCAATGCACTAATCGCTTTTTGCTTTACTGTACACATTAGAATCATAAATAGGTACTATAACACTTATACTTAAGAAGATACTTGAAACTTTTTCAGCGCCTCTTAAGCTTCTTTGTAGCTTCCTGCTGGGCCTTGGCCACCGCCTTTCTCTGGTCCTTAAGCTTCTTTGTAGCTTCCTGCTGGGCCTTGGCCTCCGCCTTTCTCTGGTCCTTAAGCTTCTTTGCGGTTTTCTGCTGGGCCTTTGTCTTGACTCTTTTTTCATCTTTGGCCACTTGGCTCCCTGCCCCCTGTCTTTTAATGATAGTTGATTTCTCCGCTTGCTGCGTCAAGGAATGGTAGTTAGGTTTGTTTTCATTACAGATCTTGTCGGCAAGGAAGTACAAAAGAACTACCAGCAATAAGAGTGGCAATTTGTTCAAACAGATCAAAGTCGCTGCTACTAGGAAGGAAATTCGAGCTGGTTTTATGCAGGTAGCCTAGATAACATCATGAGCAAAGATTTGCCAGAGAGAATAAACCATAAGAATAGGCAAACCTTATATGCGTTAGATTGATTGTATTGTTCCGGAACAGTCATCAAAAATTGCAATCTCAATTTATCCATGCTATGTCCAGTTTGTCTCCAATTTGTCTTCGAGAACTTCGACCCAAACCGTAGCAACCATTCGCTACACTTGTCATTCGGCCACAGCTCATATAAAAAATCTTCACTTTCCTTAACAGTGGGATGTGCTATAAATATTTGTTCAACAGCACAGTGGCTAAAAGAGCCCTTTATAATAGGCTCTTCAATAACTTGATAGTAAGATCCACCTGATGGATGAAAACGTTCTGGTGGCGGAGGTGAAAGTAGAATAACCTTGTCTCCCTGTGCTATATGCCAAGCAAAGATTGCAGAAGCACCATGGACGTAGCGACTCCACTGTTGAGACGTCTTTTGTAATTTGAGGCAGTTTGCATGCTTTTCGTCCATAAGTGGCCCCATTGCAGTTGTTAAGGTCTGGAGGTGATGACTATCAGCCCATTCTTGGGCTCTATCGCGAGGAACGCCACTCCAGAGGACTTGGCCATTAGGAATCCATTGATGTGATTGGAACTGTTTGGATATATCGACTGCTTCCTGAGTAGATAGGAATTGGTCCAATGCGCTGAGGAGCGTTTCAGCTGACTGTTGGCCCGGAAATAATTGAATAGGATTCATTTTGCGGTCCATCAAGTCAGGATAATAAAATAATTTGTTCTGTTACGAGCATCCGAGGTTCAGGAATTCTTTTATAAGAGATACAGTAATACGACAATAATTGAAAGAGAGAACTGGAAAAAGCTTTCTGTAGCTCAAGACTTTATTAACGTCATGACTACAGGATACAGTTGAGATCCCCCATGTCTGTTGACGTGATGCATCAGTCATCTTGACGTTTGCCGCAGGTTCCCCATAGCTCCATCAGGAAGTTATATTACCGTCCGCTTACCGCCTTTATGCCATATATTACAAAAATAGTCCGAGAATACATTACGGTTTTTTTTACAACTTTGGGTAATAACGCCCTTTGCATACCTACCTGTACTACAGCTCAATGGAAAAAGAAAAAAAAAATGTGCCGCCTACATCAATCGGTTGCTGCGGATCTGGGTGGGATATTATACCCCAAGCCGGAACATCGTCATCGACGTGGAGAAAGCCTCTCACGGATGATATATCATATATCAATTATTATCTATATCCTGTCTACTCGACCTTTGTTCTTTCCATCAACATCTGCACCTAACGCTTTGGACTCTTCTGCATTGCTAGACTTTTACCACTTATCTCGAGCCTAGATCTCTAATAATACTAATTCAAACAAGCATGTCTCCTAGCTTAGCATAATTAGCATGGATCGACTTTCGCTGAAAACACTGAAAGCGGTAGCGAAAGCAACAACATTGGCAAAGGATACGTAACAACTGAAACAGCTTCATGCTCAGTTTCAATCGTCGAGCAAGTCAGCGAAGGAATGGCCACATGCTTACTGTTACTACGTATATGTAGAAGAGAATGTCCAAGGTCTATAAATGATCTCAAATACGAACGATATCTACTATATATATGTCAAGATCAGTCGACAACACTCTTCTTATCTGCCCAGCTCGGCTGGATGTTCCGGCAAACCGCCTCGTAATCCCTAAACTTCAGGGGATCCTCCTCCGGCACTCCCAGCGTCGTCCAAAACATGGCCCAATTGCTGCCAGGCAGCTTCCACGTTCCCCTGGAACGCTCAAAATACCACTTGTTCACCGGGTTGTCCATTCTGCTGCGCCAGCATACTCCCTGCGGTAAGCACGAGCGAACCATGGCGTTGAACACGATGTCGGCCACACCACCGGCTCCCTGACTACGTTTCAAAACGGCAAATTTGTCGAGATAGGGTACAAGGCGAGAGACGTTCTCGGGGCGGTTGCGATCCGAGTCTGGAATGCCAGGTGGTGTTTCCCAGGTCAGGATTGCGCCGCCTTCGTATTCGCCTGCGATGATGAGTCCGGCGATTCTGTCGTTTATGCGATTCAGGTAGTCTTGCACGTCGACCTTGCGATTGAAAGAGTCCTCGATCAGATGAATCAGGCGTGGAAGGTCGATACGGGGGTCATCGAGAGTTATGCGTGGCGCACCATTGTTATCTGGTGTCCAGGGAACAATGCGGGGATCCGGGAGGATTGTCAATGGCATCCCTCGCTTGACGAAGGTCGACTGCACAACCGACGGGATGATCTGGCCATTGGATATTTTATTTGATCCAAATCGACTGGACGGGAGGGATGATGAGTGCAAGGGCTTGTCAGTTAGGAGATTATGGATCAATGGGTTCCTCTGTCGCCGTGTTCCTACTCTTGATACTGAGAGAGTCTCCTGTAGCGGTGGACGGGCCGAGTTGGCAACGTCAGTTGGTGTTGCAATTATTCCCGACGTTGAAGGGGGGAGCATTTCCAGACTCTGCTTCAAAAGCTCCAGATTGTCCAAGTGTCCTTTTACAGGGCGAGCCATCGATCCAATTCCAAATTGTTCCCTGTGTTGTTGCGTTGGCAATTGGCCGATCTCTGATGACAACAGCTTTGAAATCGGATTGCTATTGGCGATCGCCGATTCTATGGAAGGTCCATTCCTAGAATTTGTCAAACTATTGCCCAAAGCTATCGTGCTTGTAAGTTCGTCTTTGATGTCGTTGAATTCCTGTTCCATGTTGATAAAGACGTGAGCGGCTTGATGTCTATTAAACGCAGGAATACCTCCCAGCGGATCAAGCACAATCAATCTGTCCACTTTCACTTCTTTCTGCAGCTCTTCAAACTTTTGCGCGGTGACAATGGGATCCTCATCCGGGTCATGATCTCTCTCTAGCCCTGCCAGTTCCCTGGTCAGCGCCAGAATAACATTGTTGGCTGGTACTAGCGAAGTCTTGCATGTCGACTCGGAATACACAAATGGTGTGACAATGACCGTATTATTCTTCCGCAATGGCTTCAGCAGTGTTTTCCGAGAGCTGACTTTTGGTAATGTCGCGTCACCATCCTTTATGACCAACGCCGAGTCGAGCCGCCACGATGTACCACCATCACATGAATCAATCGCTGCCGATAGGCGATTAGCTTGCTCAATAGTAACCATTCTCCAAACCGCCTCGTCTTCAATTGGGCCGGGATCGACAACTACGCAGGACGCCATGCCCAAACGCATGAGCTGCGTCAGAGTAAGGGCGACCCCGTTGATTGTCTCGTCATCCAGTGACTGCGGAGTAGTCAACTTCACCAAAGCAACATGTAGAGTCTCATCAAAAGAAGTCCCCCGCTCCAGCTCTGGTGTGTCTATTTGCCGGAAGACAGGCGTATCTTGAACTGATCTAGTAACCCCATAAAAGGTCCCCAAATTGACTCCCGGTTTTTCTGTTTCTGTAGCAGGTTTTTCGACATTTTCCTTTTGTTTCAAAGCCGGAGGTTTTTTACTTGACTCGGAAGGGAACCTAGACAGATACGATTTTGCCTCGCGTTTCGTAGCAGCCGAACTCAACAGACTGAGAAAGAATTCCTAAACAGCAGACCAACTAATTAGTTTCTAGGTAGAAAACCCTCGACTTTTTTTTATTGGGTGATTTACCTTGTCTACCAATTTTTCGCGCGCTCGCTGGCGACCAGTCTTGATAGAGTCCTTATCATTTCCTCCGGAATTTTCGCTCGCTTGTCGCAAAGAGGTGTGATATCGTCGCGCGGGGCAGACGCTGTTCCATCGTGTATGTGCGGTTTGGCAGATAGGCAATTCATGCGTCTAAATTCAATCGCAATTAGCAAACAAAAACATGTTACAGTATGTAGGAAAAGCACCTTGAGAATGGCGAATTTGGGACACTGGGAGCTCATGACTCATTATTCGAGGCGGGAAGAAACAATTACGCAAGTGGCAGGAGGTGACAATAGGCCATGAGATGTACACAAGAAACAAAACGACAAAATACTAAAAGAATATAAATCGCGCACACAAGAGCAGCAACGAAGAGGGGATGGGTGAGTAGTATGAGGTGTTTTCGACGGCGCCTTGTGACAATTTGTAGTGGAGAGAAGATCCGCGTCAAGCTTCACACCGCCGCCATCGGAACTCGCCCGATAAGCGATAAGATAAGATAGCGGTGAAGTTACCTTCACTTTTTTTTGTCTACGTCATGAAGATGGAAAAAAAAGGTCTGCTCTATGCTGACTCGCTCTCAAATAATAGGTGCTACATGTACTGGCCCTATGATTATAGCGTTGGAATAATTCCGCTGCTCTTCCAGGGACTGCTCTACCGTCAACAGCAAGCGAGTCGTCCGTATGCGAACTTCTGTACCTCGGTTTAACAAGACTGGTTGGTGCTTGAAAGCTTTAGAGGACGCTTACCTTCAATTTCAACCTCATAGGTAACTGCCATTTCTTCATCTTTCTGGATTAAGATAGGGGCCTGTCGATTCCATCTTTTCTCTCTGACGCGCAGCTTCAATCCCACGTTTTCCCGATTATCTACCCACAAAATATTATCCTCATCTTTGAGTGTATCATAAGAACCATCACTTTGTTTGCGGCTTTCATGTTCTTTGAGCCATTTTCTCCATACTCGAATGATGCCCTCTTCCACGTTGAGTGCGCTTATCAGTTTCCTTGAATTTGGGGCGACTTTGACCAGATTCACCATTGTACATAGCTGAGAGAATCCCTCAAACTCGTCAAGACTTATTTGTTTCTTGAAAAACTGTTCATTATCGGCTGTTGGGTTTTCTTGAGTTGTGCCATTGTTCTCCTGGTCGTCTTCCTGCTCCCTACCCGATGGAGGCTCCAAGAAATTCCTCGGTCTTCGAGACCCAGGTTGTGCGCCACTTGGCTCAGGTCTAAACTTCGAATATACTGCTGATAAACGTCCCAATCGCTCTGCAGCTTCACAGTCTTCGTACAGAGATCCCTTCCCCTCGTACTTGTCGCTCAGACCGGGAGTTCCGAGGTAGGTACAGAACGAGGGAGGGTCGGTAAGTCTGGAACTAGGATGAAAACATTCCAAAATCAATTTGTACTCCTGTAAAGATGCGGCAAGAAGAAGTCGATAGTGTAGGATCCGTAGTACGATGGCGTGGAAGCGGTGCGATATGCTTGTTAGAGGAAGGAGTTTTTCCGTCGTAAACGGCGTCAGGATTTGTACGAGGAGCTGAAGAAAATATGATGTTAGCTGGAACTACAAAGCTGGATATTCGGTCTAAAACATGGGAATGTAATGCGATACCTCATTTGGGAGAGAGTAGAGATGGGCGGTTTGGTTTCTTTCGGCCATATGGGACTTGCACTTGAAAGGCAGCGACGCAGCGTTTGTTGATGGCAGTCTCCCATTAATAAGTGATAGAAGCACCTATGTAATAGTGAAGAAAACCGAGATAGACATTGATTCAAGTTGCGATGAATGAAGAAGATGAGATGATGATGCGGGGTGTGAGGTGATCACTGCCGCGATAAGATAAGCAGCTGATATTTGTATCTAGAATCTCTAGAGCCATCATGCATACAATTTTTGCGATATAGATGGGAAATTCTTGAAGGAATATTCCGGTAGTAAAGCATTAATAACTTGGTAAAAATATTTTCCACATCATCCAATACAAATCACTACAATCGGTGTTACAATGTTTTCGCTCTATTCGGCCAATCGGAGGACCCACAATGCACGGACGTATATGGTACCAACGCTCGAAAAGCTTCATTTTCAACTTCGTGTTACACAGCAATGCGCCATGGCCAGCCTTATGCCGCAAACATGTGGCCCCAGGCAGCATGAACCTGGTGGAAACTTTCTCTTTGTGAGCCTCAGCCACCCCGGAGAAATCAAGAATCGCGACAACCAACGGGCAATTCGCAGCCGTGTCATGAGAGACATTGGCCGATCGCGCCGAACTCGAAAAAAGCGCCCTCAGCAAGTGACTTTTGGCTTGGAAGAAACTGTGATCCTTAAAAATTTAGCCTCTGCTACACATAAAGAGCAGATTCCATCATCGTTGGAGTCATGGCCCTTCCCTGTCGAGTTGGACTCGCGAGCCAAGGAGTTGGTCAGCTTTAGTACGCAACTATATTCATGTATTATCGACACTTTTCTAACATAAATCAGTGAATTCTGAGTCCGATGTTGTTCATCGCCCGTTCCGAACGATATGGTTTTCAATGGCATTGGTAGACCACAGTGCCTTCAAATTGTCCATGGCCAACGCGTCCATGTTTCTTGCTCAGAGGAAAGACCCCGATGGTTTTCGCTATGAGACGTGCTCCGAGTCTTTGAAGTATTTTGGGCAATGTCTAAGTCTTGTCACAAAACGGCTTGAGGACCCAAAGGATCGTGTCAGTGAGGGCGTTATCACCACGATTCTGGGGCTGATTTGTCACGATGTAAGACATTCTCTAGAATTAATGATAGCATCTTGGCTCATTGATCATCTGCAGCTCTACGTCGGAATATGGGATAGGCTTGCGGTTCACAATGCTGGGCTTCATCTCATCTACAAACTCCGTGGGGGATTTAAGGGTCTCGGTCCGAACGTTCCTTTATTCGCGTCTTGGTATGTCTTGTGCATTTTTTTTTCTACGAATGTTTATTAAATTCTCCAGGTATGATGTCTTGACATGTGCCATGGATGACAAATCTCCGTGTTTCCCAAACTATGCTCTAGAGTACACGCCGTCACTAGGCTGTACTAAATCGCCCTTGTTAGAAACTATTATTCAGTATCTCCAAACGTCTTGTGATCTAGCGTCAGTTGCTGAGGCACTTCAGAGACTTTCTCTGATCGCCCATTTTGCCAATGAAGCGTCCCATAGTGGCAACCAATGGCAAAAGGAAGACGACATGACCCCTCTCTACCTCGTGGGATCAGCTACTCATATTTTATTATCGATGCCGCGCCTCGACCCAAGTAGCAAAACAATTAGCTCTTCCGAATTTGTCCGGGAATTGGCACGGTTAGCAATGCTTATTATCCTGGAAAAGGTTAAGCGAGCATATCACTTTACCTCGAATGAACTATTCTTTTTCGAGGCTAAATTCTCACATCTACTGCTGACATATCCAAACGTGCTTGGAGACGTCCTTCCACATCTTCAACTATGGGCACTCATGACTGTGGTGACTTTACAACCACAATCAGCCAGCCAAGCGCTTTATGCAACACAAATTTTCAGTTTAATGAGTTTGTTGGGAATTGAATCTGCCAATTCCGCCTTTGCCATGGCTAAAAACATTATATGGATTGAGTCTATCGCTGGAGAACACCTGAAGCAATCTTTTGTTCATACAATTGATGGAATACCTCCCTGATCATTCATCCTCCGGTAATCCCACCACTAACGCTAATCACTTGGCCAGTCACCCATCGACTCTTCTCAGAACAGAGCAACAACACCGCATCTGCAATATCCTCAACTGTGCCCACCCTCTCCTCTGCTCTCGTCAGGGGCACCAAAGCCCCATGAATCCTGTCTGCGACTTCTTTGGGAAGTGCCTCTGTATCGACAGGACCGGGCATGACTGTGTTTATTGTCACACCATAGCCACGTCCCAGCTCCATTGCTGTGGAGTAGGTCAATGCATCCACAGCAGCTTTGGCGGCTCCATATACTGCAGTTGGACCGAGTCCGAGTTTTGACGCAACGCTACCGGTATTCACAATTCGGCCTCCTCGAGGCATGTGAGGAATAACTGATTGGATCAGATAAATTGGTGCATAGACGATGGTTTTGAATATCTCTTCGATCGAAGACGCAGGAGCCGTTAGGAAAGGCTCTGGACGACCGCCGGCAGCGTTGTTCACTATTTTTCTTGTTAGGCATGACTATTACACAACGAGCAAAAGCAAACTATGGGTGGATACATACCAAGTATATCAATCTGTTGAACCTGGAGTTTTTCCAGACTTTGTTGAATCAGTTTCTCTGCACCCTCCTTGGTCGATACGTCGGCTTGCACGACGACTGCCTTTCCTCCAGCGTCAACAATCTTTTGAGCTGAAGCTGCCGCACGCGTGGCACTGTTTTCGGAAACATGGTTGAGAACCACCCATGCGCCGTTCCGAGCCAGAGCAGCGGCTATACCTGCGCCAATGCCAGTTTCGCGACCTGAGCCGGTGACGACGGCTACTTTTCCGGCGAGAGAAAGGGTGTCGACGGTCATTATTTCTGTGTTTTCTTGTAATTAAATGGTATAGTCTGTTGTTTTATTTTTTTTCTTGTTGAAGATAAGAAACAGAATGAATGAATATATGTGAGGATACTTTAAAACTTTTCCTGGAGGGTCTTCGACGAAGTATTTATACCTGAATGCGCGCAAATTTCTACGAGCTATTTGTCATCTAGTGCCTCAACCATGTCGTATTTCGCGTTCTAGCTGAGCCCGAATAGCGAACTGATTCTGGGATTGCTCAATGAAAACCTCGTCGTGGAGTTCGAGTCGCTCTGGGATGGATTGTTGGTTTGTCGATCGCTTCCTCATTAGGAAAACGGTGTTGCTAGCTGCATATTAGTAGTACAAAATAGTACTAGTGGAATTCTTAAAATAAGTGGGTCTTGTCGTAAAACCAACATTGAAGTGGGACATCAATCATAATTGACTTCTTTTTCATCAATTTTCATTGAAAAAAATATGAAGCTCCTAGATATTGATTTTAAAGCGGTTCATACTGATATGTGGTAGCTGTTGTTCATTTCATTTTAATTTGTGTGTAGACTTCAATGTTCTGCCAACGGAGTTGTCCACGTGGATATATATCTCATCAACATTTCCAGATGTCGGTGTTGAATGTGGAAAAGATGCCAGCCGCAGCTGCAAATAAGGTTTAAATGTCATTACTAGTCTTGCATTACTACAATACAAAAATTTTTACTACAATTTATCTCTTAAAGACTTCTTTTGGGCTCGTTCCATGCATCGATTAATTAACCGCAGATGGCGTCGGTTCGTCGGTTTCGACCCCAATGCGGACCGGTCCGGCACGATTGTTAGGCCGCGCAGAGTGAACTCTGCGTACTTCAGTCGACGATATAAATTGATTTATTCATCTTCGCATAAATATTAATTGATCGACCTATATTTTGTCAAGCCTCGCTGAGATCTGAGATCAGAAACAAAATGAAAGAAGCCATTGTCTTTTCTGGACCCAAGGTCACCATACAGGATGTCGACTTTCCCACCCTACCAAGTCCAAATCACCTAATTATCAAGGTAATAGTATCAGGGTCTAACCCAAAGGACTGGGCAATAGCTGAGCGCGGTTTGTATTGCGCTTCTTCTTTTTTTTGTTTTCCTGATGTATTCAGACTAGGAGCTAAGGGTTTACTTTCCAGTACCTGGCATTAATCAAGGCGATGATATCGCCGGAATTGTTCATTCTGTCGGCGAAAATGTCACTGATTTCAGACCCGGCGATCGAGTTGCCAGTTTCCACGAGATGTTCTCTCCGCATGGAAGCTTCGGCGAATACGCAGTCGGCCGGGCTGATACCACATTTCATATTCCAAAGAATGTCAGCTTCGAAGAAGCCGCGACAATTCCATTGGCGGCCATGACTGCGGCTCTTGGGCTGTATCAAAGACTCGGACTGCCTCCCCCTTGGCGTGCCACAGACCAAAGGCTGCCTCTAGTTATTTACGGGGCTTCCAGCGCGGTTGGTGCATTCGCTGTTAAACTTGCTACATTATCAAACATACACCCTTTGATATGTGTTGCAGGGGGCGGTAAATCTTTTGTAGAGACTTTGATTGACAGGTCGAAAGGTGACACCATTGTGGACTACCGTAATGGGCCCCATGACATTGTCACCGGTCTACAGAATGCCATAGGCGCAAACGAGAAGCTCAAATACGCCTATGATGCGGTGAGCGATAAAGGAAGCTTCCAAAATATTATGCAAGTCATGGACCATCTAGAGGGGAGAATCACTCTTGTCCTCGTCCGCAAAAAGTACGAAGGAATACCCGACACTGTGGACAAAACCGTTACACAAGTAGGGAGAGTTCACTCATCAAGTTACCCAGGAATCAAGGGCGAAAAACCGCCTGTAGGACCCTTGGGTGACCAGGAATTTGGGTCATTAATGTACAAATTCTTTGAAAGGGGTCTAGCACAAGGTTGGTTTAAAGGCCATCCGTTTGAAGTTATTGATGGTGGGCTGCGAGGGATTGAGGGTGCGTTGCGAAACCTGAAGGCTGGCAAGGCCAGTGCAGTAAAATACGTCTTTCCAATTGAAGATACTGAAGAGGGGAGGGAAAATCACTTATGAATAAAAATAGTGTATCATGTGGGCTCTATGCAATGCGAAACTAATTGGGACAACAAGACCAAATGCGTAATTACTTGAGAGAAAACTCGAATAATTGAAGCTTTGAGCCAACTGGTATCCAATCGTACATTTATAACCCAGAAAGCACTGCTAGGATATTGTACTATTACTACATACGAAGTATGTATGGGACTCCGTATACATCACGAGAGTAAGATAGTGTATTACTACAAGTAGTTTGTCTGCTATAAATTCTATCCTATAGCGCCTCAGAAATTCTAAACCATTCCTGAGTATGTTATAATAAACATCTCTATACAGATATGGCCTTCAAAAATGCCGGATTCTCGTTCCCTTGGACAACCTTGGCTACGGGTGCAACAGCAGCGTCTGAATTGGCAGCACTTTCCTGGACATAGCGAATATACGCTTGTGTGAACTGGATCCATGAAGCCTTTTCACTTCGGGTCGCTTGCGATCCCTCCCAGACCCAGATTTTCTTTCCGGTATCAAATATGAAAACATCACTGCCATCGAGATCAGACCCTCTGATAGTCTGGTTCTCCTTGACCAATTCGAAACGTAGCTGTCCGGAAGCATCGCTAATTCTGAGAAGCCGCTTCGGTCGTGCCGTCGACTCTCCACTCTCCGAGCGTTGCTGACCTGAGGAAGATCGAAGGGGCCGAGTAGCTTGGAACGAAAGCTGGTTGACATCTTTGCCTCCCAACAAGCCCACGACGATTCTCGATCGCGCTTCAGCCTGGGATATGACTTCGACATCGATATGTTTGGCTAGTGTAAGGTCGTGGACTACCTGCGCAGCTTTGGCCTTTTCCATCGGACTGCACTTGGTGCCCTGCCATACCCATATTTTCTCCCCTTTGTCCAGGATGAAGACATCATTGTCGTCCAGACTCTGCCAGGTGGGTTCAACTTCGTGAACAATCAGAGAGTCGGCACGACCAGCGGCCGGGTGCTTGAAGACGCGCAGCAAAGTTATTATTTCCTTGGCCGACGGATCTTCTTCTTCAACATGACGGAATCCAGAGGCCACGCCGCCTCTTCTGATGGACAGTCTAGGGAACAGGGCCACAAATTCCTCGGAGGGATACTGCTGTGTCTCGCGGTGCTGGGTAGCTGCTCCATGAAGGAACTCGTCCAGTTCCACGGTCTTGTATGCTGCTGTGCCGGCCTCGTCCTGGCTTGTCTTGGATCCAAGCCAGAAGAAGATCTCGTGGCCCAATTTGTCCGTCGAGTCTCCGTCCTTGTCCTTTACTGCGTACGAATAAAGCACTATGTAGCTATCCCCTTCGTAAAACTGTCCATATTGGTTCTTGGGCCACGCAACGACGTGGAAGTCTTCAATTCGCCAGATATGCAGGCCAGGCTGTGCACCGACCTGGCCGTCGTTCCAGGCCGGTTCGGTCGCGGCAGAGTTGTATTTGACTTTGTGGTCGATGTCACTACCGATCAGCTTGACGTTGCTGTCTTTGACATCGTATTCTTTCAGGTGGACGAGTCCCTCATGCGGTGACATTTTTACTGAACTGTGTTGGGGTGTGTAGTAATAAAGAGTTCGCAATCGATGTCAATAATGCGGGGTTGTCCTGATCGACGCCCCCTGTAGGTGGGGCAATGTCTGTCCCTGTTACTGGTTCACGGTCTGATCTATGAACTATAGAGCTATAAAAAGATGTATGCATTAAAAAATCAACTGAACCTAAAGGGTGTACAGCAATAATTACATTCTGTTGAGTAGTAGTAAGTTGTGCGGAACAAATGCTATTCAACCTCGGAACAAACAGGAAAGCAGTAGAAATCCAGGGAAAAACCATCCTATTTGGATACCGATGGAGCCCAAATGACAAGTCCACCAACATCTCATTCCAGTTTAACAGACCTATACCTTTGTTATGTAAATTTTATTCTTTTAAGAATCCCGTTCGGTCCTAGATTGGGATTCCTTTTTACATATTTCCATGAAGGATTTATTCCTTTCTTTGTCGGTTCCTGTTCAAGAAAAATAAATAAATAATTTCGTCAATTCCATTGTTAAGAACCTGTAAACTTCCTTCTTTTTTGTCGAGTGAAGCTTCCCAAGGCGCATATAAAAAAACCATTGCACATTGAATACTTATTTTGACTATCAACCTGAAGTTGATTCAGAACTCGAAAACCAACGACCACATCTAAGCAAAATGGAATCCTTCACAGGTCCAGACAATTCGAGCCTAGCCCACCCAGACGAACAGTGGAATATGCATCGCACTGAATGGGAACGTTCAGACCTTCGCAATCGCATACAAAACCTAGGGCATCGACATCGCTTACATCCACGGCCTGGCCGAACCCCAATTCCCAACCACATCGACGACGCCGACCAAGCCAGAGAAATCAATGACTCCGATGTCTTCGTCTGGAAGCAAAGCACCTTCAACCATAAGGCGTTTATACGTTGGGGAAATATCCAACGATCGATTGCCATAGCTATTTTCTCTCCGACATGGGGCATTTTTGCTAGGATCCCGGTGTGGAGTGTCTATTTGCAAGTGGTGAATGTCGTTGAGGAGATCACAATCTCCATGAAACAAATCGTTGCTGAATTGCTCCTTGACGGTTCCAATCCAAAACTCCCATTCTTCGAGTGTCATATTTACGAACCTATCTTTGAAAACATGGCCGAGGAATTTGTAAAATGTGCGATGGAGGTCAAGACAGAAGTCATCCGACTAGTCCGGCCGGCCTTGAAGCATTTTTTAAACTACAAATTCAAAGTTAAGCCATTCAAGGGCACATTGATTGACAACGATGAAGATGGACCGGCGATCGAAGCTCAATGGATCCCCGACGCTAAGCGTATGGTGCTAGCGATATGCCGTGAGCTTAAACCCGACGGTTCTTATGGTAAAATCAAAAATTTGGACTGGGTCGATGATGTGCTGATAGAGGATGTGGAAAATGTGCCTCTTCCAGACTGGGTTGAGAAACTGAATCGGACCGAATCTGTTTTTGAAGATGCCGAGTTTGCCGAGTGGTTTCACGAGTCGTTCATGTGAGCAGAATCTTGATTTTCTTTGTTTCTTAATTTCCTGCAAGTATAATATTCTTAGAAAAATTTCATGGATTTTTTTGGTGCAAAAATACATTGGGTAAATACTGTGATTTCTGAGACTAAACATATGAAGCTGTCCCTAGTTCCCCTTTGGGATATCGGTACCGTATTCGCCAATTTCACACTTTAGCCAAGCCAGTCACACATGCATATCTAGGTAAAATATTATCATCTATAAATCTCGTCTAACACATACATTTAATTTGCGAATTTCTTGTTTAAGTCAAACCCTGCGTTGAGTCATGGTGTTCTACAACTGACGCATTCTGCCAGATTGAGTCACAGCTACATGTGTATACTCGGTATAATATCATAAACCCCTCTCATAGATTTTTCTTCAAAAACTAAACCTTTCAAATATCTTCTAAAAATTTTTAAATCTTTATAAAAGTCTACCTACCTACATCAAACATGTCATCAATGAAACCAGATCTCTTTCTCGGACGTGCTCCCAATGGAGACCCCAAGGCACAGAATTTCAGGTGGCCTTCCAAATCAGACTGCGAACTCAAGTGGGAAAACCTCACCAATGAAGACATCATTGTGTTGGTTAACTCCAGTATAATACACTGTGTTGTTCTTCAAGACAAGGAAGACGGGGCCAAAACAGGAGGGGTTTCACAGGCCGAGTTCTACAAAATAAGCGAACTATTCGTCGACTTTGATACACTCTACAGAACCCACGGCAAACCCTTCAAGGTTTTTTACTACCATGGCACTGGGAAATACAGCTCGGTCGAGCGTGTGGAAACGATAAGCAAACGGCTTGTGTCCCACACAAATCACCGAATCGAGGAGTACGGGTGGGAAGTTGATGGTCATTACTATTCCGAAGTAACTGCAGAAGTACCGGCTGGTTATAGCCATTTTGTACAAGCCAGTTATTGGTGCACTGTTGATCTGGGAGGACCTCCGAAGGTGCATGTGGCCCTCGCTAAAGCCTCGATGGATGGTTCCAATGTCGATACTGGTGACTCTCACGAATAGTTCGTTAGGGAGACATCGGTCAATGAGGTTCTAAATATTTCCAGACTAGACAGTTTTGTCTCTGCTTGTTCAGCTAAGGATATCAATAACAAACATGACACTGGAATGATTCCAAGTATGCCAAACTCTGGCAGTAGTATCAAGTAATCATAAACTATGTAATGCCAATAGTTATAAGCTGACCATTAATAAATTCTAAGAATGCTATAAATAAATAATAAAGGCACATACCTACATCGATATGTAAGCATTTTAGTTCGTGGGCATCGGTCGACGCAGTTCGAGACGTATGTAATAAAGTAAACTATAGGTTATCCCCGTCTTGAAACTTGAACTAACTGAAACCCGTTATTTGAATCACTGTCCAGAACAATAACCGTTTTTGCCGCTTCTGTCTCCATATCCTTCTCCGTGTGCAAAGTCTTTTCTGGACTTAATGTAGGCCCGTTGAATAGAGTCGGAAGCAGCGAAGTTTTCCACTTGGGTGTATTACTCTTATTCACTTTTATAACAGTGAGAACAAACAAGACACAAGTCGCTACCGCAATAGACAATGGGAGACTGATCCATGGCCAGCGGACATGCAAACAAGTTGCAGAGTGAAGAACGTACCCGGTCGCAGGGACACTCTGATTGACTTGTCCATTACGACGCATGTAATTTGTTATTGATTCAGACATGTTTTGGATGGCGCTTTCAATTAGCTGGAAATCCGTGTAACTGTTGTTGTACAATGTTTGCAGTGCCTGGGGGCCGGTTAAAGCACTAAGGGTATTGCTTTCTGTGAGTACTGTAGTCACATTGCCAGTGAAAAAGTCTGACAGATAGCTCTCCCACAAACTGTTCACAAACATGGGACTTATGGTATAAACGCATTGTCGTGTAAAGAGCGACGTGGGGAATGGCGCATCTGTATCACTGCACGCGGTGGCATCATCTAGCGCGTCTGTAGTAATGAAAGTGCTATTGTACCCAAGCCATCGACTTGTGAGCTTGTAGCCTAACTTAGCCAGACTTGCATTTTGCTGGCTAGAAGTGCACTGTGTATCCACAACGCTGCTAATATAAGCACCGTCCTGGCCCCAACTTTGACTTAAACTCGACGAGCTGACCACCGTCTCCAAAAGCTGACCTTCGGTTACAGAGCCGTTGTATACGCGAACACAGGGTTTGAAGCTGCACCTTACAGCATTCGCAAGACTGCACTGCCACGAAGTCTGGTTTGCCCGGCTGCTATCACAGCCATCGATAGTAGTATTAGTAGTTGGATTTATTCCGTTTTGTGAGAACCAAGTCGCACCCCGCAAAAACTCCATAGTACCAGTGTCAGATATGGCTCCAGCAAAGAGCGCGTTGTTATTTTCCAAAGATCCGTGAGCATCAAATTGCGCGAAGCCACCTTCCCAGATGGTGGAAAGGCCGGACGGTAAGGTTGTGTTTAGGACATCCCGGTCGGAGACATTATTAAAGCCAGGGACAGTAACTTGAATTTGGTCGCTGATATCATGGCATCCACTGCAGAACCCCAGAGATGCGTATTGCTGAGGAAATGTACAGTTTCCAGTGAGACACTCTGCACTGATGGTTTCCGCAGACCCAAAGAGGCCCACGTTGATAGCGTTCTGAATACCAGGGTCGATGGTCTCTTGAAACGCACCCATGTGCGTGCCGATAGATTCAAAGTAATTTGTACGTGGTATGGATGCGGTTGCATCTATAACAGTAGAACAGTCTTCGTAGAGGACCAGCTGCTGTATAAAGGGATCGATGATAATAGAACTAATAGTGATGATCACTCCAAAGGCTGTCAAAGGCTCGCGTATATGGTTAAACCAAAGCCATTGCATAGAACCAAGCAAGTCTCCATTTGCTGCAGACTCGTATCTTACCAAGTCCAGAAGTGGTCGTTCACGTACAAACCAGCTCCATTGCAGTTGGCCCAGGCATGAAGCAACAACCACTGGAATCACAAGCTTTAACACAAAACCGTATATAGAGAGGAGCGTGTTGATAGAAATCTGAAAGGCCACTGAGGAATCGGCTTGTTCTGGTGCGGATACAAAGTTGCAACGATTGCGGCGATAGAAATCAACCCGAATAAACAAGATGTGACCTCAAGCCACACCGCACCCACATAAATGGAGCCCTTTTTCTGAGTATCAGTTTTGTGTCCATTCTTGTTGGCTTCGCTACCTATAAGAAAAGCCTGGTCCTCGTGGGGTATTTGGTGATTCTCTTGTGTCATGTTATTGCGAGAACGTCTCACGGTGTCGAGTTGATGGTGTGTAAGGAGTAATTGGCATCGCCGCGGGGGTTATTAAGTGTGATTAAAAACCGACTTTGTTGAGGGAAGGACAGGGATTTGAGCAGCAAATTTATACAAATAAATGACTCGAGGTCAACTCCATGGTGTATGCGGCTCTAAGCTTATATGGCATTGTATGTACGCGTAGACTTCAAATATTAGGAAGACAAGGCTGAGGCTGAAGTAGTAAAACCTGCAGGGGATAGGTGCGTTCTCCGTACACCCCCATTTTTACTTCGTACACTTCCCTCCAACCTGCATATACGCTCTGACTAGGGTGTGATATTAATATATGTATTATGCATAAACTTGCGGGGATTGATGCACCACCCTCTAACCTAAACCATTGTAGACCCAAAATCAAATTTCTTCGTAAATTCTTAGTGTTTTTGATCCTTAGTCCCTAATTTTCACTAAATCGTTGACGGACAAATCAATGTCTTTTTGACTCATTCTAAGAGCTCCCCCTAACACTAACCCTGACCATAGGCTAGGAAGGTATAGGGTTAGTGTTAGGGAGAGTTGTTTGAATAAGTAAAAATTATGCTATAATTTGTTGAGGGGGTTTCAAGATTTGTGAGCTGGAAATTGAGGATTAGGAACGCTAAGAATTTATTAAGAAATTCGATTTCGGGTCTATACTAATTTGGGTTAGAGAGTGGTGTGTGCATCAATTCCCTATTAATTATAATTATTAATTAATAATTACTGTGCTTACGTGGTAACCGGCCCCTACGTATATCACGGCTTCTGAATATATGTAGAGGCCGGTTAGGGCTTCAAACAAGCATACATGTCTAACTATACCCACGTGGGGGAACAAGCATTGAAATATACGACTACCCCGATTATCCAACAGAAGGCGTTGGGTCCAAAGTATGCCATAGTACTTTCTATGCTTACTTGGGCAGTTATTTTCATTGATATAGCGTTTAGGGTCAGTTTTGGCCAACTGTTGGCCATACATGTTCTTCTCAGTGTGTTCGAAGCAGGCACTATTGCCGACATAATAATCCACTTCACTTTGAGTACAAGCGAATGGGGAACTCTGTTTGAAAAAGCTATGTCTAGATATTGACGGCTGTTTCGAAAGATTTTGGTGGCATGTTTGCTTTTGGGTAACACATACTTCAGAGGTATCGAAATCAACGCCCTTGCTGCTTCCCGTGCTAACCGGAACGTCCGCTTTAAAGTCGTTTTCGGAAATTGCCAGCCGTTGTCTCTCTTCACAACGCCTGCATTCCTTATTTCGTTACCGTGAGGGCAAAAGAGATTCATGAGAGATGTTATTTGAAATCGACAAAAGACTTTTCGATCGTGGTCACGTTAACACCGCCCTCCTAGTACACTACGCCTTAAAACCCATCGAGTGCTTCTATGCATTAACCAAGTTTGAACAGTATGAGTAGGCTGAGAAGCTAGTGCGCTTGGAACTTCATGGTATGGATATAATCCAAGCCGAGGTTGCCGATATCCACAAGGCCGATTGCCTCGAGAAACCCCAAAAGCTCGACGGAAGCCTGACATGAGCAAATGAAAAACAGCTTGAAAATCCCCAGATACTAATATCAGTGCATAAGAGTAACAGGTAGAAATATATGGCTGAATAAAACAACCACTTCTTCGTAAACCTGAGGGCAGTTCTATTCGAACGATAGATCATTATCGCAATCGAGCTTTGCCACCTAGTCAGAATCATGTCCAGAACGCATGCAGGACTATTGGTGGCTATTGTGCATATGGCTGTGGTTGTTGTTACCGGCACATGGGATCATCAAGAATGCCCGGTGTGTTAATGTATTGCAGAAGAAGTTGTGTCTGCTGTTCACAAAGAAGAAATCTGGAGACTATTACCGATGAAAACTTTCAGGTCGAGTTTATTGTTGTTCGTGATTATTTGTACCGTAATCTTAAGTAATGAACATCAATTGATATGGGTAATTGTTATTCATTCACTGGTCGTAATATACATCGTTTAGTCTATACATCCAATTGGCGGACTACCGAGACTTTCAAGTCTCTCTCTCCAGACTCTCTCTCCCTGTTTTCAAACCGGGGACGAGCTACTTTTCACTACCCTCGTTTCAACCACCGTGGTGATAGTTTCGGTGTTCGAGGCTCCAGGGACTGAGGCGCCAGTGGCCGGGAGTTTCGGATTGGCGGTGGTGGTGGTGGTTCTAGTGGTGGTGGTAATGATGGCGGTGATAGGGGGATTATTTTTGCTATACGAAATGAATAAGCAATCAGGTTCAGAAGGCTTTTAAAGAAATGAATGCATACTCGTGCCGGACCACCAGCACAAAGACTAAAACAACACCGAAAAAAACAACCAAACACGACGCGAAGAGGAAGGCGGCGAGGGAATCCGAAGGACTTTCATTCTCTGTTGCCCCAAGGGCACCGGCAACAAAAAAGAAGAACATCCAGAAAATCATTTTGGAGGAGGGGGGAGGAGGAATTGGTGTTGTTTTTGCTATTGCTGCTGCTGCTGCTGACGGTGGGTGGTAAAGAGAAGAAGACGAAAACGCGAAGTCGATAGCAGCTAAATGCCTGTGTCCCGTGCCTCTTGCTTCCTGGGCTAAACCGAATTCGCGCGCTGCGTGTTCGTTCTTTCCTTATGTCCCAGGTGTGTAAGTTACCGTATCGGACTCGTTCTAGCATTCTACGCGTCGTGGGGAGCATTCTACAAATCTAGACATCCTTGGGGTCTGGATGGACAAGTTTATATGTGAAAAAGCCTTGCTCTTTGCCAAAATTTGTATAGAAGATCGAGTTAGGGTTTGGTGTTTCATGTGGTTCGTCAGTGCCAAGTCCATGTCATACCGCCCTCTTGCGCCATGATCGCCGAGGGACTGTCGATGGTAATGGCTCTACAGATTTAATTCAATGTTGCGTCAATAAAAATGTTAAAAAATGATACATTCTTCTGGACATACTTTCAGTGAAACTTTCAGTGAAGCGGACCAGAGACCTCACAGATTACAAATACTGTCTCACCAACATCTCAACTCGACATATCATGTTTACGATGCAGCCTGTGGAATCGGCCAGTCCTTTTCATCTCCCTGGCCCTCCAACCATGGCAAACAAGCCTCATAGAGAGCCTTGATCTCACCATTCCCCAAACCCAAAAACTTGCCGAAAAGCTCCTTATCAAACCGCTCAATAAATGCCAGATGACAAGCAACCCACAAATCCGCAAACCCAGCCTTTTCACCTTCGAAGAACGGACCCTTTTTATGCTCTTTTCCCTTTAGCATTTCGACCAGTGGCGCAGACTCTGTCTCGGCAAGCTTCCACAATTTATCCACAGTCTCCTTGTCCGTGGGCAGCATCTCGGCCAACGGTTTTCCAAAGGCCGCAGACCGTGTTTCGATAAAATACTGTTTGCCCTGTTCATCCAAATGGGCCGGTACACGCGGAACAACGAATGGACGAAAACCAGGCTGGATAAGATTAACAATCTTTGCCACAGCAACAAACAGTGCGTAACTCGCATCCCCAGACGGGAACAGCGGAGGGGACGGGAACGCCTTGTCGAGATGCAAGGCAATCGGAATGGAGTCTGTTAAGGCTCCGCTAGGGTTTGTGGTCACCGAGGCCTTGTGAACGATTGTTGGCAGAGTGTATGCGCGTCCCTCTTCATTGGGTGGCAAGCCCAGGCTAGCGCCGAGAAGCTTGATGTTTGGATAGCTGACCCAGCTCTGGGTGTAGGGTACGCCCTTGAAGTTGAGCACTGCTCGGGCTTTCAAGGTGTTGTAGGACCATGACTTGGAGCTGCCTGAGATGTATGTTGTTAGTTGATAACCTCCGAGTGCGGGGTGAGTTGCGGACCTGAGAAATCGGAGTAGAGATCGAACAAGTGAACGCGTTCAGAGTCAGTCATTTTATTGTTTCAATTTGGATCTTCGCGAAATATGAGGGATCAATGATATGTTTCAGCAGTTTGTGTTGATGGACATCTGGATACGATGGGTGTTGGTTGATATATCGGTCGGATTCGGTAAGAGCGGGCGGCGGGACTACGGAGTTACGGAGATATGGGGACGAATTACTAACATGGGATCAGCGATTCAGGGCTCACCTGTTTATTTCAAGAATAATAAAAATGATACAGAGGGACCGAAATTTTCAATGCGTAAATACACTGTCAAATAGTAGGTGATTGGTGGCATAACAAGTGACCATCGACCTCGGTGAGCACTTGAGTCCATGTCAGCCGAGGAGATCTATACTATGTTGAGAAATCCTTTGATCATAATCATGGCAATGAGTCACTCGACCAAGCTGTATACATTCTCCGGTGAAGGGATTGCTCATGAATACTAGCCGAGGCTTGTTCTCTATTATTAATGTGACCCCGCAAAGGATCAATGCAGCAAGGTCCATGGTATGCACTAAACATTGAACAGTGTGCAATCATTGGCTAGATGAACAAGGATCTCGTTCAAAAATACGTACGTATGAAGTATCACAAACTCTTGAAAACGAAGAGCAAAGAAGGAGGAACTGGAAGCATTTACAACCTCTCCCTCGTTTTGGAGTGTACGGAATATATGTATCTACGTAGCTATTACATAGTGTCCAGATGTCGACAGCACCAGTCCCAGGGCCTTACTCAATTGGTTATAGAGATCTCCTACGAAGTCAACTACACTAGAGTCCTAAGTGTATTTTCAGCAAAATCCACTTATATCTTTATAGAAAGTAATTCGTTTATTATAGCTCCGACCAAACTAGATCTAAAAAGACTTCAATATATTACCTAGACAGGGCTTCTGCTTCATATCGTTCATGCAGAATCTATATGCGTCGTCGTATCTCCAAAACTGGGTGACATTATTTGATACACCAGCCTCCTGATACTTCTACTGTAACCATTCTAATTTTGCGGCATTCGGCGGTTCTCTAATCCAACTGTCGGCTCTGATATGAATCTTAGTCAAATTGGGGAATCTATCCCAGCCTACTAATTCTGCCAGCCCGTCGAGTAACTCGAACCCAAAGTGTTCATACCAAACTTCGAAGGAACGCATTTTCAATGTAGAAGGGAGAACCTCTGTAAGGTTTTGGTCGAGGGCCCCATCCCCAATATATCCCACAGGAAGGGTTATATTAATGCGAATGAACATTAATGAGATAAAGAAACAGCTCCATGCCGGAACTTTCATCGGGATCCACACAAACAGCCTCCAGCGTGGATTTGTGTAGTGAGAGTGATTCATGAATTTTCTGAGGTGCAAATTCGTCGTCCCCAATTACTATTTCGTGTTGGAGGCGGAATGATCGTAACGTTTTGCAGGCCTGGATCCAGCCCCGTCTTCACTGGCCGAGAGATCTATATCTGGTACATTGAAACAACCAGGGGGAAGTATATGCTCTTCGCTAAACTTTTCACTGCCCAACACACTCATTAGTGAACTATCTTGATAATCTATGGTCTTCAAGTGTAAATACGGTTGCCAAACCGTGTAGCCTCTCAAGTCGAAGACAGCACTTGAGCCATGGCCTTTGGCGTAACGGTCTTTTAGGTACAAGGTATATTAGCATCACAACCTATCCGACTACGAATACAACCTCGGCATTTAAATACAACGACCGAGGACTATTTTTGACAAGAGTTTCCTCCAATTCCACCCCCATAAAACAACCCACCCGCCAAGTAGCGACGAAAGCCCCGTAAACAAAATAAGAGGCCCATACGACGTCCCATATCCAAAGCGTGGGCTGGCCGATATAGTCCCAGCTTTCAGTAATTCCATACCTGCGAACCCTCCACTTGCATACCCGATCCCTCGGACACCGTTGAGCAACCCATACAGCATTCCCGGGTCAACGGGCTCGTTTCTCTCAGCAGACTCGTGCTCCATTTGCTTGAGCATTCCGCCCCAAGTCGCACTGTACCCACCAGAGAAGAATCCGAAAGTCATGGAGAAGACTACCAAAAGACCTAAGCCGCCTTGCGTAGTCAACCCCCAGAAAAGGAACGTGGCAATGGTGCAGCAGATGGGTGGAATGGCAGAAACAGACTGAGCTGAAAGGCTTACTCGCTTATTGTCACTCAGCCATCCGAAAAAGGACGAGGCGATGATACCGGGCGCATTGAAGACAGCTAGCATCAGGGTTCCTGAGGTCTGCGACAACATGGCGATATCCCGGGCGTAGGTGCTCAGATACGTTTGCGGGATACCATAGCCGGAGCTTTGGAAGATAATGGCAATACTATAAAAGTAGATAGACCGGTGCTTGAGGAACTCCCAGGGAATTTTGCGTGCTCGAGTTTGGTGGATCGAGAGTTTTGACGGGTGGGTTGGAATCAAGAAGATAGCACAGATACTTGTCCCACCCACAATCGCAGTCCACGCTTTCAGAGTGGTTCGGAAGCCGTAGTGATCAATCAATGCTCGAAGCATGAACGGCAAGCTGGTCCCGACGATGTTCTTGCAGGACAGCACGATTCCGTACGCCAAGGCGCGGTTGCTGGAACTATACCACTCGCCCAGAGAGAGCGTTGTTGGACTATAAATCAGAGCACATCCCAGTGCAGATGCAATACCCTGAGTGGCGAGCAGGTGCCCGACAGTGGTGCTGTACGCGGACAGGAAGAAACTGACACATGCAATCACTGTGCCACAAAGAGCGGCAAGTTGACGCCGATGAGCCCATCGCCTCGTGAACAGTGCGAAGAGGAAGGGCATGGATAGGTACATGATCCCATTCGCGGTCGTGCCGATCACACCGGTGATGTTGCGGTCTCCTTCCAGCGTCCAGTTGTCAAAGTAATATTGCTGGAACACGCCATAGCTCATCGCAAACCCTGTACGTCATGTTAGAAAAAAGATCGATAAAATTTCGAAATAATCCGGCCAGGGATACCCCATATTGGCAGCTGGAGGATCCCAGAGCCGATGAGCACACCGAGTTTTGTCCGTTGCGACTCTATCTGTCTTTGTTCCGCCTCCAATGCAAAAATGCCTCTCTCACCATCGCGCGTCGGGTGAGAAAATTCGTCAGTCTCACTCATGCTGACTAGTTGGGCCTGTTATGTACATATGATATGTACGTAGAGCGAAAATATTTGAAAGACCCGGGGATTCATTGTCGGTGAGGGGACAGTACACCATTGCGTCACGACTAGTACTAATCCGTAAAAGTGTAGCACAAGTTGTCCAATCAATTGATATATTCGACATTGTTTCAATTTCTGTTTAATTTATATAAAGGATTGAAATCCGAATAATTTGAATGAGAAACCAGTTACAATGGTAAAATGCAACCAAATTTCACATTTCTTACTAAAGACAACGCTTTATAGTGCCAAGACTTCAGCGTTAAGTTGTGTTTGCTGACACTGCCTGACAGCTCTAATTTCTTTGCTTTTTTTCAAGGGTCTCATTCAATTATTTAATTTACGTATTTATCTGATCACTCGTCGTAAGAAAGCTGATACAACCTCATCCTTGTCCTATGAAGATGAAGTGTTGGCGAGCGACAGAAATCATCATTTCCCAAAAAGGAAAATGGTATCCGCTTCTGCGCCCCAAATGGGGAAATGCGATTCCCCTAATCAGTATTTGACGTAAAATGCTGATCATACGGCACACGGGATTATTATTAAGACAAAACATGCTTATTTAACCTTATCTGGGCGAGGGACATGACATTAAGGGGCCGCTTTATCTGGGGAGGGAGTCTAGAAGGGTTGCTATTTTGGGGGGATGTCGGGGTATAAAAGGGGTGCGAGCCTCCAGCACTTCGTTGGACTTGAGATCGACAGGCACATTAACCAAACCAAGCATTGACATTGCTGTTTATCAAACGAAAATATAATAAAAAACATGTTCTTCCAACCTCTCGTCGCTGCCGTTGCAGCTTTGACTCTTGCCTCCCCGGCAGTCTCAACACAGACCTTTCTCAACACCGGCACGACATCTGGCTGGTCAAGCCAAAACATCGAGAACAAGGGCAGCATCCAGCAAGTGACCAACGTGGTCTACCGCAACAGCTCATCCGCGCTGAAATTCACCCAGGTCTGGGACTCGTCCTGGAGCGGGCGATTCCACTCTGAAAAGGCCGAATCGAAAGTATGGAAACTCGGCGATGAAGGGTTCTATGGCTTCGCATTCAGACTGCAGGAAAACTGGGAGGCGTCTCCCGCGCAGTCGTATAATATTGCGCAGTTCATTGCCGATTTCACCGACACGGGCTGCGACGACTGGATGCCGTCGAGCATGGTCTGGGTGGTTGGCGACCAGCTAGCCACGCGTGTCAAACAAGGCAGTATCTGCAACCAGGGACTCAGGGAGTGGACCGGGCTCAAGACGGTGACCCCTGGCGAGTGGCACACGATCGTGATCCAGGCCAACTGGCAGAGCGACGACTCGGGATATTACAAGATGTGGTACGACGGCGAAAAGGTGGTCAACGCGCTCGGCCTACCCACCATGATCGACGACGACCGCGCCTTTGATTTCCATGTCGGCATCTATGCTAACGGATGGCACGACCAGCATGGTATGAAGGGTACTCAGGGAACCAGACAGATCTGGATCGACAATGTCGCCTTTGGCACCACTTTTGCGGACGCCGATCCGACCAAGGTCCAGGGTTAGTGCTTGCATGCAGTAGTTCTGGAAGTTGATAAACAATGGATAATGGAATGGAACAATGTCATGACCTTGTTGCTGGGTTAGTTTGGTAGTTTTGCCAATAGTATGTTCAATGTTGTGTTGGCTTTTTCCTGTATTGGGCATTGGCCCGGGCTGCATATGTAAAGTGAAAGGGCATCAGCTTATGCCTTCAAATCCTAAACCACAAGAGCTTTCTCATCCGAGCCTTGATTTAAAGTGTTCTTTGACCTGTGGGTACTCTGGTAGCATTAAATATTTTCTCGGTGACATGGCCCACAGCCCTAACGGCAAAGCCGATACCGGTCGATAAGACGGCCTCGGGGTCGCCGCATCACTATCCCCAGTCACCGCCAATTCAACGAAGAATTTTGGAATCTGTAGCATAGTCATACTAGCTGTTAGAACAAATAAACAACACGGAACGGGCAAACATCCACACAATGCGACTGGCTTGAAACAAAGCGGTCGATAACCGCATCGAGTAAATTCCCCTACGCTAACGTCGCTAAGGCCGCCGGGGAACCGGGGCTGCCTGAACAGAGAAGAGAAACCGAGAACTAGGCTGGATGCGAACAACAGGGCCGGCCAGCGTCCCCTCTTTCACAAATTCACAGTTTCGATGTGGATATCAAAATTGGGATCCCGAAGGAACCGGCGATGGAACTGGCGCTGGAACTGGCCGCCCGGTCGATTGTGATGCCAATACGGAGAACCCGAGTGGCCCGTCGAGTTAGGGCTTGACCCGCAGACGTTGAATCGATGCGACAGTTGTTGGCTCCTATAAAGCAGACACGCGTCGTTTATTTACTTGCTTTTTTTTTGAATGTGTGCATGTAAATCAATCTAACAAAAAAGCGAAATGGCTGTGACAATGGCTGCTCTAGAGCAGCATCCTGTTATCGCCTTTGTGCTTCTTGCCATCACCCTGCTCGTCGTTAAAAATGTATACAATTCCATCCGATCAAACCAACGAGCGAAGTCGCTCGGCTGCCTGCCAGGTGTCTACGGTCCGTCTGGCCCCTTTGGCCTGGGTTTCTTTATGACAGTTGCCAAAGCCGCCAAAAACGGCACGAGAATCCAACTGCATGACTCGCTGTACAAGACTTATGGCAACACCTTCAAGCAAAAGATTCCCGGCAACGAGATCCTCTTCACGATCGAGCCAGAGAATGCGAAGGCGATCCTGACCAGCCAGTTTGCCGACTTTGGGCTGGGCCACCGCGCAAGAACCTTTTGGCCGTTGCTCGGTGATGGCATCTTCAACGCAGACGGCCATACGTGGTCGCATGCGAGGACCTTGTTGCGGCCTCAATTTACCAAAGACCAGGTTTGTTGCATATTCCTTGAGTTTGGTGTGGCCCAACTGACTGACTGCATTTCAGGTTGCCGACTTGCAGCTCATGGACGAGCATATCAAAACTTTCATTGAAGCCATCCCCAAAGACAAGTCGCTCTTTGACATCCAACCGCTATTCTTCGCTTTTACTAACAACTCCTCGACCCATTTCCTATTTGGAGAATCTCTGGCAAGTCCGGAAACCTCGTCCGGTACTGGAGCCGTGCAATTTGGCCGCGCATTCGACAAATCGCTCGAGTGGCTCAGTCGTCGTGTGAGTGCACAGAAGCTGAGCTTCCTGGTTGACGGAAACAAAGAATACACCTCTGCGTGTAAATACGTCCACGATATTGCCGACCACTACGTCCGTCTCGCTCTGGAGTCGCGCAACGAGGCGAAGAAGTCTGATCGATACATATTCCTGCAGGCTCTGGCCCAAGACACCCAGGATCCCAAGGTTCTGCGAGACAATATTCTCAATCTGCTGATTGCCGGCCGCGACACCACCGCCAGTTTGCTGAGCTCAGTCCTTTTCTATCTGTCCCACGCACCTGATGTATGGCAGCGGCTGCGTCAAGAAATCCTCGACGAGTTTGGAGATATCGCGCATCCGACTAGAGAGATCACACACGCCAAGATCAAGAACCTGAGATACTTGCGATATATTCTCAACGAGGGTGCGCTTTTCTGGTAGTAGATATTTGTCTAGTTCCCTGCTAATTCGTGAATACAGCACTCCGATTGCTGCCACCAGTACCCGTCAACAGCCGCATGGCATTCAAAGACACTTCCCTCCCCGTCGGCGGTGGCCCCGACGGAAAATCGCGCGTATTCGTCAAAAAGGGCACTGTGATCCCCTTCAGCCTATACTCAATGCACCGCCGAAAGGACATTTGGGGCCCAGACGCCGAAGAATTCGACCCGGATCGATGGGCTCGCGATGGCTCGCATACGTGGGAGTATATTCCGTTTAACGGCGGGCCGCGCATCTGTCTCGGCCGTGAGTATTCTATGATATCGATTACTGTGTAGAAAATATGCTGACGAATTCTCAGAGCAATACGCCCTCATTGAAGCAAGCTATATGATGATTCGCTTGGTGCAGAACTTTGACACGCTCGAAAATGATGGCGGTAGTCGCGTGCCTGATGCAAAGGTTGACTTGACCTTGACGCATCGCAACGGAGTCAATGTACGACTGTACTCGAGCAGTGCGTGAGACTGGATATCATGATATAACAGCAATTGTAAATTTAGAGCATCAAATAATAAAAAAAATAATAAACGAATAATGAGATGTAAAGAAACAAAAGCTTTGGGAAGGAGGTCTCCACTCATATTACCCGTTGCGGTTAGTCTCGTCGCGGCCATTTTTTCGAGCTTCAGCTTCAGCTTCAACGAGACATAATAAACTAGAAACAAGACGAATCCTCGTTCTCCCTCCGTCTTAATCCACTCCGGCCACCGTAGGCCGCCACAATGGGCAAGCATGAAGATGTCGTAGCCAAAATCTCGCGCCTGGTCTCGCAATTCCACAAACTCAACCAGCCCTACCGCATCTTCCATGGTTCAACCAACAGCACACGACCGCGCCCCAATGCCCAGAACCAGAAATTCGTCGACATCAGCTCGCTCAACAATGTGCTGCATGTCGACAAGCAAGCCAAAATAGCTCATGTCGAGCCCAATGTGCCCATGGACCGACTCGTCGAGGCGACGCTCAAACACGGCTTGATCCCGCCGGTGGTCATGGAGTTTCCCGGCATCACGGCTGGGGGAGGATACTCGGGCACTTCTGGCGAGAGCTCGAGCTTTAAACACGGGTTTTTTGATCGTACGATTGACGCGGTGGAAATGGTCTTGCCGAATGGCGAGGTGGTCAAGACCAGTGCGCAGAACAAACCGGACCTGTTTCGTGGCGCGGCCGGCGCGGTGGGCAGTTTGGGGGTTACAACGCTCATCGAGCTGAATCTGATCGAGGCGAAGAAATTCGTCAAGGTCACGTACGAGCGCAAGAACAGTGTCGCAGCGGCCGTCGAGGCCTTTGAGAAGGAGTCTGCAGACCCGGAGAACGCAACATTTGACTACATTGACGGCATCCAGTTTTCGCCCGACCATGGCGTTGTCGTCAAGGGCGAAATGACGGATGAGAAGCCCGCAGACGCTACAGTGCAGACATTAAGCAATCCGTGGGACCCTTGGTTCTATCTTCATGCGCAGGAGCTTACAAAGTCGAACGACGTTGCTACAGAATACGTACCTCTGGCTGAGTACCTGTTCCGATACGACCGAGGCGGGTTCTGGGTGGGCGAGTCGGCGTTCAAATACTTCAAGTTCCCCTTTAACAAGTTTACGCGCTGGTTTCTCGACGACTTCTTGCACACACGCATGCTCTACAAGGCGCTGCACGCAAGCGGCGAGTCGAGTCGGTATGTTGTGCAGGACCTTGCCCTGCCATATGAAAACGCAGAAGCTTTTATCGACTATACGACGCAGAAATTCGACATCTGGCCTCTGTGGTACTGCCCGCTCAAGCAATCTCCTATGCCGACTATGCACCCACACAACACGCAGACTCCTTACAGCGGACGCATGCTGAACATTGGACTCTGGGGCTTCGGGCCAGCCAAGTCGGCAGAATTCGTCGCCAAAAACCGCGATCTAGAGCAGAAGCTGAGCCAACTCGGCGGCATGAAATGGCTGTACGCGCACACGTACTCCCCCGAAGACGAGTTCTGGACGGCCTTTGACCGTGAGTGGTACACTGCGCTGCGCGAGAAATACTCAGCCACGTCCCTGCCGAGCGTCTGGCACAAAGTCAAAGTCACCCCGGCCAGCGAGCGCAAGACGTGGAGCCAGAGGATTACTTCGGTCAGCCCGCTGGGAGGGCTCTGGGGGATCTGGAAGGCCATTCAGTCCAAGGAGTATATGAAGCACCGCAAGGCGACGTGGCGGACACGGCCTTGAGCAGTGCATTGTCTTGTATATATGTAATTCATGTATCTTTAGAAAACATAGAATATTAGTTTTTTTATTTTTATTTTTACTTTTTATTTTTTTGGTATACTAAAAAGGACTTCGGTGTAACATGAAAGACTAAGAGCGCAGTTACGTCAGATCCCGGCAGCCCCGCCTAACATTTTGTCCCCGCATCGCGACAATAACGTCGCACTCGATTAATTAGGTTCGCGTGGTTAAAAGGGTAATTTTTTCCCCTCGACGGTTTTTTGCTTTTCTCTCTCTTTTTATAGTTGCTGCTTTCCCCTGTACTACCAGCGTCTGTCATCCACAACCGCAATGGCTGCAAACGTGCTCGACGACATCTCGCACCGGAGATTCAATCCTCTCCGCGGATCCTACGTGCTGGTGTCTCCCCACCGGACGAAGCGGCCCTGGCAGTACGTATACCTGTTAAGAGGCGGCATTGATTCGAATCTGACACAAGTAGAGGACAGCAGGAATTCCCGTCCAAAACCACCCTGCCGCCGTACGACCCGGCCTGCTACCTGTGCCCCGGCAACACGCGCGCGCAGGGGGATGCCAATCCGCCGTATAAGAACACTTTCGTCTTTGTCAATGACTATAGCGCGGTCAAGGAGGAGCAGGCCGAGTACACGCCAGAGGGAGATGGTGAGCAACTGTCCCTAACAACAAAAGAAGATTGTATAAGTTAACGAAAAGACTGCAGAAAATGAATCCTTTTTCCTCCGCGCCGAGCCCGTTGTAGGCAAATGCTACGTCCTCACCTTCTCGGCCGCGCACAACTTGACTCTGGCGGATTTGTCTGCTGCCGAGATTGTGCCTGTCATCGACGCCTGGACCGAGATTTATACGTCGCATCTCTCACCCAAAAACCCGCTCGCGGATGTCGCGCCGGCCACGCATCTACCCCCGGATGCGCCGACTGCATCCCTCACCAAACCCAAGACGCAGTATCGGTATATGCAAATCTTTGAGAACAAGGGCGCCGCCATGGGCTGCTCGAACCCGCACCCTCACGGACAGGTATGGACGACGAGCAGTCTGCCCGAGGAGCCGATGGTCGAGCTTAACCAACTACAAAAATACCGCGCCGAGCATGGCGGCAAACATCTTCTCGGAGACTACGTTGCGCTGGAGGTGGCCAAGCAAGAGCGCGTCGTGTTTGAAAACAGCGGGTTCGTTGTGCTGTGCCCCTGGTGGGCGACTTGGCCCTTTGAAACCATGATCATCAGCAAAACACACAAACGCGCACTTGTCGATTTGAACGCCGACGAAAAGGCTCAGCTGGCAGAGGCCATTGCCGAAATCACGCGGCGGTATGATAACCTGTTTGAGACGCATTTCCCGTATAGCATGGGCATCCATCAGGCGCCGCTTGAAGGCACGGATGAAGAGATTGAGGCGTCGTGGCTGCATTTGCACTTTTATCCGCCGTTGTTGCGTAGTGCAACTGTGCGCAAGTTCCTCGTTGGGTGAGTGTTTTTCTTTTCTTTTCTTTTCTTTCCACCCTGCAGAGTACTGACCGAGGTAGATATGAAATGATGGCCGAGCCTCAGCGGGATATCACTCCGGAGCAGGCGACCACCAAACTGAAGGCCTGCGGCGGGGAGCTGTACAGGAAGAAATTGTAGATGCTTTCATTGGAAACAGCTAGAAATGTCAATATAATGGTAGTATTAAAGTCTTATCCAACAATGTACAAACAGCCGTATATCCCCTTCTCATACATATATTTATTGCAAATAGAACGACCGCTGCGTCCACATCCACGCCACAGCACTGCTCGCAAACAGCATGGGCATCACAAAGCGGCCCTTGAACTGGGCGCTCCCGTACACAGCCCACTCGGACACAAAATGCGTCAATGCAATGCCATACGTCCACAGCGCGAGGTCATATGCAACGGGGTTCTGAATGTTGTATGCTGCGTACATACGCACCACGGACGAGAGCAGCGTCCATGTACCAAACGTGCGCGAGGCGAGCGGGGTCGAGGGGCTTTTGTTGTTTGTTGTGCTCGAGCCGACGTACAGGGCCTGGTGGTAGGTGGCGGAAATGTAGGATTGGACTGAGTTGAGGGTGGAAATCACCGAGACCTGGTGAAGACAGGGTTAGCACATGCGATGGGAGAGAAAACATGTGATCGGACGTGTTGGGCAACGTACAAACAGCAGCCAGGGAGGCAGCAGGCCTTCTTCGGCAGGCAGGAGAGAAGCCATTCTGGACGTGCGGTGTTGTACAAGTCAAGAAAGAAGCAATTGGGTATGTGTTGCGATTTGATGCTTTTCGAGGCGCTTTCACAGGACCGTAGAATCTTCTCGTGTCCGCGTTTCTGTTGAGATTTTCGTTAGTCTGTGTTCTGCGTGCCGAAAAAATACAATCGTATTGCGCTCACACTTGTTCTGTTTCTTGTTCCCGTTCCTATCCCTGTATTGGTGATTGTATTGTTGTGTGTACTCGAGATTGTTGTTTATCGAGCAACTCCTGTTGTTGTCGCGGCACTCCACAAGAGCCCGCCGCCCGCCAATCAGCGCCCGGGGCGAGCTCAACAACTTTTTGCAGCCGAGGAGCTTGGTCGCTCTTTCCCCTTCGGAGTCGGAGTCCTTCCTTGCGTCTCTAGTCTCTCTTCTTTTCGCTTCTCTTCATCCCAGGGGTTTTTCTTCCCTCTTCTTCCCCCTAATAAACAAGGAGACGCCCCCTTCTGCCACCTCGACCGCCTTCTTCTCTTCTCTCCAACCCAAAATGGAGTGCGTCCAGAAGTACTGGGACAGTCTGTCCCAGTTCCGCGCCGCCGACCTGTCGCAATGCCAGACCGCCCTGGTATTTGGTCTTGGGGCTGTTGGCGGTGCCTTTATCCTCTGCCGGGTCCTGACCTTTGTCCGCGTCCTGCTCAGTCTGTTCGTGCTCCCGGGCAAGTCGGTACGTTGTTGTGTTTTGTGACTCGTGGTGCAGGAAAATGACTGACGAACCGGGTAGTTGAAAAGCTTCGGGCCCAAGGGCAGCTGGGCCGTTATTACGGGCGCCTCCGATGGCCTGGGCAAAGAGTTTGCCTTCCAGATCGCGCGTGCCGGATTCAACCTTATGCTCGTCTCGCGCACTGAATCCAAATTGATCGCCCTCGCCGACGAAATCAAAGCCAAGAACCCCTCCCTACAGACCAAAGTCCTCGCTATGGACTTTGCCGAGAATAGCAATGCCGATTATGACAACTTGAAGTCTCTGGTGCAAGGGCTGGATGTGTCGATCCTGGTGAACAATGTCGGCCGCAGCCACAGCATTCCCGTGCCCTTCAACGAGACTCCCGAGGACGAAATTGCTGATATTATCACTATCAACTGTAATGGCACTCTACGCGTTACTCAGCTCATCACGCCGGGCATGATTGAACGCAAGCGTGGCCTGATTCTGACCATGGGCTCGTTCGGCGGACTGGTGCCCACGCCCCTTCTGGCTACCTACTCTGGCAGCAAGGCTTTCCTGCAGTACTGGTCTACCGCGCTGGGTGCCGAACTAGAGCCCTACGGTATTACCGTACAGCTCCTGCAGGCGCATCTCATCACGTCAGCCATGTCCAAGATCCGCAAGCCAACTCTTACGGTGCCTACCCCCAAGGCGTGGGTGTCCACAGCGCTGAACAAGATTGGCCGCAACGGTGGTTCGCCGCATTACACGTATACTTCGTCTCCGTACTTCAGCCATGGCATTATGGCCTATTTCATTACCTGCGTCATGGGCGTGTTTAGCAAGCGGGTACTCAGCGTTAACAAGAGCATGCACGAGTCGATCCGCAAGAGGGCGCTCAAGAAGGCGGAGCGCGAGAAGGGAAAGAAGGCTCTATAAGGTTTTCTTAGGCTGTTGATCAGGGTGACAAGATGGACATGTCAGCAGCATTAACGTGTTGTGATTACGGAAAACGCATGATTTCAAATTGTACTTTTTTTAGTGGATATTATTATTCTTATTAATATACAGTGGCATTCGCACTACCGGCTGTTGATGAATTCAGCAATACTCTCAGACAATTTTTATACAGCAGTTTCTCTTGTCTGCTTACTCCGAAACAGACAAAACACCCTCAGGAGCAGGAGCCTCTTCAGAACGAGTCTCCTCAGGGGCCGACCTGCGGATATTCGCCGGCGCAACCCAGCTCGAGCTCTTCCATGGCTTCACATGCTCAACATACATGGTGTCAACCTCCTCAAGAGTCCGGCCCTGCGTCTCACACACGAAAAAGTACACAATAACGGCAGCCGCAAACGAGCACGCCGCAAACACATAGCCGTACTGAAAGTCAATAGCCCCCGAGATAAACGGCGTGAAAAACGAAATCAGGAAGTTCCAAGTCCAGTTGGATGCCGTCGCAATACCCATGCTCGTGGCGCGGTAGCGTGCGGGATACAATTCACCGACAATCGCCCACACAATCGGACCCCAGGTAGTCGCGAAACCGACGATGAAGAAACAAGTGAAGACAATCAACGTCGTTCCAGCCTTGGGGGTCGCAGGCGGGTTCGCGCGGTCCAGCGAGTAGTGGCCGACAGTCGCGAAGATCATGAAGCAGACGAACATCCAAGCGGCGCCACCAATCAGGGACTTGCGACGGCCAAAGTGCTCGACAATGTACAATCCAATAATAGTGACGCCAAAGTTCACACCAGTCAGGATCATCTGCGTGACGTAGCTGTTGTTCAGACCCGTCGAGGTGAAGATGGTGTTTCCGTAGTAGAAAATGAAGTTTGCGCCAGTGAGCTGCTGCAGAGACTGCAGTACAATACCAAGAACAATACGGTACAGCATGCGAGGACCTGTGAAGATTTCGAAGACCCCGGCTTTGCCAGCGGCTTTTTCCTCGTCGAGCTTGTCCTTCATGTCGGCAATTTCTTCGGCCACGAGACGGTGGTTCTCGGGCACACCGTACAGCTTCGTCATGGTGCGACGAGCCTCCTCGACACGGCCGAGACGGTACGCATAGCGCGGCGATTCTGGGAGGAACATGATACCAATACCGAGAATGAGCGGCCAGGCAAAGCCAATGCCCATGGTAATGCGCCACGCAGCCGTCGAGTTCATACTCTCAGTGCCGTAGTTGATACAGGCGGCAATGAAAATACCGAAAGCGACAAACAGTTGAAAGGCACTGACCATGGCGCCGCGCACATGTCGAGGCGCAGATTCACTCTGGTACATGGGCACAACGCTGGAGAGTGCGCCGACACCCAGACCAGCAACCAGACGGCCCACGGCGATTTGGTACCATTTGGCATCCGTGGTGATTTGCACGATGATGCCGACGATGTGGATGATGCACCAGAGCGCAATAGACAATTTGCGGCCGAAGCGGTCGGCGATGGAGCTGGCTGCGAGCGCGCCGATCATGGTTCCAATTGACATCTGTTCGTCGTTAGCAGGTGAAACAAGAATTAATACTGGTTTCAACTAACCAGTCCGACAAGCAGGCCGGAGCGGACGTTGGTAAAGTAGTATCCGCTATCATTATGCTGCGCAAAGCGCATTTTGAAGTCGTCCATAGTTTCAAATCCGGAAATTTGCCCTGTCCTTTAAATCAGTCTGGAATTTCATATCAAGCCAATTCCGGTGTACAAACCAGTCGAGTAGCCAAAGATAAACCCGCCCATGGACGCGAGAATACCCAAGGTAAAAGACCGCCAGGTCAGGTACGGCACTTTGCTGTCATCGTACTTGGCGTTTTTCTCGGCCAGCGACGCCGTTCCAGACGTCGTGGCTGAGGGATAGCTGGTCTCGGTGTGTTCGGTTTGTTCTTCATGTTGTTCAGCCTTGGGCTTGAACTTGTTTAGGATTTGTGACACGGCCATTTTTGTTGTTCCTTCGCTTCTGACCTTCTTGGGAGAGGGATGGAAAAGAAAGAAAGAAGAAAATCAGACCAGAGCGAGCTACGAATGTTTAATAAGAAATCATTTGGGGTACATAATCCGGGAAACCCAGAGAAAAAAAACGGGGGCCCGGATCAAAACAGATTTAGTAAAATTCGGAGAGAAAATAAATTTCGCCTGGTCATGGGGTTTGGAATTTTGGTTGGAATTATGGAGCAGTCAGAAAATTCCGAGTAGCTGTCAGTGGTCACTGTCAGACTTGCAAGTGGCAGCAACGCTCTTTGTATTGTTATTACATACGGAGTAGGCTCGGAAGTCAGGGACGGCATCTGTCCAGGGCCACGGTCCTAGGGGGTTAGGAATGCTACAGCTGCATACGACATGTACGGACTCCCGGAGTACGGAGGTACTGACTACAGTAAGACCGTAAGTTACGTGGTCAGGCTATCAATAGTGTGCTGTTTCCTCTTTTGGCGGTGGATACATGTATTGGTGGGACTGCCTTATGAGATTTGTCTCGCCGCTATTATTATCGCATGTATTCAAGCTAGGTCTGTCTTGAAGATGCAGCTGGCCGTTATAGTAGTACTTTAGAGCATACTGCATGTATATGTGAAGGTCATGTACAGATTACAAACTGTACATAGATGCAGTCTTATTTGCCTTGCAGTGAATGTGTTGTTCGTACAGGGTTGTTTATCAACAAGTAGCATGCCCTAAGAAGCTACTAGTGCCAAGCCGTACGAAAAAGTTTGGCCCTACAGGAGATCGGCGCCGGTCTTTTTAAGCTCTCAGCAGTCGGAATGCTGCATTGTCACCTGCTAACAATAACAATATGCCCTCTTTCCATTCCAAGAGAATTCTTGATTTTCTTCCAGAAAAATTTCAATTCTCCTATCTGCCTGTGTTACCTGGCATGCCTATTAGTCGTTTTGTTTTATTGTTTATCGTTCCTAGCACAGTTCTATGCATCATTATTGACGACTGCGTTAAAATTCTTCATGACCCACCACGAAAACCCTAGCTAGACCCACCAGTCCAGGCACGTATTGTTATCCACATCACGGTGAAGCAGAAGAGCTGTGCATGTGGCTCATAGTGGTTAATGCTCCGTTCGCAAGGGCAAAACTATCCTCCCTGCATGTTTGATTGGCGAGTCGGAACGGATCTACATGTGCCCACTGGTCAGTTTTAAAAAAAAGTTTTCACACCGGCAAGCCGAGATGTCTAATACTTATTTTTCTGGATGAATAAATGCGTCTTCTTCATCTATTTTTTTTTTCTTTCTTAGAATCAATCAATTGCCATTCTGTATTTCACTTTACATGTCAAACCGGAATCATTCCTTAGTACTCCGTAGACTCGTAGAGATAAGTGAATACGAATACTAACATCGAAAACTCAAAAAAAGATCCCGGTGGAGGCTTTTCTCATTCTAGAAACGCTTCAGTTCCATGGTACATATGAACGCTGGCTGAAAAACCTCGCTCGCTCGAATTCCGAGGCTGCACATCCATGGGACGTGCAGCGGGCCCACTCGGCATCGGCGGGGCTTTCTCGGGATCGGTCGGCATCGGTTTTTTTGTTGAGGATGTTGTTTCTCGGTGTGCCGAACCGGCATCGTTGCGGTCGGCTTGTCGGGTGGCTGGCCCGTCCGGCCGTCTTACAATATACTGCATAGTCACTAATATAGGTTGTACTTCGCTTGAAGCGTCATCCGTTCCTGCCCGCTTATTCAATAAAACATAGTGGTTGAGGAATTACTAGTGAATGTCAAGCATCCTTGGTATCAATTTCTATACTCGTTGACCTGGATGTATTTTTCGTATTCTCCTCAATGTCTAATACCGGATTATTTTCATCAAGCGAGATCAATCGCGCAAAGAAGTAAAAAACCTTCTTGCGCACTCTAATATCCAACACAATATTGCACGTACACGTAAGCATCGGTGACTGACTCTTAAAAGCCCATTTTATCCCGAAACTAGTTGAAAACCCAGTCTCCCCAACCCCAAACCGTTAGACCGCTATCAATTGATTTCTTAGTGGATTTATCTCTAGATGTCATTTAATAACACTTAATATTACAGCAGCATACGCTGCTATTTTCACACACCAATCAGACAGGTATGAGCTATCACTATCTATTTACTATGCTCTCTCCAACATGCCCGATTATGTCGGACCCACTTGGTTTGTTTCAACGTCTCCAAGTCCATATCCCTAGAGCTTCCAACAATCGAACTTGAAGGGCCACTTTCAAGATGACATTCGTGGTCAATCAAATAGAGACTAGGTCAGGTCATCCGCACGTAATAACCCCCAACCTGCTTTTCTAATTGACGGCGACAATGAATCTACAGCATGAAGGACGAGACTTATCATGCTGTACACAATGAGCCCTAGGATAAATATCGATCTCCAAGTTTTCCATTCGTCATCAATAATAAACACCATGTATAACCCTCCAACAATCAGCTGAAAAAAAACTAGGAAACACTATCTGACTAAGGAAGATTATATTTAGTACTGACCTAGACTATATTGGGTGTAGCTCATAATTATGCTTTCATGTTAGACAGTGGAAACCTACGTGATGTCGTCTTCAGTGGTTTAATCTATTGAGTTCGAAATGCACGGTTATTATTTCTTTTTTTGCTTTCATATTAATACGTACTACACATATATTATAGTAACTCAAGCCACATAGGTCATCTTTCTTTCAGAGATCAAGCAAATACCGGTGACAGCCACGCCAACTCTAATACTACCAGCGAAGATTCATGTAGGTCGATTAATATCGCTCTAAAACTTAAACTTATAAACACTTATGTTAAGAGAATTTTAAAAGCAAAAGAAAAAAAAAACTATGCAGTATCATGAAGAAAGTGACTGGTGTCAGTTAACTGTCATACTATTTCTATCGTTCCCTGTTCTTACTACTCGAACGGCGAGGCGGCAGACTGGTGATGCCCCAGTTTAATGCCTATTATATAGGCATTCCTGGGCCCCTCCGGGATGTCACATCCTTGCAAACAAAATAATTTTTTTCCGTGTTCAGCCTGTTTCTTCTTTGATCGCTCCGTATACTTCAGGATGCAATATAGGCGGACTAGCCGTTAGCGTGGAAATACTGTCCATTGACCGCTTACATCAGGATTATTATTCGCCACAGCGCAGCATTAATTTCATTTAAGCAGCGCTGATAGGAGCCAGCAAAATTAGGGGCTATCTTAAAACGTGCCGATAAGACTATGACGCAATGCGTCTTCTGTGTTCTATCACGAAACACCAATTAATTATTCCTCAAGCAATGTTTAAACATTGAATTCTTCGTAGCCTTTTTGACAATAACATAATAAAAACTGAATATATTCCATGTTAACAAATAAAAAGAAGTAAATAAAAGAAAAGGACCATTGTTGCGAAATAACATTGGAGCACACATCCTTTGGCGCCTGTCTAGATAGATGCAATTTAATCAATATCACCAATGTGGCGTTTATTTTCCGGTATATAACTAGGCTATTTCTAAGCCTTTTCAAACCCTTTTGACAGGCTTGTTGTGGCTTCACCGTTGATCGTCGCTGACTTGACGTCAGGTCTGTGCTCGGTACGTCATGCAAGTAGGATGATCCCCCATACTATTGTTTATCTCTGGATGAGATTGACTATAATATAAGAGCACTTTCATCATGCAAAACTACAAGTCTTTTTTCCTACTCACAAAAATCCTGTCGTGGTTGATAGAAATCATTCAGTCTGTTACTGCACCCGCAAAAAAATTTCCCCAAAAGGCAATTTGCACACCTTGCCCGCTCCCAAAACACAACACCATCAGCAATCATGGGTCTTTTCGGTCATCACTCCACCGACTCCACCACCACTACGGCGTCGTCGTCGAATTCCACCCGCTCTCCGCGTCGGTCAAACGCCGAGCCCTCGCCCACCGAGTCCCGTCGCAGTGGTCTCTTTGGCTCAAAACGCAACGAGTCCCCTTCCACTACTGCATCGGTCTCTAGCGGAAGCATAAAGCATAGTTCCAGCCTATTGCACCGTAATCGTGAAGACCCCAGTATCTCTGCTGCCCGCGAGCAGGTCACGGCCGCCGAGGGAGCGGAGAAAGCCGCAGACAAGGCACTCGTGGCGGCAAGACAGGCCGTCAAGGATGCTAGGGATCATGTGAAGAAGTTGGAGAAAGAGGCGGCTGAGGATGCAAGATTGGCCAGGATCAAGCAGGACCAGGCGGCTAGTATCTCAAAGAGGGCTAAGCCTTTGGGACGTACGTTACCCCTGTTCGTTGTTGTCGCTTGTCTGTGTGATACTAACGTTGGTTGTGTAACTAGGACATGGAAATTAGGTTATAACGTCTAGTTATTCTAGCCGAGAATTCCCGCTGTTGTATCATGGTCTAATTGCATTCTGTTGTTTGCGACTATGTTTGACCTGATGATATGAAGAATGCCTTTTCCTCTGTGCCTATGTTTACTCAGCCATTTTCGTATCCGCTGTGGCATCGTTGGTGATTTTTTTTTGTTATGCAGGCCTTTCTTAGTGTACGATACTCTTGATGATTATGATACCTCTCGCAATACTGTTTCGATCCTATACTAGCGTCTCCATATACCAGATACCATACTTCAGGCATTTCAAGTATTGGCTAATACTTTGCATTCAAAGTCATACACCTCACAAAGTCCTCTGAACGTCGAAA
The DNA here is from genome assembly GCA_001939245.1 of Talaromyces wortmannii. Taxonomy (NCBI): domain Eukaryota; kingdom Fungi; phylum Ascomycota; class Eurotiomycetes; order Eurotiales; family Trichocomaceae; genus Talaromyces; species Talaromyces wortmannii. The sequence continues at coordinate 1,541,961 of MJVA01001025.1, read as the reverse complement.
ATCTCGACAATAACACCCTTCTCAAACTTCATCATATCAACACTAAGCTTGCTCACCCCACCGTGCAGTCCCGTAATCTTGGAATAAATCCAAGCCCTTCCATTTCCCTGATCGGCATCTTCAACCTCAGCAATGGCATCAAGAATCTCCAAATGCAAGTCTGGCAACGAAGCAGTCATCTTGCCCCACAGCGCGAGAAAGGGCTCGCGACCACCTCCCTCTGGGAGAAGTTTTGAGTCGTGGTAGAGTTTGAAATCTGGCGATAGACATTGTTGGAAAATAGGCAGATCCGCGAGTGATTCTGACTGGGGTGTGTTGCACAGTGCAGCGTAGACCGACTTGCCGGTCTCCTTGAGAAAGGTAGCGGTGATGGGAGTGGTAGCCATGTCGGTGGTATAATCAATGTCTTTTGTCGATTTGATTTAGGAGGTGGATTATGGAATCAATTGATTGAGTGGTTGGTAAATTGAATTTTTGGAAGGTGGTTTTTGGAAGCCCACCTAAGATCCTATTTATATTAAATATGAATTTAGCAACCTTTGAGCTCCAGATAAATTGCTATGAATTTGTAAGCATGAAAATTTAAACTAAAGCCAGCTTTTGATTAACAATCAATAATCCTGAGCAAAATGCAATCTGATAGTTGAAACCAACTTGTATCTGTCCAATCAGCATGCAGAACAGCCAGTGGACCAATCAAGAGCCGCGCAACAGATTTCCTATTTCGGATACTGTGAGTTTGAAAACTCGAATTTGTGTATAAAATCAGACGAACCGCGCAACTGATCTCCCAAAACGGATATGCCAATAAGCCAATGAAGAGGGGTCTTCTTTTCTTTCTACAAATTTAGGTGAATTATGGATTTATCCTCGCTTGAAGGATCACGGCCAGATATTCGCCGACATGCCGACGACATTGAAGTCCAAACTTTGATCTTAGCGTTTGCCGCTGTTTTCTGAACTCCTCTGGCTTTTTTATAATACAGCCCCCCTATATTTAAGCCCCTTACATCCAATGTCTAAGAACTCATCCTGATATCGAGACATTGTTGTGCTCATGTATTCGGTGCAGTATCCGATTGGCCGCTGCCAAAGAATGTGATAGCCGCGGCCCGTCGGCACCTATATTCATCCTTCAACCGTATTTCCCCACAATGACCGATCCCATCTTCTCAAGCTCTCACACCTTTTCGCTCTACAGATGGGTTGAATTATTATTCGCACACAATGGACGCAGATATATCGCATTTCGAGTCAATTCCATGGGTATCAGCCTTGCTCCGCGACCCTGCATTCGCCAACCACGCAATCCCATCACGGACCGTCAAGGAATCAACTGAAGATGCCTTTTACGCGCGGACCTTGAACAGCCCGGAGACCGTCAGGGCATGTCTGATGCAATACCGCATACCAGAATCCTCATCCTCATCCCCTGGCTCCAGTACATCCAATGTCCAAGAGCTGCGGACATTCTTTACCCTCGGCTCAGACATGAATGGGTACCCCGGAACATTGCATGGAGGCATGGTGGCCACGTTGTTGGATGAATGTACCGGTCTCTTGCTCATGGTAAGAGGGGATGTTGCGGATAACACGACGCGCACCGATAACAATCTTTCCTCTGTGCCTGTTACTGCATACTTGAATACCAGCTTTCGAAGACCGGTTCCGACGCCAGGTACCATTGTCGTCCATACAAAACTCATTGAGGCGATCGAGTCGAAGAAGTGGAAAATCCAGGCAGACATCCACGATTACAAAGGCCGGGTCCTAGCAACAGGTGAATGTCTATTTGTAAGAATAAAGGCGAAGATTTAAATTCAAAATACGCAACCAGAAATACATGGTTACCACGAGGTCTGGGAAAAAGGACTCGCGGATAAACAGCAATACGGGTTCATTTCATAGGTCCTAAGGCCATCGCTATAGAGCCTGGTAATGTTCACGCTGTTAACGATTTATGGGACTACGCATTGAATACGTTGGAACGAAAAATATAACTCGTATCTCATGAGGGTCTGGTACATATTTACTACTTATCAATATTTTATGCATCACTAGAAGAATAAAGCTTCACGAAGACTCCGTTGGCATGCGACAGAGTGAGATTCGTTAACAACTCTGGCTCCTTATTGGGTTCCGAGTCTGCATTCTCCAGAACATCAAAGCGCTGCAACAACTTTGCAACAGTATAGCTAGCTTCTGTCAAAGCGTATTGTTCTAGGGGAAATATTAGCCCTTGTTCTCGCATTTCAACCACCAATAAAAATATCACTTACGTCCTAAACAGATGCGTGGGCCTCCATTAAAAGGGAGATAATCCCATCCATGTTTGGCATTCTCTTCCCATCGCTCCGGACGGAATAGACGTGAATCCTCTCCCCAAAAGTCTTTTCGTCGGTGCATGCTGTATACACTGTAGCTGACTATGTGTCCTTTGGGGATGAACACGGGGTGAGAACCGTCAGGACCGCCTCCAACTGGGAGAGTTGTATCTTTGTTGGCGACGCGGAAGTTGGCAGGCACAGGAGGCATCAAACGCAGCACTATTCAGGATTAGTATTCCGCATCTACAAAAAGAAAGAAGTGTTGGATGCTTACCTTCATTGAGGACGTATCGGAGATAAGGAATATCTCTTAGCCTCGACTGCGTGATTTCTGCAATCGGTTGACGGCTGTCCCCAAACACGTTAACAATCTCCTTACGAAGCTTCTTCCAGGTTTCCGGATGACGAGCTAAATAGTAAAACGTCGAGCTGAGCAGACTGGCCGTAGTATCACGTCCAGCCAAGAGGATATTGAGCATACTATCTCTCAACATCTTGGGGTCCTGTGTCTCTGCAGCGAGTGCGTTGAGGAAGATATAACGCTCGCCGGAGAGTTCCTTGGACGGGTTTTTTCTGGCTTGAAGAGCCAGGTTGACATAGTAGTCAACGACTTCATGCACCTTGCGGTTTGCTTCTTTAAAGTCTTTAGGGTTGATCAACCAGTAAAGGCCTTGTAGGATTGATCTGGTCGCAAGGTAATCCTGACTTTTGTTGAACTCCTCTGCAAAACCAGCGGCGCCTCCAACAGACGAGTTGTTCAGAATGCCCCCCTTGGTCGAATCCGAAGCCATGGCGCCCACGGACTCTCCGAAAAGGAAGTGGGTGGCAGAGTCAATTGTCAACAAGAAGAACAAGCGCTGAATGTCAAACCCGGATTTATCTTTCGGAACGAGGTCAATCAAGCCGGTGACATGTTCGTTGAGAAGGCCAGTGTCAGCCACCTTGAACCAGTTAGTTTGCATCTCTCCAGCAATGCAATATAACTGCTATACTCACTTGATCACGAGCGAATTGAGGTCGCAACAAAGCCCGCGAATGCGTCCATCCGGCGCCATCAAGAGTGAAAATCCCGTCGCCCAGCAAAGGGTAGAATTGCTCGTTCCGAGTCCCGAGACCAAAGTCGTTGAACTTTGTAGCCAGTATCGTCTTGATGTTCTCCGGCTCAATAGTCGCAGTGACGGCGTGAACGGGCGAAGACTGCGCAAAGGTATAGCCGTATTCGTTATGAAACTTGTCGATTTCTTCGATCAATCTGTTCTCTTGCTTTGCTTTAAACGAGTTCCATAAGCTTGCCATTCCAAAGAAGGCCGCCTCCACGCGATTTGGCGGTTGACATTTGAGCTCGCGTGCCTGTCGATAGTGTCTGTACTTTGCTTGGATCACAGTCAAGGAAAAGTAAACCACGAACAGCACTATGGCTGCGCTGACACCTGCAGAAAGCATGATGGAAAAAAATGTAGTCGTCGTTCTTTTTCTGTCCTTTCCCAAACGCAGAAGAAAAGAAAGGGAAAATTCGTTTCAATCTTAAGACGAGAGACCTAGGGACTTCTTATATCATCAGGAATGCCAACGCGTGGGCCGCCCCATCTCACCGAATCAGATCCCTGCCCGCAGTCTCATTAACTTGGAGACACGGGACCTAGTTACATCAAGTGAGTTAGTAACCACAAAAGAAGGGGCTGTTAGTTGCGGCCGTCGAGTCCGACGGACTAAGTGCCTCGGATTCCGAAGATCTGTTTCAGGGCTTTCTCGAACGATCATGCTCTTTTTTGTGCATGAAAAAAACCTTATAACTGCTGCCTGGAATCGAATTGACCATTATATGTGATTTAACTGGCCCAAACAGAAAAAATAGGGCATTTGCCGGCTCAATAACAGGCCTGTTCACATGCAAAGGAGAAGGATTACGTCAATCGACCCCCGACATCCGAGAATCTAATCGTGGCTTAGTGGAGGCTGAGACCCGACCCCCGATTGTCTGATCGCGACTGCAAGTAATTGGTCAAGAGAAATAATTATGTTTTCTACAAAGTAGTATAACTGTCAATGTCAGGTTTTGCAATACCTTCTGGTATTTTCAATGTATTTTTAATGCATCATTTTGAATTAGTCCGAGGTTCCCTTGTTACTACTACTATACAACCCAATGACAACAACTGATATCAGACTACTTCCATAACTTATTATATGCAGATATCTGGACGTTTGTGTAAAAATTCACTCGCGTACAGTTCCGAGTAACGTTAATTATTTGAGTACGTTCCGAAGTGCTCGAGACCGTTGCTACAAATATTGAATAACGACACGGATTACTTGGAACGTCACTAATTAAAATAACAGCGAACCCCAAATATCGCTTGTAGTAACCTTAATCACAACCTAGGAGAAGAAAATGGAATTGAACAAAACTAAACTCTGCTATCAACGTGAAAAAAAAGGGAGCATGGAACGAGTGTGGCCTCGGATTTCTATCCCAAAGAACCTCGGCGGCATACACTTCAGATATCAATTGGTCGACGGACTTATAGGGCTGATTAAATTAGTTTTAACGCGTTATCGTAGCTAAAGCATACCATTCTAGAAGGCTAAAGAAGACAAGGCGCATTCGGCTGAAGAAATAAAAAGACCGATTCCACATTGAATCCTATCCCTGTATATCTCAATTCGACCGAGAGAGCTCTCGGCGGAATAGGTGGTTCGGTTGAACTACCACTTTATACCCCCTTTTAAGCTCAAGTAGGTGGAAGACTAAGCTTCAAAAAATAAGCACGGACAATTTGTCTAATGGATGCATTAATAATGTCGTTTGGGGATTTTGACTTCGGTCGAAGTCCAAGTATCACAGCAAGCAGACTATAAAGTCTCCATATCCAGCAATCTCCACCGACATGTCAATCTGATTCCTTCGAATTGTGTTTCTTACATCTCCTTGTTCATAAAATTTATCTGTAATCTGCAAAGAAGCTTCGCAATGGCTGTTGTCCAATCACCCAAGCAAAGCTTGGAGCATCCAGATGCCGAGAAACCCGCAGAGATTCAAAAGCCGGCAGACTCAGAATCAGCAGACTCAAAGGAAGCTAAAGAAGAGTATCCAGCATCAATACAGTTGTTTTTCATTACTATTGCCGTGATTTTCAGTATTTTTTTATCCGCTCTTGACCAGGTCAGTGTTCAACGTCCTCTGAAATAAGTTACAATTTAAAAACGGAAATCTTACATACATCTACAAAAATAGACTATAGTCGGTACCGCTATTCCCAAAATCACAGACGAGTTTCACAATGTCGACAAAGTGTCATGGTTTGGGTCTGCTTACTTCATGACCTTTGGTGGCTTTCAGACATCATGGGGCAAAGCCTTCGCGTATTTCAACTTCAAATACGCCTTTTTGCTTTCCATGTTTATCTTCGAAGTAGGCAGTCTACTGTGTGCTGTCGCTCCAAATACAATTGCATTTATCTTTGGACGAGCCATTGCAGGATTGGGAGGTGCTGGTATGGCATCTGGTGCCATGACCATGATCGCACTTTCAGTCGAGCCACGAAGAAGGCCTCTCTTTGTCGGCCTCTCCGGCTCAACATATGGAATATCTTCTGTTGTCGGTCCCCTTCTAGGCGGTGTCTTCTCTGACCGCGTCAGTTGGCGCTGGTGCTTCTATATCAATTTACCTCTCGGGGGAGTTGCGGCCGCCATTGTCCTCATTTTCTTTACCACGCCGCCTCAAGCCAAACCAATCCCCGCAAACTTGAAGGAGAAGTTTCTTCAAATGGATCCCATTGGCGTGGTTTTGTGCATGGCTTCTATTATCACCTTCATAATGGCCTTTGAGTATGGTGGACAGTCCAGGCCGTGGAACAGTAGCGTCGTAATCGGCCTCCTTGTCGGATTTCCGCTGATTACCGCTTCTTTCGTGATTTGGGAGTACTTTCAAGGAGAGCGGGCCATGATTGTCCCCCGTCTTTTCAAGATGCGCGCAATCTGGGCCGGGTCCCTCTACCAGTTCCCTTTGGCAGGTGGATATTTCTTGATTCTTTACTACCTACCCATCTACTTCCAGAGCGTTCAAAATGTGAGCGCAATCGAGTCTGGTGTTCGTAATCTAGCTATGGTCATCACAATCAGCTTTGCAGTTGTCACTGGAGGTGCTCTCGTGGGGAAAACCGGCCAAACAGTTCCCTTCATGATGTTTGGGGCGGCCGTCGGCGCCATTGGCATCGGTCTGATGCATACACTTGGCTTACATACGTCTTCTGGTAAATGGATTGGGTATCAAATCTTGACGGGCTGGGGCATCGCTTTTCCTTTTCAGATAACACTCAATATCGCCCAGGCGAATGCGAGCCCTGCTGACATGTCCAAAGTTTCGGCCACCATGTTCTGTAAGTACAAAAAACTTTGTGACGAATCTTACTAATGCTAAACAGTCTTTCAAACAATCGGGGGCGCCTTTTCTCTCGCTGCCGCACAAGCCGCGTTCTTGAACACGATCCTGAAAACCGCCACCGGCATTGATCGTACACTGTTGATAGCCTCTGGTGCTTCTCAGCTGCGGTCAATTTTCTCTCCAGAGCAGCTTCCCATTGTTATCGACGCATATTTGGCCGGTACAAAAGCGGCTTTTACTATCGCTATTGGTATGGTGGGGTTTGCCTGCTTAGCAAGTGTTTTAAGTTCACGAAAGAACTTACATGATCAGAGGCCCGAAGGTAGTTCGTCTTCTTCTGAAAGAGAGGTGGTTCTGGCTATGGCTTAGCGTTGTTCCACAGGTACTGGTTGGTATAATTTTGTAGACGGGTCAAGCGTTCGTCTGTTAGGATATCCGTTGATAGATAGGCTATATGCTGTGTTTGTTTCCTATGACTGGAAGATAGAATAGAAGTAAAGTGTCTTGGACATCTTAGATGTTAGCTGTACTAATTAACTAATTAAACGTCATTTCCTGCTAGAATATCCATATTTCCCCCCGTCACCAAGCTATCGAAAAAGGCCAAGTCTAAATCCGGGAAAGACAGCCAATCTAACTGAGTAGCTGTTTCCAAATCTTGAGGTTCATATGAATGGGCCAAAAGATTACCTGTATCCTGGGTAGAGACATGATTATTGTTTGACGAATACGGCAGCTGTGACGGATTCGTCGTTTCTGAAGCATTCCCAACTTGTCTAGTGATTTTGACTACCCCAAGGTATGGAAGATTGATTGATATCGAATCCTTGGTATTACCATTGTTGTCAAAATCTTTAGCATTTTTCTGCTGCTGATGGTGATGATCCTGGCTCATGTCGGCAGAAATAACAAAGGCCTGACCTGCAGCGGCTTCTGCCTCTAGGTAGAGCAAACAGCGCAGCAAATTTATCCCTTTGCCAGATGATTGTTCAAATCCTTCAACAAAAGAGTTTTCCAGAAGATTGAGCGTTCGTTTTATTATAGCGCGGTCGCTGAGTCGTTGATGTTCCGTGAGGATGAAATGAGAGGTTTTCTCGGATTGGCTGTGATTGTCCAGATAAATGAGCAAAAGAGTCGTGGCTGCAATCAACACAAAATAGTCGATTCGCTTGCAATAAAATTTAATTCGTTCCACATTTAAAAGCATGGTGAACCGAACAAGAATTTCACGAGTGGCATGGGTGCAGGCGGATTTAGAGTACTCGTAGCTTGTGTTGCGAGGACCCGAGTACAGTATGTAGGGCAAATGGAGCTGGGTGATCAAGGTGAAGTGATGTAGGACATCCACGAGTTTCATAATTTCCTTGCATTCAGCATCAGGCGACAGCCTTTCTTTCGATGTAGCATCTGGAGAGAATGGCAGCCAAAATGCGCTTGGTAGTTCCCGAGCCCCTTGAAGCAACTGCGTGTTGATATCTCGAGTTATTTCAAACTCTTCAGCAAATGAAAATCTTCTGTCTCGCTCAATAATGCGAATCACAACGCCTATGTGGGTTCGTTCAAGGTGGGTTAACCCTGTCAGATGAGCGAATGGGAATTTTGATCGCACACTTGGATCTGCACAGCCTTGAGGGACCCCCAGCATCATGGAGTAGAAGGAGTCAAAGTACACAACTCGGAACCAAAGGTACTGCGATTTCAAACTTTGTGCTGAATCGTCACTAGCAAAACCAACACGATCAATGCCGAGCAGCTGACCTAGATTCAGAGCTCGACGAAATCGCAGCCAGGCAAGTCGAGCATTGCCATTATTCGCGTGATGCATTCCCTCGAGAAGGACGCAACGAATGCCTTCAATACTGCCAACTAGGCACTCGTTTGACAGTAAAAGACTGTTTACAGTGTCTAATAAGCGGTCTATGACAGTCGGAACTGGCTCTGAAATCTCGAAATTTTGGTTTGTGTCGCGGATTTCTTGGAGCACATGAGTTAACAAGATCAGATATCTTCCTAGAGTGGTTGGATGTGCATCTCGTTCAGGTACTTGAGTGAATTCTCGTCTTATCTGCTCTTCATCAGTGACTAAATCGCTGCGCGGTCGTGTATCCAGCTGAGATATGATCAATGGCCACAAGGACGACGCCTGCCGTATGGCTTCCATGTCGCGGGGAGAAGGCAGTGCATCATGCAACTTTCTGGAGATGTCGGCGAATCTAGGTTCCTTTGAGAATGAATGAGGCTCGTCTATAATAGAATTACAAGATATTGGTGTCAAAAGAGTGGACGATTCCGTGCTGTGTATGGTAGGAGTTATCTATAGGGTTATCAGCGAGTCATACATCTAGGGATCAGCACACATAGCTTACCGGAGACACAGGAGCCGAGGGGGCATAGTCTTCAGAAAACTCCTGTCCAATACAGGGAGTTCGACGTCGTCGACAAGCGACGCATGTTGCGGCATTATCACTGCTCGAAGACAGCGAGCATCTGACCTTTCTGCGCTTGCATTCCCAGCAGCTCCGGGTTCCTTTGCGGACTTTTCGAGTCTTTGAGAGTCTATGAAGAGGATCGTCCATGGATTCAACCGGTCCGATATCTGTTCTGATTATTTGTGTTTATCGTTGAGACTCGCGAGTTCGCATGTTCGACGAAGCATACGGTGGTGAGAATTGGACCGAAATTTGCGTCTTCGACCGAGATCACTTCGGCCGAACTCATTTTGGCCGAAAGACTGAAAACTACTGGTCGGGCTGTCTTTTCTTTTCTTTTCTTTTTTAAAAGAGCACGGAATTGATCTATTATTTCCATGCTACGCCTTCAAATGCAGGGCCAAAATTGCATTGGTTATTTTTCTTCGGCATCAATTTATCTGCCTGGTGAAAGTGTGCAAATGTTACTGTTTTCGGCTTAGCTTGTCTTCCACAATGGTCGACCAACTCAACAAAGTATAATACATCTAGGCCCACGAGCTAATGCCGGAACAACTCTTGTTTTGCAATACCGACGTTTGAACCAGAATCTTACGTAAATTTGTTGCCGAGGCTTGCTGGCAGACCGAGAAGCGAACACCGAACCTGGTCATGCTGTCATTCTCCTAGGCAGCTAGGTTACAAGTCACTCTATGCATGATTGTTCATGGGCGCCAAGAAGAGGTTTCGCCGTTATCTTGGTGGCCTAGTAACCGCGTAGCACGGCTCTGTAATATCATGAAAGAGGTAGGTATATAAGGATGCTGAAAGACGCGCTTCTGAGTATGATAGAATGAATTAATTGATATGATACAACTTTTTTTTCATCGTTAACGTTTTCGTTTTAAAAATCTTCAAATCTCAATTGAAAACATCCGAATCAAACATTGCATAATAAATATGGCTGCTCCTCCGGATGCTAGTATGAAAGATCTGACCGGAACGTGGGTTCTTGTGAGTTTGGTTTTGAATCTCAAAAAGTGGTCATACAATGAAATTTTGTGCTGATCAGGATATAGGACAAGAACCTTTCAGACGATCCAGATGCAGCTTTCAAGCTAGTAAGTATTTCTTTCTTCACTTCTTTACTGAGTACATTCAGCGCCTCTCTGGGCTATCTCTCCCTCAAAGCAGAACATTTGAAGAAATACAATCATTGACGATTTACTTCAAATCTCCAGCAAGGCCTCAGCTGGCTCACCCGCAAAGCAATCGGCGTCGCTACCATCAACATCGAATTCACCCAGTCCACCGACGCAGATCCCACCGTAGTCCATCTTACCTCGCACCAAAGCGCGACTGGAGGCATCGGCGGGACCACCGAGACCCGAGTTCTAGACTGGGTGGATCGCCCGCACGCCGATCGTATCTTTGGCAATGTGGTCGTTCGCAGCCGGTATGTCAATGGTGCCGATGACGGCAAAGGAAATATCCGGCCGGATCTGGACTTGCAGACTGCGGGCTCGGATGGGAGTTTCCTGAAGAAGGCATCATCGGCTGGCGGGGAAAAATTGGATGAAGATTTGTCGAGAGTCTTTATTCATGACTACATTGTGAGTTCGGATGCCGGGTGGACGGCAGAGCAGGTAAGTTCGTTTAGATAGACATACACGTCTGTAACGAGAGGCGAAAAAGCAGATTCTAACCACATGCAATCTTCTAGGTCTGGGCATTCGAATTCGTAGATGGCGAACGGTTTCTAACGCGGCGGGCTCTCATATCTAATGGCTCTAAGTTCATAGAGACTCGGGTGATTTACAGATTTGTTAAGAAATAAATAGATGGCGTGGTTTATTCGGATAAGTTAGATATCTTCATTTTAGCGTTAATCCAGATGTCAATAATTCAAGGTTGTGTGGCTCAGTTTCATCCATCAATATGTATGTAGTAGTGCTACGTAAATCCTCTAAAGTGATCAACTATGTAACAAAAACGTTGGACAGATCAAAGGATAACAGTTCCGTAAGAACAGTGAATTCCAACTAAATAATAACCCTGACAGCCTACTAAGGAAGTTTAAAAGCCTGCAGCGTGGCCTGCGAGAGCAATTCAACCGGTTTTAATTGATAGTGACTAATACTCAGGGTCCCAGCGAGGCCGGATTGAAACAATATAATTGGTATCTCAACACGCAAAGGGCTTTATTCCAAAAAAGGAAAATGTCCTCATGATGCACCAATAACCTTGAATTTTTGTGGAAAGGAACTCTATTTATCTTGACAATAATGTTCAATATTACATGTCAATTTATGTACATATAATCCCAGGTGCCGTTGATACATCCACTGATTTGACAAATATCAATTAATGATTAAAGCACTCAGAACAAGTGAAATCCTATACATAGGTACTACATACCGTCAACTAGTGCAGTTGACATGTACGCATAAGTAATCATCCAGTTTTATATAAGACATGTATTAAACACGTATTTGTTCGCCTATATTTTGATTATGAACTAACGTCTTTAGTCCACATGCAGATGTCAGTATATAAAAACAAGCGAGTGTGTGTTATATCAGAAAAGTTGAAATAGGCGACCAATTTCTTCCGGAAATTTGGGTCTTCGAAACACTTATTAGGACAGTGATCAGGAGGGAGGATAATAATAGTATGCCCTTGCCGATGGCATAACGCCGTTGCAGCCAGCCTGCCCACCCAGTTTCCATTCGCCTTCACCACAGCCGCGTGTTTAGGAGCATCGAGGAGCTCGTGCCAATTTGCAATCGAATTAATTTTCCTCGGCTGTATCGATGGTGACTCACCAAAGGGTAAAATTTCTGGATCATGAAAATTATGCGGGCATGATCTTTGCAGTATTTGCGGATTTGAGTGCTCTCGAGCATTCAGCAACCCCATGATGTCCACATCTCCTACCCAGGTAGGCCCGTCATAGATTGACACAGCAGCCTCTTGGAAGAATGTTTGGATATCTCTTATCCCTTCATGGTTCAAGGCGTATGGCACCCTATACTCTGTAAGAGTGAGATGAAGAGACGTGCTGGTGAAGTTATCCTCTGGATGAAAATCAAAGTCGTCATGGTTTACCAACTTCCACTCGTTAGTCTGTACGGGTCGAACACGACATAGAAAGGGCGGTATCAAGAGAGAAAGGCCTGGTTTTCCAATGTTCCCAACTGCACGGCTGATTTGGTGGTCAGGGGCAAGGTAAGGATCACATGCCAGGCAGGAAGCGAAGTAGATCGAGTCGCCGACCGAGATGGCCATGACGGATCGAAGCTCCTTGGGATCTAGATCCGTTCTTCCAGTTTCGAAAAATGCAACACATGAGAATGCAACCTTCCTGTTGATCGGACATACTTGATACCATGACTCCGCTTGGATAACCCATGGCTGGGTTGCAATCAATTTACGAGTGGTCTCCATAGTGATAGTAGCTCCAGGTAGTTGCTTGTAAATCTCAGCAGCAGTGCCCAGAGCCTGCAGCGGTTTAAATTCTTGATGTATAGTGCTTGACACGCCATACTTCAGATGTTCAGGGTCTAGTTTCTTCTCGGTCATACACTGCACAATTTCTGAATGCGATATGTGAGATTTTCCTTGTAGTGGAAAATTCTGGACTGCAGCATCCGGGACCATGTTCTCAATTTCTCGCCGTCTCTTATACAGGGCTCCAGTGTTAGGATCTCCAATAACCCGTGCAAATTGCATGGATTTAGCACTCTCGTTTTTGTTTAGAACTTGGGGTTCGTATCGATGTTCGAAAAAAGAACTGCTGAGCTGGGAGTTTTGACTATTGTCTGTTATAGAATTCAAAGATATAATCTCGAGCTGCGGCTCGTCAGACGATTTTTTTTCTTTCGTAGTTTCTTTTGTGGAAATGTCAGTGTCATTGAAAGAAAGCATCCAGTCGTTAAGAAGTGACATGTGTGGTAATTCGGAATTTGTAGTCTTAGCCCTAATCCGCATGTTACACACTGAAAAGGCATTGAGTGAAAAATGCATTGGAGTATGCACCGCTTTCATTGTTCTAAATCGATCTACGCGGTCCAGATGTCATTACGGTCTGATCTTAGCTGATCGTTGTATATATCCCAATTGTGCCCTCAGGAGAAGGGGGTTTGGCAGGAATCACCAGGGTATCGACCACTCGGAAATGAGTCAATGATATATGCATAGGTAACCTTGAAGGACTCCTCTGTAATGAATGTGGGTTCGTTTACTCGCCTAGTCAGTATGTCTCAGTGATTATAGATGGTTTCAATATGATCAAAACAAAAATACTTTTCTCACATGTACCTAGTAGACTATGTATCGCTATATCAAGTTCAAGTCATAAACAAGAGTTTTGTCTTGTCATCTCAACCATTATCAAATAAAGAGAGAGAAAAAAAAGCACTAAAACAAGACCGAATAAACGCCTCACTCCGCCAATCCCAAAACACGTCTAAATGAGACAGACAGACAGATAGATGGGTATAAGAGAAGAACACAATCAACGACGTTGGGTCTTGCCCATGCCTCTCTTTCCGGAATACAAGTGCTTGGCCAACGCCACGGTCTGGTGTCGATCTGCCTCTCCCTGGCGGGCCATGCGGTTCATCTTCTTCTGCGACAGCTTGGCCAGGCGGTCGGCCTTGCTGCGCGATGTCGTGTCTGTGACACCGTCTGTCAGTCTGTTCGTAGCTGCCTGGCTGCGAGCACGGCTCTTGGCGCGCGCAATCGCATCGTGTGGGTTGGATGTGGCATCGACGTCCATTGCATCATTGTCATTGTCATCATCGCGAGTCAATGTGCGGCCACGAGACGTGGGCTGGCTCTGTGCGCGCGAGACAGCGTCCACGGTGTCGTATCCGGCTTTGTCCAGGGCCGTTTCCAACTCGGAGAGTTTCTTGGATTTGGCGCTGCGAGGAATGGCGGCACGGTTCTTGAGTGTTTTGCGGAGTCTGGCCTCATTTCTCATTAATGCGCGCTTCTCGCGGATCAGGTCGGCCTTCATGCGGATTTGGGCGTCCTCGACGTCTTCGACGCTCTCGTCCGACTCGTAGAATCCCTCTGCCTCGAGTTTCTCTTCCTCTTCTTCCAATGCAGCGAGCTTGGCCTCAATATCAGGGTCAACGTAGTCGTAAATGTTCTTGCCGTTCCAGATCTCGGGGATTTTGTCGTATTTCCAATCGTCGTTGGCCAGCTGGTAGTTCTTGTTAAGGTCCACACTGTAGACGCCAGCACCGCCGTTCTCCTCTTCAATATCGCGTTCCAGCTTCCTTCGGTTGGGGTCGTCCTTGTCGTATTTCTTAAGGTCCTTGACGGCGTCTGGAATGAATGTCTCACGCACACCACCCATGGGCTGAGCAACGTGAATTCTGGAAAGAACATCGCCGAGACGGCCAGTCGGGTTGCCGCTGCTGCTGCTGGTGCCGGCCTTGAGCTTCTGGGCCACTCGCTCGGCAATCAGCTTGTCGCATGCGGCGTTCTTGACGTTGGTTACGCCTTCAGTGGTAGTGCAAGAGAGCTGGAGCAGTTCGACATCGCTTTGCTTCAGCACGGAATCCAGGAGTTCCTTGGTTTCGGGCTCCAGATCCTCGGGGCGTTTGACATCAATCTTGTTAATGACAATGAATACCAGCTTGTTGGCAAAAAGAGGCTTGATGCTGCCAAACAGCTTAATCTGGTCCGCAACAGAGTATCCGCACTGCTCAGACAGATCCATAAAGTACAGGATGGCAGATCGCAAGTGGGCAATGGCAGTGATGGACTGCATCTCAATGGTGTTCATCTCTTCCAGAGGATGGTCCAGAATTCCCGGTGTATCAATGGCCTGGAAACGCAAGTACTTGTAGTCAAAGTGACCAACAAACAAACTCTTGGTGGTGAAAGCATACGGCTGCACATCGACATCGGCGCGGGTAATGCTGCGCAAGAAACTCGACTTTCCGACATTTGGGTATCCGCAAATCAAAAGTGTGCGAGTGTTGGGGTCAATCGATGGCAAACGACCCAAATGCTGTCGCACTTGCTCAAGATACAGAAGGGGGTCTTTCAACCGCTTGCAAATCGTAGCCATACGACCGAGAGCGGCGCGCTTGAGCTGCTTGCACTGGAAGAGCGATTGCGCATACTTGATGAGTCGGACATAGTCACGCGCAACAGTTTCAATGAGGTGCTTGGCGGTGGAAATCTGGCCCAGGGCGATCCTGAAGTGGTCGGCGTCGTAGAGAGTGTTCATCAAATCCTTGTCTTTGGAGAATTAGCTTTTTTTCCCCATCAGTTCGATATGGAGTCTTACGGAAAGGATGAATATCCTGCAAGCGCGGAAAGCCATCGAGAATAGCCTGGAACTTCTCGCAAAACGTTTCCGACGTAAACTTGACTTTTCTGGTATAAAATGCTGTTGACGATCAGCCCACTACCCTTATCACCAGACCCATCCTCCACAGGACCATCTGCAAATGACTGAGAGAAAAATACCTCTGATACGACTAATCTGAAACCCAGCACGAATAACAGTCGGCAGACGTCTCTGGGTGCGACTGAGGACGATATCGAGAAATTCCTGGTTGGTCGGCACCGGTGCGATCTAAGCGATAAGGGCGATCAGTAAAAAATCTTTTTTTCTCTCTCTGTATTCGGAAAAAAAGAGCAAAAGAGGATATAGGCATACCTCTTTCCAGGTGGTCTTCATGATGGGCAAGCGACAAGCACAGCGGCTTCAGAGCAAGCCTTGAAGTGTTGTCAATGTGTTTTGTCAGGACTTGCTGTGTTGATTAAAAAAAAAATAATAAAATTTCGAGGCGGGACGAGAAGACGATAGCGGCCGGCGGCAGTTCTTCGCGAGGCGGTGAGTGTTGTGCGCGGCAAGTGGAGCCGAGCTGCTACTTATACTGCATTTTTATAGTCGATTATTGCTTCAATTTTATAGAATGTTGTAAAGGCTTATGACCTATGAGACAATGAGAATGCCGCTGCCTTACTCTACATACTGCCGCCCAGCTACTCCGTATCAAAAGAAAAACAAATGTGCCGGCGCCTCGTCTCCCAATCACCACCCGCCCCGTAAATATGCCCTGTTCCTCGATAATTCCCACTCACAGAACGCCCTGTTGAGAGAATCACGAATTCGAATCCAAAACAAAGACCACCGCACACATATCCGGAAACCGCGCGACTCCAAACCACTGAAATATGCTAAACAAATGACCGACATAACCAAACCATGAGAGAGAAAAGAACCAAACAAGAAAACCAGCAGTGGAACTGAAAGGAATCAGGTAAGAAAAGGCTTTTTTTTTTAATTACTTTTATTCTTCAGACTCGTCTTGCGGAAAATTGTAGATCTAGGTGAAGAGTGAGTGTTAGTGCAAATCCACGACAACTTATGTCCTGGTTCAGTCTTACCATATCATACCAACCTCCGCCACCGAACTTGCACTCGCTTGGTCCGTAGTTTTCGAATCCAAGTCCCTCATAGAACGGAATCATATGATCATGAGCAAGAAGTGCGATCCGGTCTGCAATAGCAGCATCCTTGATGCGCTGTATGTATGATTTCATCAGGGTCGTTCCGACCAGTTTCTTCTGGTGTTCCGGCTTGACAGCAAGCGAATGCAATGCAATAGTTCCACCCTGATCCTCGTGGCCCAGAACTTCTGTGTCGTATTCATCGGGGAGACTGCGTTGTCGGGTCTGCCAATCTGCCGGGATTTTCATCGATTCTTCGGTGACGCGCAGCGCTGACGTGCGTGTCGAAATGACATGTGCAACGAGTTCGGGGGCAGGCTTGGGTTGGTCGTCATCGCCCAATACCGGTAGTGTGAAGATTCCCAGCGCCAACTCTGGGCATTTTGTGAGGCGGTATATAAACTAGGAATCCTTAGTAAAGAATCTCACTTGTCAACGAAACACACCTTTTCCCTCGTAGCGCGCTCTTCCTCTGGAAACGCCTCCTCCACAGAAACACAGGCATCTACATTCGACAGTGTGAGCACACTTGTAAAGGGATGCAAATCATCCAGCGGCGTGCGGCGACGTCCCTGCGAGGGTTTCCGGAACATAAACGAGTAATCGGACGCCTCGTCACGGTCCACGGCGACAAATTCATCGGATTCTTCCTCCTCATCATCGCCCATGTTAAAGGACAAATAGCCCTTGCCGGGGATGATGCCCGCGTTGTTGAAAATGCGGGTCAGTTCGCTGGCGGTCGATGAGAGGGTCAAGTTTTCGTGGGCGTCGGAGACTTCGCCATCGACGGGCGGCGACTTGTTTTCTTCCATTTTTGTTCGCTTTTTCCTTTTTTCTGGTCTGCTTCGTCTTTTGTTTCTCGTTCCTTGGAAGTGGTAGGGGTCTACCGGTGAGAGCGCGGGGATGGGGTTTTTCGGGGTTGTACAGAGTAAGACAAGATCTGGGCGTTTGCAGCGGGTAAAGTTAGTTGAGATGAGAAGAGAAGAACAGCAGAATAAAACCCGTAAAATCAGAAAGACAAACAGCAACAAAAAAAAAACAAGTGCAGCAATACACTGGAGTGGAAAGCAGCGCGCGACAATAGCAAGGCACGTCGTGAACCAGCGCCAAGAAAAACGACAAAATTCAAAATGACGAACCTGACAAACACAGCAATTCTGCCAGGGATGGATTTCAGCGCCGTATAATTATCGCAGCAGGGCTGGCAGGTCGGGATTGCAGTTTGAGTGGGCGAAGATGAGAGGAAGAAAGACCGGTCGGGGTTTGCTTGGTCAACTGATGGCGAGGACCCGCTGAATTTTTTTTTCTCTGATAGACACGATAAAATGTTAATTAGATACGAAGGGGTACTTTGCCCGCCCGCAGGATTTGGCAGGCGGCCCAGGTATCGCCGCGTACCCTGTCAATTAATCTTGCCCCGCGATAAGCGTGCGTGTGTGGCTGCAGGCGATCTCGGGCTGCGCTCAGCCACAATTCTTTTGTTCCGTAGCCTTTTTTTTTTATGTGAAATAATGCATCTTTTGCTTTCTATCTCTGTCGTATGAAGTGCTAGTTACACTATAGGGATTTCTGGTCTACCCTATAATCCTTATCCTTACTAAAGTAGCAACAAATGAGCAAAAAACAAAAAGTCAAAGAGATATTATTCTCTATGAAGCCAAAGACAATGAAGGGATTCGACTGCAAGGTTTAAAAGAGTCGGATAATCGCCGCGCATCAAATGATACCTCGAATGACCATATTTCATAAAGCATTTATATGTGATATATAGAAGACAGCAGAGATGACTATATTGCCAGAATGTCTTATTTTGAGGACAAAATAATTAATGCAACTGGTTCTGTCTGCAATGTGAGTAGGATACCATATCAATCCAATATTTGCAAATTTCTACAACGCCTCCTTGAAATAACATTTGAACCACACACTTGAAAAAAGTTATATGAGAAGAAGAAGAGCCGCAAAAAACTGCAACAAAATGAGCTGGGCTATTATAACCAGGACTCACACTTGGCTTAGAAGCAAAACCGAAATTTCGCATCTACACAAATGATGAGTCATTGAACTCGGGATTCGCATCTGACTGGAGTTTGCATCTAATGCGGGGAACGCCTCGAGCAGACCTGCCAACGCGTTTTTAGAAGCAGTACCCACCACAGACCCTTGGCATTATTCTATGGGAATGAATAATAATGGAGACCGCTTTGACGTAGTTCCAAGGTGGCCCATTGTGATTGCCTGTGTGACCATTCCCGCCACCGGGTTCGGAAATGTGTATAGGATGAGTGAGTGGAATTCAAAAAGTTAACTTGAAATAGCCAATAAAGCGTATGAGGTTCAGCCAGAGGATATTATTAGGGTTTCAAACAATTGTGGTCGGACCTTATGACGTGGACTTTAATAAGGCTCGCTCAAGCAAGGTTAATCATTTGAAACATCGTTTCTAACCTACCCATCTTGCTCGTTGATTCCTCCTCTAGTCAATTTTGCTTCTAAATCGCCTCCCAATTCTATGCGCAATGAAAAGAAAATAAGAAATGCGCTCTTTGTTAGCTCATATCTTCTACATACGCCGGGCTGACCAGCATGGCCTAGAGCAATCTTAACGCGAGTTCAACTGATCAATGGAAATGCATAATGTCTCTTGACATTTGATACGAGTGGAACCCAACTACGGATGCACCACAATGTCAAGCTCAGACTCAAACGAGCCTCAGTCTGGGCTTGTGGCAGGCTATCAGGGAGGCGAACTCGTTATTGAAATTTTGATGGCAGTCTTCGCAGGACTCGCACTATACAATGCACTCGAACTCACCATCCTCGTCTTTGCGACTTTCCACCGCTATGAGGGGCTTTATTTTTGGGCATTGCTACTCTCCAGTGTCCTCGGAGTCATACCCTTGGCTATCGGCAATATCCTACACTTTTACGGCCTTGGACCCCTGTGGCTCGGATTGGTATTAACACTTATAGGATTCTACTTTCTGGTTCCCGGTCAATCTCTGGTTTTGTACTCCCGACTGCATCTGGTGTTGTACAACCAATGGATACTGCATACTGTTCTCTATGTTATCATTGTCAGCGCCGTCTGCATGCTGTCCATCACAACAATCACATTTTTCGGATCTGCATACGTACAGACGCCGTCCTGGAACAAGGGATACTATATCGTGGAGCGACTGGAAGTGACCTGGTTCTTTGTGCAGGAATTAATGATTTCTAGCCTTTACATACGGGAGGCGGTGAAGCTATTGAAACTCCTCCCAGAGTCCGACCGACATCGAAAAACAATCATGTATCAGCTATTGCTGATAAACATTATTATCGTTGGCTTGGATATTACTATCCCAGTCCTGGAGTATACGAGCTTGTACTATCTTCAAGTTTCTTTGAAACCGACCGTCTACAGTATCAAGCTGAGGCTGGAATTTGCTGTTCTGGGAAGGTTGGTCTTGATGGTTTCTCATCATCGAGATTGTGAGTCGTCGCTTGGTACTAGTATGGGAGAAGATCATGCAGAGACCAGTGGGCCTTGTTCTCCTTCGGGCGATCAGGGTCCACGCGAACCACAATCTAGATATAGCAAATAGGGATCAACGATACAGTCTATTCATTAAATATTAGGTTGACCGTAACTAAGTTTTGAAAGGTGAGCCTGAAGATAGGACAATTTTCTAAATCGCCGAGGTGTAGTTTCGCTGTTAATTGAACCCAAGAAGATATAATAACCTGCATATCACCCCTTTTTGAGAAATTCGAGTACATTAAATATGTTAGGGCCTGCGGTTTCTAAGGCATCCACCACTTCTGGTATCAGTCGATCTCTTTCCCCTTTTACATCGCAATTCCGGTGGCGTTCCCCATGGGGAATAGGTCAATTGCGGGGTGCTTCAAATGTTGTCGGAGAGCATATCCGTAAAAAGGCCGGGGAAATTGTTGTTATTGGTCATTCGGAATCGAAGTTCCATTGTGACCCCAGAGATTTGAAGCTGGTTTCATCCAATAGAAAAGGCGGACGTCTTGACCATGTCTTGATACAAGTACTGATCGGTCCCCGCTACAAGTCTTTTATCTTTTTAGAGATCACTATTCAACTCCTTGACAGGTGTATGCTTTTTAGTAGCAACTAGAAGGTGCTCGAGTAGTTATAGCAGCTCTTTTTTGGCATGTCTGCAGACCTGAAGATTGATATGGGGCCCAAAGGCTCATTTGAGCATGTGGACAGCTCCCTCACCAACATCGAAACCCTGTTTGGGCCCAATATCTTCGTCGATGAAGTGTCGTACGGCCCCAGCGGAATACGCGGGCTACTTGGCTCCTATTATGTCTTTGGTGCCGCCTTTTTGGCTTCGTTAGGCGGCTTCTCTTTCGGCTATGACCAGGGCGTCATCTCGATTATCAATGTCATGGACCAATTCCACAAAGCTTTTCCTCGTACCCAAACGGCTTTCGGGACTAGCTTTATGACAGCCATGCTGCTGCTTGGTGCTTTTGTGGGCTGCATATTCATGCCATACCTGGCTGACAAGATCTCGCGAAAGTGGGCCTTGACCATCGTGGTGGTTATATTCGATGTAGGTGCCATTATCCAGACCTCGGCCCAGAGTTATGCTGCCCTGGTTGTGGGAAGAGCTATCGGAGGCGTTGGAGTAGGCACTCTTGCAATGGTATGTTAGCACTTGCCCTGTCCCTGTCCATTAGTTTTAAAAGTACTATGACAGTTAATGCAATGTAACACAGGGAGCACCACTATACATCTCTGAGATCTCTCCACCAAATTTACGAGGTACTCTCCTTGTGCTTGAATCCATCTCCATTGTGTCTGGGGTAGTCATTGCCTTTTGGATCACTTACGGCACACAATATATGGACGGTGAAGTCTCGTTCAGGCTACCCTTGGGGTTGCAAATGGTCTGCGCCACGATTCTCGGCGTCTGCATCCACTTCTTCCCATATTCCCCTCGTTGGCTCACTCTAGTCGGCCGCAATAAGGAATGTCTCGAGAGTCTGTCGAAGTTGCGGGGCTTACCTGCTACCGATAGCCGCGTACAAATGGAGTTCAAGGGCATCGTCGCAGAGGTCCAGTTTAGCAAGTCTATGTTAGAAAAAAGGCATCCAGGAGCAAGTAAAATCCAGCTTGAAGTGTTGTCTTGGCTTGATCTTTTCGACCGCAAGATGCTACGGAGGACTGCGGTGGGATGCGGAGTCTGTTTTTTTCAGCAGTTTTCTGGAATCAACGCCTTCATCTATTACGCGCCCACCCTCTTTCGATCTATCGGACAGTCGGACAATATGTCTCTAATTCTATCAGGAGTCTTTAATATCTTGCAACTTGTCGCCGTTGCCATCTGCTTCGTTGTCATTGACAAGCTGGGCCGAAGACCCCTAGCCATCATTGGCGGGTTTGGGGCCTGCATTTGTTATATTGTCATCGCTGCTCTCGACGGTGCTTACTCAAGGGACTGGTCGGCAAACACGTCTCCTGGCTGGGCCTGCGTAGCCATGGCTTTTTGCTTCATCCTTGTATACGGCGTTTCCTACTCACCGCTGGGCTGGGCCTTGCCCTCGGAGGTATTCCCCAACTCTATGCGTGCCAAGGGCGTTGCTCTGGCCACATGTGTCAACTGGATATCTAATTTCACTGTGGGGATTGCTACTCCGCCCATGATCGAGAACATTGGCTTTGGGACCTACATCTTTTTCGCTGCTTTCTGTGGGCTTGCCGGCGTCTGGGCTGTGCTTCTGGTCCCCGAGACCAAGGGGAAGACTTTGGAAGAGATTGACTTGCTGTTTGGAGATGCCAGTGGAGAGGAAGAAAGTGAAATGAGAATTGCAGCTGCTACGGCCGAGCACACCCTTGTCGCTCTTATCAGCCGGGAGGTATAAAACACCTTACCATATCAGCAGTACTTATTGAATCACAACTTCTTAGCGGTTATCTGGTATGAGGATACTCAGTGATGGATATAAACAGAACAAAGACTGTTTTGTTTTGATGCGTTGTTTCAGAACTTTGTATGTCTAGAAGGTAGATTCGATTTTTTACAATTATTCATCAATATTCCAAGGGCTGTATGAGCTATACAATTGTTTAAGAGAGTAAATAATTCATACGACAATGCTTCCACCCTAATGTCTGTTCATATGGCTACCGCTAATCTCATGAATGTATAATACAAACACTAGCATACAATTATTGAAAACAAAAAGTCTTGTCACAATTAGCTATTGCTGCTTAATAGGTTACTTTAAGAACCCAACAACATTGAAAGTCGGAATTTCATAGTCTTGTCTCTTCTCGCTCTATGGCAATTATCAGCTAAACGACGCGGGGTTTCCAATTTGCGTAATACATATTATTGAGAAGATCCGAACCTTCCATCTTCTGGGGAAAAAAAAAATCGGCCGATATTTCCCGTAGCGAGTGCGATCATGTGTTTATAGGTATCGGAAATCGACCCCGATAGTGGCTTTTTGTCTCTGTCTCTTTACGCTGTATGGATTACGGGTTACCCCGAGGGGATTCTCTTGTCTACTTTACAATCACCATCCTCGCCCCTAAAGTGGTTTAGAGCATTAATAGTATATAATACCTAGACCTGGGTCTAGGCTTTTTTTCCTAGACATTCTGCAGGCGAGTGTAGATCTCTCTCCACTGTGGTATGATGATTCATTGTTGGTTATGCACGACTGTGGATGTAATGTAATTAATGTTTTTGCATGAACAGGGTTGCACGCTGCGGGGAAGTGGAAACGTTGGAATAGTAAAATATTGGAAATATTAGAAATATAATTATATGTAGGGCGAATAGATTATAATATGCAATTCCATCATTTGATGATTATGATAATAGACCAAGCCAAAGGCTTCATAACTAGTTGAAGCTATATCAAGCCTCCGAGTCTGGCCAATCAAAGAGCAAATTCAAGACCGGTAGTAATTTCCGATGCTAAAGATGAGAAAGATTTTCTTCTGGTCATTAGTATCCTCGTGAAAGTTCCAGGACGAATAGAATGGACCATTTCCTTGTGCATTGTCCACGTCCGTGGCTTCTTTCCTATTTCCCGGCACAACTTTGAATAAATCTACTTCGGATGCAACTCACCTAACTCAAGCAATGCGTTTCTTCTGCCTAGAGGGGCAAGAAGAACGTATATGCAAGCTGTACTAGATCCGTTCCTGTCTGTCTCCTTCGGGGAGGGCCGCGTCAACGCAGTCGACTTTATTAGCCCAGCACGTGTGCTCGGAGACTTGGCTAAGCAGGCTCGAGGCTGCGAGTATATACTATAGGTTAGTCGCAGGCTGATCTACAGACAGTGCATGTACTTTTCCCGTTTCAGATGCGTTGACAGCGGCCCCTTGTCTGCGTATCATGGGTATAGCAGCTTAGCGGTGCTTTGACAGAGCTTGGCCATCATACACCCTATATTGCTGGATCGTACGATCGAGCTGCCATCCCTGTCGCGCTTGAGGAACGGGAAAAATCGAGGCTGGTGTGGTGGATGTTGGACAGTGTGGTGGCAGCACCGCACCTCGGCGGCGCTCGCAACGACGAATGCCAATGTCCCGACTGGGCCGCCAGCCCCATCTAGAGCATGCCAGAGTTTCCTTTCTGGTAATGCTGCACCGGCCTGCAAAGGCCTGCCGCAAAGTCTTCCTGCGCCGTTGACGCACCTCACCCCATCCGGACTGCGCGCGGGGAGACCAGGCTGTTATTTGCTGGGGCCGTCCAGCTTGACAAACGCGCTGTCGAAGCTGGGCCAGGGCTGCATGTCATGTCGAACCCAGAGGAATCCCCAGGAGAATGATGCCGCGAACGAGTCGCGCAGCTATATAACAGGAGCGGGCGTCCCCTTGGGTGGTTGTCGGTTGTCAGTTGTCAAGATTGTCGCGGAGTCGCGCTAAGCAGAAGGAAAGACTTGGAGCTGCCCTGCGGACCTTCCCTTCCCCACCATCCTCGGTCAGCCAAGCCAAGCGCCATTACGTTCTCCCTTGTTGCCTAACTCTTCTGCAAACCTGCAAACCGGCTCGAAATAATAGAGAGAATCTTCTATCACTCCGAGTCTTATTACATCCGATCCGGTCCGGCCGGCTGAGCTCGCTCCAGGCGGCGGTGTACGACCTGTTTATCGATTTCGTCATCCCGCTTCCTGATACCAAACAAAGTGCTCCAGCTCCAGCTACTGCCACCTCAGCGAGGGACTCTCTGGCAAGATGTGAGCTGTTCTCCTGTTTATTTTGCTTTGTCCTACTGTTCTACTTGAAGAGACACTAACGGGTCCGTCCATAGGCGCATCGCCGTGAGCGTTATCAAGCCCGACCAGTCGGACGCCGACATCATCTCCCTCGATGTGGCCAGCGACATGACCTTGGAGATCCTCAAGGCCGTCATCGAAAGCGACTCCAACATCCCTCCCGCCGCACAGAGTCTCGTGTACAACAACCAACTGCTAGGCAACGATGCCCAGACGCTGGAGCAGGTCGGCATCGGCGACGGGGACATGCTGATAGTGCACGTTGGAGTGCCGGGAGCTCAGCGTCAAGCAAACACCCGCACAGCGCTCGGAGGGCCTTCCTCGTCAGGCCAGCAGCAAGCCATCCAGCGTACTCGGCCCCCGCCGCAACAGCAATCGCCCATGTTCGATACCGAAACAGTGCGCCTGCACTTGCTTGGCACTCCCAATGCGATGGAAGCTGTGCGCCAACAAAACCCGGAACTGGCGGCCGCGGCGGAGGATTCTCGGCGGTTTCAAGAAGTGTTTCTTGCTCAAAGGCGACGCGAACAAGACTTGGAGAGAGAGAAAGCGGCCAAGATTGCCACTCTCAACGCGGACCCGTTCAATGTCGATGCACAGCGAGAGATAGAAGAGATCATTCGGCAGCAGGCTGTCACGGAAAACTTGCAGACTGCGATGGAGCACAATCCTGAATGTGGGTGACTTGACCCTTTTTTCCCCCAAGGGCATACTGACATATAAAGCGTTTGGCCATGTGACCATGCTTTACATCCCCGTCGAAGTCAACGGCAAACCCATCAAAGCGTTCGTCGACTCCGGTGCCCAAGTGACGATCATGTCTCCCGAATGCGCCGCCGCTTGCAATATCATGCGCCTAGTGGACCAACGGTACGGAGGTATCGCCAAAGGTGTTGGAACCGCCAAAATTATCGGACGAGTGCATTCCGCGCAACTCAAGATCGGATCCATGTTCCTTCCTTGCTCATTTACCGTGATGGAGGGGAAACACATTGACCTGCTTCTCGGACTCGACATGCTGAGACGCCACCAAGCTTGTATCGATCTCAAGCGAGGCGCGCTAGTTATCCAAGACCAAGCCGTTCCTTTTCTCGGTGAAGCCGAAATCCCCAAACAATTCCAAGATGAATTCGAAGACGAGCCCATCATCAAGGGTGCTGATGGCGCCCAGATTGGCGCTCGATCCGGAGCCGTCACCCAGCAGCCCTCACAGCCTGCACCACAGCCAAGCCAAGGCCGAACACTGGGAGCATCATCAAACACAGAATCACCGCGATGGCCGCCAGAGTCCGTGGCTAAGATTACAGAAATGGGGTTTTCGCGTGAAAACGCAATCCGGGGGCTCAATGCCTGCGATGGCGACGTTGATAGAGCGATCGATCTACTACTGGTTGGAAGCTGATCGTGTACATTAACCTTGATTTCTTCTTTTTTTTTTCCGTCTCTGTCGGTCTTGTTCGTTTTCTCAGAATAACTTGGTTTTAGCACAGACATAGACGTGTTGATAAATGTTCCAGTACATGTAATCTCTCCACCTCCTTTTTATGTAGTTCGTCAGCAACATGTAGGGGTATTACTGCCCCTTGACCTTGACCTGCTGCTCTCTCTGCAGCAACAATGCCTCTTTCAAGCGTCCATACATGACACCCGCAACCCACGCCGCTGGTAACCCATTATCAGCAATCAACAATTCTTTCTTTGTTTTTTTTGTTTCGCAGAACCTACAAATAACCAAATACGGCCCATAGCACCCCGTCAACGCCCACTTAATCTCCGTCGTGCGATCCTCCCAATTCCACAACTCAACTACACACAGCAGCGTAGTGACATACGTCTGCACGGCCCAGGGCAGCAGGGCCAGGGGGACGAGTGCGTGGTCTGTCCATATCAATCAATAAAAGTTTTCCTTTTTCATATCAAAAAAGAAAAGAAAAGAAAAAGAAAAGAAAAGAAAAAGGGGGAAGGGGAATACCGCGATACAACCCGCAAACCGCCCACACACACGTCGGCACATGATACAGCAATTCCATCCATGTCGCCGCGGCAAACCATGGCTGCCCGGGGGTTTCAGCCGATAAAAACTTGTCTTGAAATGTATCAATGTAGAACTGGCGCAGGGACAGTAAATGCGTGAAGGGCGGGTAACTGTGTAAGGCTGATGGGTACAGCTCGAGACAGTCGATGCCCGTGACGCAAATGGTGTGTAGGCAGAAGAAGATGAGTAGGGCGAGGTCTGTTTTGCGGGAGAGGAGGGGGCGAGGCATTTTGTCTTTTTTTTTTTTTCAACCTATTTGTATATGCCTGGGGTATAATTGTTTATGTTGGTCGAAGAAGTGAGAGGTGAAAGGGGAAGAAATATTGTATAAGTAAACACGCCAAGCAATTCGACTAGTCTCAATACGGGTGCAAACTAAACACTTCAGGTTCTCCAGTCCATACAGTATGATGAATATTCTATTAATAAATATCTATCAACTTATTTCATTATTCTGCTGATCTACCCCAATCTCATTCCTCAATCCTCGACCAAGACATAGAATAGAAATCACGCCACATAAAAACACAGGTAACTAAATAAAATAACATTCAAAAAGCAGCCAAATTACGCGCGCTAAGGTTTGACACACATAACTCTCTGTATGCATTTTTCAACGTGGCACCATGGTACCCATCTTATCAACAGAAGAAAAAATTTTAAAAAAACGCCGAGTCAGACAACTCCCAAATTTATCGGATGGTGGTTTCAATCAGCACTCGTAGTTCTTGGGCCGTCTGGACGTATTCGGCTGGGATCCCGCTCTGCTGCACCAGAAGAAGCATCTCGGAGATGCGCGCGGCCATGATATCGTTGCCAAACACAGCGCCTCCCAGACGAACTGTCTCACCGTACCACTGTTGGACAATGTGGAGCAGGTCGTTGGCAATAAACTTCTTGTTCGCTCCCGTAAAAGGCGCCTCGTCGTTGTAAAACATGCTCTCTAGCGTCGTGTAAATCGTCTCGTGAGGGACTTCCAGATCCAGCATCAAATCAACCACCCATGTTGGAGGTCCCACGTTGCGTTGATATTGCAGAGCATAACGTTCAATCATCGGAAGAATGATAGGTATCGGGAATATAGTCTCAGACATGCGAAGACGACTGCCCAGCGACCGGATTTTTTCGATCAATGCCTCATAAGGCAGTGCGTCACCCTTGGTCAAGGTTGCTTGGTGAGTTTGTTCCAAGAGGTTCTCCCACGTCGATCGAATGTCAGCCGTGTTTCGGTGGTCAGCCGCATAGTAAATCTGCAAGCAAACGTCGCAGTAGCCGCCTGCATCGGCATATCTATTGAAAAGCTGCAAATAATTAGAAAATGTCCCGTCTGCAACGTCTGCAATGCAATATATAAGACTTACGATAGTGAGGTCCAAAATAGGTCCGTCTATCTCCTTCAATATCTCGTCCTTGTTTTCCCTGCTTATTCGGTCGTCCTCTTTCAGGCGCTGCAGTAGATCGTCTTGAATAGTGGCGACATCCAAAAGATTGCTGATTTCTTGCAAAAGCCGCTGTCGTGACTGGCGGCCAATGTCGTGTGTGTACGTCGAAGCATTGGCACGAGCCTGACCCAGGTACTCGATGCGACGGCATAAAGGAAGTGCAAATGCGCTCTGTGCGAGTTGATACTGTACCCGAGCAGCATCAAAATATCGTTCTGTCTGTCCATAGAACCGCCAAAGCAGGTCGGCGTGATACAAATCGTCCACTGACTTGCGCTCCAGATATGTCACAACAAAGGGAGATTTGGTAGCAAGAAGACGGTCGTTCCAGCCTTGCTCGAGGTACCAATCATACAAGCTGGTGAGGAAGACTTCATCGTTGGATTCGGAAATAACGCTGTACGCCTCCTTGCGACGCTTGGCAATGGGCGTATATTGACCGTCAATCACACCAGGGTCCGAAGCAGCCAAGCTGTCCACTGCAACCACGATCTTTGCAATTAGGTCGTAGCATTGTTTTCGGAAAGCAAAATGCGTCTGCCGTGGATCCTGCCAATTGTTAGCATCTTCTGAGAACAGGTCGGTGTTGCTTATCACTATACCTCTGCTTGGAGGCCATCCATCATCCAGCTGAGCGCTAGATTCGCCTTGTCCGAGCTATCGGCCACGTTGAGACACAGTTGAATAGCGCCTGACATGTTAGTTTACCGCATTTACTTCACATAAACAGTTTACATACCTGCAAAGAATTGGTTTTCAATATAACTGTCCACAGCAGACACAAGATAATCCATCGGCAGATTCTCCGCAACCTGACCGAACAAGCGCAGACTCTCGTTGAGAAGGTTTCGGCCTAGTTCTGAATTCGCACCGGCCTCGGTGGCCCTCTTGAGAAGCTCTTGTGCCTTGAAGATGAGAACATCTTCAGCGCTGCAGAAATTTCCGCATCGACGTCGCAGCGCATCGGCGACTGTCTCCACGTTCGATCCCTTTGCAATGTTCCTGTTGACGATTGCCTTGACGAGATCTTTGGCAACTTCGTAGCCCTTGCCAGTACTGAATAACTCCTCAAAGGTGAGTTTCAAAAAGCGCTGTCGAGAGTCATCGGGGAGTGCAGTCACGATCTCATCCACACGTTCGTCAAAAAGAACAAGAACAAAAGAAATACCTTCGATGGTATCAGACAACAACTGCACCAGCGAGTGCAGAGCACGGTGCTCCGCCTGCAGAGCAATCTCTTCTTGCTTTGTTGCTGCTCGAGAAAGCGCCTCAGGTCCACTAAGTCCTTCAATAAAGTTTCTATTGGTGTGGAAGAAATCTTGCAACGCAGACAAGTCTCGTTGAACACTCTGTAGCTTCTCTGTGCCGACTGAAGGCGTTACTTCTATGGCCCCGTTCTTCGCCGATTTTACGACTGCGAGTTCCTTCTTCCAGATGGATCGCAGCAAACGAGACATGTACAATGCAATGCCCCCGTGTCGTGGAGAAGGAAGAATCGAATCAATAGCAGGCGCACCATTATCGGCAACGGCGTTCTCGTTCATCGACGGACGTCCGCCGTATTCTATAAACACTTTTCGGGCATACTCGAGAACATCCGGGTCGTTGATTTTCGAAAGACGCGAATCCAGCGAGATCTCCACTCCTTGACCGCATGTCACTGCCAGCGCTGTGGCCAGGGTTTCACTGCGCCCATAGATACGAATGAAGTTCTTCGTGTCGCCCTCCAGCCCGTCCTCGCCGCCGCCATGGCGGACCAATGCCGCAAAAATATCAACCAGTCGGCGCCGTCTAATGACGTGAACACCCGTGTTTGTCAAAATCGCAATCTCTGCTGCTGGCTGGTCGTATTGGATAGCTAGCTCATTGCCAAACCCGTTTGCAGAAGCGACTGCTGTAAGAGGCGTTCCACAAAGCCCAATGTCCTCTGCCTTGCTACCCAACGAAAGCCAAATAGCAGATTCCGAGGGCTTGGGAGGAACGACATTTTCGTGGGCACGAGCAATTCTACCCGAGTCTGGAGCAGAGATGAATAAAGTATCCTCTTTCTGTGAGGGGTCTTTGCAGGTGAAACAGAAAAAGTACCCAGGAGGGAATCGTTGGGCCATGCGTGTGGGATCGAGAGTGTGGATAGGGATTTTGGCCGTGCTTGCAGTTTGCTGAAACTGCATGGCTGAGCCAGGGGCTGCTGCAAAGTTGTCAAATGGGGGGGTCTTCACAAAATGAGCTTGCATGCTCGTTGGAGGACTGCTGCCACTGGGTGCAGGCGACCAGCTGTATGACCCAGTCGCGCTTAGATAGATGCGGTAGCCAGTTGCTGTCGTAGCTACGAGATGGTACCGTGATGCCTCTGGTGTTGGCACAGGACTGATGCAAACAATCTTGACTTTGGGGTTCAGTGCTTCATTGGAAGCAATGATATGGCCAATGTTGGAGTATATGTCGATGACTGGTTTCGTAATCGCAAGGGCCAGGGTACCGTCAGGCTTCAAGTGAAAGACTCTAATTGTGGAAGAAGATGAGAGCGTGTAAAGGAGGTTTCGAGTGTCGTCGACAACCATTTGCTCGACAACTTCGGTTTGTTTCTGAGTGAAGCTCAGAGATGGAGAAAAGGACGAGAAACGCGAACTTGTTTGGTTAACCTTTGCACAGCGACCCTGGAACCATTTCTCCTCTTGTTGATACGTAAATTCGTAAACGTCGTTGTCATATGATCCAGCGAAGAAGATCCTTCCAGTAGAGTCCGATGTCTCGATAACATGAACATCGAGTCCTCGAACTGCCACCGACATGCCTGTTTGAAACAATGACACCTGCTTGGCACCACCAGCAACCGTCTCAGACCCCATTCCCAGCAAAATAATTTCCGCTGTTGTTGAGATCACCAACACCCGCGTTATGGAGGGGAGGAAGACACCTGGGCGCGGCTTCGCGAGCTTGACGGCATTGATGCTGTTTGACTGGGTTTCGTATCCAACCAGCTGGGGATTGGGGTGGGTGTAGTCCCAAAGATAGAGCGCATTGTCGATAGCAACCCAAGCGTGATTGATT
Organism: Talaromyces wortmannii; assembly: GCA_001939245.1. Lineage (NCBI taxonomy): Eukaryota > Fungi > Ascomycota > Eurotiomycetes > Eurotiales > Trichocomaceae > Talaromyces > Talaromyces wortmannii. The sequence continues at coordinate 1,510,579 of MJVA01001025.1, read as the reverse complement.
TCTGCGAAAAGGCCCATGCTCGTAGAAACCTGCGCGCGGTTGTACTGGTCGAAAATCTGGTCAGGAATATTGTACATTTTCGTTTTATGAAACGGTGCCCAGGCTGATTGAGCCGGGATGTCGAAATCTGAAGAGAAGCCCTCTGCGCGGTTTTTATCAAGGTTAGCAACACTAACGATACAAAGAATCTTCAATCGACGACTTACGAGACAAATAGCTGTCCAGGTCTGGGTATCGAGCCTCCTGCGCAAGAGTATCATTGATCGTGCGCGCTGCACGCTCTCGTGTGCTCAGCGTCTCGCTTTTGGCCTTTGGGGCTGCTGGCGACAACTTCGGCAGGACTGCTGCAGGTTCTGGTTGCGCGGTCGACGCCGATGGCGTTCTTGTCTGGAAAAGCGGACCATTGTTGATAGCAGCAGGCGCTGGTGTCTGAAAATACGTCCCAGGCAGAGGTCTAGTCGGGGTAAGAGCTGGATAGGCCATTTCTTATGTCGTGTCCAGGCCGTGGGCAGGACGTTGAGGCTCTCTCTCCCCGCGTTAAGGAAGGCCGCGAGAGCAAAAACGATGTGAAAACAAACGGGTCGAAGGATTTGTGTACGCGATGTGTGGTTTTCTTTTCATACAGCGGTAGGCGTATCAATAGGGTGAGAATTAGTGTGCGCTCTCCCATTCACTCTGGAGTCTTGGGGGAGCTAAAGCTGTAGAAGAGAAGACGATCAAAGAGGAAGGCGTCGGCGTCGCCCAGCTAGAAACAATTCTGCGCACGGGCCACACCGCCTTAGCTTCCAGCTTCGGCGCTACAAACAGTTCATTGCTGAATTATTTCCTGTCGAGTCCACAACACCACTCTCTTTTCGCTTCGACTTTGTATTTTCTTTGTAGTTTTACACTTGACCACCCTTTAATATGTTTAATACCGCCAGACTCGTTTCCCGCGTGGGACTGGGCGCAATTCGATGGAACTCCACGGCCGCAACTTCTCTACCACCGATGATGGCCACATTGCGCGCAGATCTGAAGCAAGCAATGCGCGAAAAAGACCAATCCAGGTATAATGACTTTTTCTCTTCCTTTTAATTCTTTTTGTTGCTTCAATTGCTAACTTTCATCAAAGACTGAATGTAGTAAAAGCTTTAATATCCGAGACCAACGGCTCCGCGAAAACCGCCTCTCCCATTCAAACTGATATCCAATTACTGTCGCTGATCACCAAAAAACTCGCTGCTGCCAAAGATGCGTCTGAGCAGTTCTTAGCAGCAGGGCGACCGGACCTCAAAGAAAAAGAAGACGCTCAAGTCAAAGTGTGGGAGCATTATGCGAGCCAAGTCGAGACAATGGGCCCAGAGGAAATCAAGAGCATTGTGTCGAGCGTTATTGCGCGGCTACAAAATGAAGGGGGCAATGTCAACCCAGGCACTGTTCTGAAGAGTCTACTTGGCCCTGGTGGTGCCTTGGATGGAAAACCGGTGGCAAAGGCAGATGTTGCTCAATCCGTTAAAGAGCTCCTTGCCCAACCCAAGGCTTGAGAGGGCTTATTACTTCGTTCTGGTTTTAATACCCATTTGCAATCTCCTTCTCAATTGTACACCAAAAGCTATGTTACTTTTTTTCTTTGTTTGCTTGACAATCTCATAGCGAACAGCTTGTATTAACGAAATATATTCAATGACGAGTAGAAGACAATGTTCATTCTGTGGCGAGCACGCAGTCTTCCAACTAATTCAATACCTGACAACTCTTGTCAATAGAATCGCTCGACGGCAATTCCAAAGCAGATGTATTGACACACGTCGGCATGCTTTCAGGTCCTCGAGCCACAGCAAAAATCAAAATGCAATCTTAAAGGATGAAAAAAATATGTTCCTCAGGAGCATAGCAAAGCCAGACCCCCAAGGGATGTCATGATGACACCGAACCACCACCAATATCGTCCATTTAGGACTGCAGGATCAATTTGTCTCAATATATTGTTTGTGCTCAGCGTATCGTCAATCAGCACGTCTCTCTTGGCCTTTTTAGAGGCTTTCTTGCTGCCGGCATTCAATTTCGTGGTCGGTAGCATCTCAGGCGGTTGGTAGAGAATGTACAGCGGTTGCATGGTTACCCCATCAAAGTGAACCAAATCCAGTCGTAACACTTTGTGAAACTTGTCGGTATATACTCGATAGCTCTATTAAATGTCAATACATCAATGCAAAAGAATATGACTATTCTCGACATCAGGTCGCCGGTCAAGGTCGTACCTTGAACAATTCAGTCTGGTTATAGCGACTGTACATTGCGATATGACCATCACATGGGTTCGATAGCAACTGACGGCCGTCCACAGCAATCGGCGTCAGCACGAGGGAGCCGTTGGTTTGAATTGAGTAAGTTCCATGCTGCCACTGCATTATTCCCGAGGCGCATTCAGGGTTGGTCGCTAGATTTGTCATTAGTACTACCTTTCACTGCAAAACTGCCAGCAAGGAAAGCTTACGATCAGCCAGTGCGCGATAGTATGCTTCTTCATAGTGTCCATCGTCACTAAAGGAGTATGATATACCCGTCAAAGGCGGTTCTTTGAATTCATCTGCAACCGGGTCGTAGAATCCCTAGACGAGCCACCAACAATCAGCAAGTCCATAAGGCCCTAGTAGCTAGAAACAGTGTCCCTACCGAGCCAGTAACAACTTGGCGAGATTTCGACGTCCACGTTCCCGTCAATTTGGTATCTACTGTCGCCCAAGTCGCGCAGACCAGGGACGTTAACAAAAAGATGAGCGATCTGACAACGTTAGCCACCATTTTGACGCACACGGGTTTGAACAGTTGCAAGGGAAAAGAACTGTAAACTGACCATCGACGCGGTCCCCAAGGGGGGTCCGAGCATGGCATGCCTTGGGCCACTTTGTTGTGATGTGAGTTGAGGGCAGAAAGGAAATTCCGTCTCCGCGGAATCCAAGCTATCCCCATTTGACTGACAGGGCTCCACTTGGAGATCCCCTCCCAAACGTCATACGACTGCGACAACGAATTTATTTTCGCCGTTCTCGCTGCTAATAGTGCCCGATCAAGAAATCATGGCAGCTGTGAGTGCAGTCAAAAAGGAATTACGGCAAAAGATCCACAAGATTCTCAAGAGTTTGCCTCAGGAGTCGGTGGCCGCTCAATGTGCGCTCCTCGGGAAAATATATCATCAGAAAATATATAAATAGCTAACAACAGCTCGCAGCTGCCATTGCCACGGAAAAATTATGTGCATTACCAGAGTATCTCCACGCAAAGAGAATCAGCATCTTTCTGTCTATGCCGACTGGGGAGATCTCAACTACCAGAATTGTTCAACATGCGCTGGCGAGTGGCAAGGATGTCTTCATTCCGTACACGCACAACTTGGACACAGTACCCAAAGTTTCGATGATGGATATGCTCCATCTTGAGTCCATGCAAGAATTTAATGCGCTTGAGCCCGACAGATGGGGGATACCGTCGCTCAACAAAAGCTCTATCCCAACAAAGCAAAACTGTTTCGGAGGATTGGGGGTTGCGGCTGATAGACTACGAAGTGTCAAAGACGACCTTGGGTTGGACCTAATTATTATGCCCGGAATGGCGTTCGACACTAGCATGAGACGACTTGGTCATGGCAAAGGATATTACGATCACTTTCTCAATAGATACAGCACGGAAATCCAAGGTTCCCCGCGTGCGGCGAAGAGGCCGTTTCTAGGTAGGCGGATTTCTATTTCCCCATTATGAACAGTTATAATCAACAATGCTGACAATTCCCTTCTCACGCCGTAGTCGCCCTTGCTTTAAAGGAGCAGATTATAGTCCCTCCCGACGAAGTGCCTGTCGCAAACCATGACCAGCCCGTAGATGCAGTCGTCGTGGGTGATGGCAGGTTATTAAGCTTATAACCAAGTTCCATAGTGCACACATAATATTCGATTCCAAGGCAAATCCTATTTTTGAATTTTTGAGACAACCCGAACGCCAAACAGATATAGAAAACGACAATCACTGGACGGCCTGGATGAGGGAAACGTTATCGCCCTTCAGGAGGATTTGGCCTGCGGTACTCGTTAGCAATCAGCCCGATGGGATGTTTAGCTGTGTAGTATAAATACCAAGATTCCTTCGCTTCTCCTCCTCAGACTTTGTTGCAAGGCGGACTTCGACAGCATCGTCGACAACAAGGTTCATGAACTCGTCAAATCCCTGTGATTAGTGAGCTTTGCAAGTCGATAAATCGGGAAACCAAGCTTGACGTACGCGAATTTTGCCCTCAATACGGAACGAGAGCTGTTCGTAGAGCCAGATCGAGACTGTCGAACGCTGTTGGAGGAGCTTGAAGATGAAGTGAATTGGCGCGAGCAGCGTCTTGCGCCCACCTGGGTTTCCGCGACCGGTCATCGTGACAAAAGCTGCTGCCGAGAGAGTGCAATATCAATCAACACACGACGATGCAAATATGTGAGAGTCGCCCTGTGTAAAAGGCGCAAGGATCGTTGTCGTGTGCTTTGGTGTGAGGTGGTGGAGATGCCGCAGGAGGGAAAGAGCGAGCCGCCGCCTTTGCTAGCGGTTGGAACTTTTTTTTGGCGTGTTTGGATTCCGTCACTAAGAATAACGACTCACCACCGAGCCGGCTCCCATCCCAACTTCCCACTTCCTCGCAGTCGCAGCCTCGCAGGGTCCATCTGCTCCCTCTTTTTTTTTGCTTTTGCCCTTACTGTCCTCGCATTTTTAATTGATGACTGCAGAAAGCGACACACGGAACTAGACTCAGTCTGCCAGCCCGGGCCCTCATCGCTCTAGATCCCCGCCACCGTCCTTCGTCGACCCCTCATAACAAACAACGCCGCCATGGCCAGCAAAGGGCCTGACGGGCAAGCATTTGCCCCTGTACTGTCTGCAGTCGCGACAATGCAGGGCAATGTCTCGCGCTCAGAGAAAGCCCATGCCCATGAGTTTCTTGAGAAATTCCAGAAATCCGTACGGCCCGCGCACACTGCCAGTTTTGATTCCCGTTCGATGCTAACCAAGCCTCCTTAGGTTGAAGCCTGGACGCTCACACACGCCATGCTCCAGGCGACCGATATTCCTATCGAGGCGAAACTATTCGCGGCGACTACATTAAAAGGAAAAGTATAAGGGATTCTTTGTCAATAGGCGGAAGGGAGACGTTACTGATGACGGCCAGATTACCTACGACCTTGACCAGCTGCCTGCTGATGCAGTTCTACAACTGCGCGATTCAATACTAAGCCAACTTGTCGCCTTCGCTTCGGGACCCCGACCGATACAGACACAGCTCTGTGTGTGTCTGGCTAATCTTGCCATTCAGATGACCACGTGGAAGGATGTGCTGGATACGGTGGGATCGACATTAGGGAGCAGTGCGGGCGACTGTGTCCTGGAATTTCTAAAGATTCTCCCCGAAGAAGTGACCGAGGGTCGCAAAATCAACCTGACTGTATGTTCGAACGATCAACCATCCAACTTTTCAACTTGCGCCTTCGCCGCACCCGCATCTCCGTGTGTTTCGGTAGGAAAAGTGAGAGTCTAATTCGTCAATCAATAAAATAGGAAGAGGAACTCGAGACGCGGACACGAGAGCTTTTAGACGATAATGCAGAGAAAGTGATGCACCTTCTTGCTCAATATTCACAGTCTTCAGGTGTGTGCACTATTTTTCTTCGTTTTGTTTTCACCTACACAAATGATATCACTTGCTTACGGCAACAGCCTCCGCGGCCACAAATCCGAGATTGATCGATTGTATAACGTCCTGGCTACGAGAAATCCCGGCTACTGAGGTTGTTGACTCGCCGTTGATGGACGTCGTTCTAAAAGCGCTTGATAACGATACTTCTTTTGAATCCGCGGTTGAATGCATTTGCGCGATCTACAGAGATACCCGGGAAGTAGACGACTCAGTCGCTGCTATTCAAAAATTATACCCACGTATAGTTGCCCTTCGGCCAAAACTTCGAGAAACAGCAGAGGCCGAGGATGTGGAGACGTTCAAAGGCCTCACCAGACTGTTTGCTGAAGCTGGAGAAGCATGGGTGGTTCTGGTAGCCAGACTTCCCACGGAGTTCCGTGGTCTTGTCGAATCCGTCCTTGAATGCTGTGTTCTCGACAAGGAACGAGAGGCTGTTTCTTTCACATTTAATTTCTGGTACGAACTCAAGCAATACATGGTGTTGGATCGTTACGCCGAGGCGAAACAAGTCTACAACGATATTTTCTCTGGCCTAGTCGACATTATGATTAAGCACCTCGAGTTTCCCTCACCGGAGGAAGAAGATTCGACCGATCTTTTCGATGGCGACCGGGCACAAGAGGACCGTTTCCGCATGTTTCGTCATTCGATGGGCGATGTGCTCAAGGACTGTTGTTCTGTGATCGGAACGAGCGAATGTCTCATGAAGGCGTACCAACAGATACAACAGTGGGTGTCCAAGTATGCTTCACAGGCGAGCAACAACCATGTTCCCCACTGGCAAGAGCTCGAGGCGCCTGTTTTCAGTCTGAGGGCAATGGGACGAATGGTCGACTCTGAGGAAGACGCAGTTCTCCCTCAGGTGATCCCGCTTATTGTCCAGATTCCCGATCATGAAAAGGTCCGCTTCTCGGCAATCATGGCACTTGGTCGTTATACCGAATGGACTGCGAACCACCCAGAGACCCTGGAATCACAGCTGAACTATGTCATCTCGGGCTTTCAGCACAGCTCTCCAGAGGTGGTTGGGGCTGCGGCTTTGGCCTTCAAGTATCTTGGCACTGATTGTAGTAAATTGCTGGGTGGACATATTCCGCAGCTACATACATTCTACGAGTCTGTTCTTGATAAGCTGAAGCCACCGAGCCAAGAGGAAGTGACTGAAGGTGTGGCTGCCGTCGTTGCAGTGCAACCGGTCGACAAAGTGTACGAATCCATAAAGCTCTTTTGCGACCCTATTATGGCCAGGATTATGAACCTCGCAAATAATGCCCAGGACGAGCAAGGCCAAAAGGCCGTGGCAGGCAAGTCTTTAATCCAACTAGTAATAAGCGCGAAGCCATCCACTAATTTCAAACAGATCATTTGCAGCTTATTACCATATTTGTTCAAATCGTAACGCCCTACGTTGGTCCTCAAGCAGAAAATCCCGCCGTCAAGTATTGTGGTGAAATCCTACCAATCATGAACACACTAGTTTTGAACTTTACCAAGTCCACCCCGATCCTGGAGCGCGTTTGCCGTTGCTGGAGGTACATGGTAATGTCATACAGGACATCCATGGTCTCTTTGTTGCCTAGTCTGGCACAGAGTCTAGCTGCTGGTTTTGAGGCATCGCGAGAGGGATGCTTTTTGTGGGCGACGGACGCTGTTGTGCGTGAATTCTCCGAGGGCGCCGAAGCTGTGGATGCCGCAACTAGTCAAGCTGTGTATCAATTCTTTGAGCAGCAAAGCGTTTCCTTTTTACGAATTTTGAACGAGTTGCCTCCCGAGCAACTCCCAGATGGTAAGCTAGAGGATATTTGTTTTAAAGAACTAAATACTAACTGCGGCTAGTTATTGAGGATTACTTCCGCCTCGTGAGCGATGCTGTCCGCTTCTATCCCAAGCAATGTGTCACATCGTCCCTGGTTGTGCCGATTTTTTCGGCCGGGCTGAGTGCTCTCACTCTTCAGCAGGCTGAGCCGCTTATCGCAACATTGCATTACTACCGTGATCTGTTGAGCTTTGCCTTTGAAACGCCATCGATGTCTAATTTCACAAACTCCGATGGGACTCCTTATATCAATCCTCTCGAGATCCAGAACTCTGTTAAAGACCTGGTTACGAACCAGGGTCAATTGCTTGTTGAACGGGTTTTGACTGGCATGATGTTCAGCTTCCCAGAGGACTGCTTCCCTGATGCATCAGGAATTCTCATGACCATGTTCGAGATGGTACCGCAACAGACTGGTTCATGGGTACAGACAACGATTGAAAGACTTCCGGCGGGGACGATGAAGCCTGGAGAGGGAGAGAGACTATTGACACAAATATCGGAGAAGATTCAATCTAGCGAAAGCCGTAAAATCCGTGTACTTTTACAAGGTGAGAATCTTTCTTTCTTTTTTGGTTTTCAACACAGACACTTACTATAACGACAGACTTTACCAATTCCTACCGCAGAAGAAACGTTGCGCCTCGGGATGGCCTCGGAAGACTGGAGGCGACCCGTTTCCGATTCAGTGGATAGTGGGAGGTGTAAGAAAAGAAAAGAGAAAAAAATCATTATCATACTACGGCACCTAACTAGGTCCCTCTGCTTTAGCTACAGTGAACTAACTCCTTGGGCTCTTGGGCCGAAAGGGGGGTTGTTGCAACTACTCTGAGAAGACAGTCTTCAGATTTAGGCATTAATATCGGCATTAATATTCGCCCCCTCCCCCCTCCGAGTTAGTCGCCTCGCATCAATACGATCGTGTTCGCCGTTTATTATTGCAATGTGTTTTAGCGAGGTCGAACTTCTCCGCCAAGGGGGAAAGGGACCCCCTGTTTCGTGCTCTTCTCATGTAGTATATAGAATTTTATCAATACCCCGCGCAATATGCAATAATAGAAGGCCACGTACAGAGGAGACGATGTGTTGAAGATGTCAACTGATTCAGCCACGCAGACTGGACGGTCAGTTGATACTGAGCTCTTGCATGTTCACCGGCGAACACCTTTTTTTTACCGGTTGTTAGAAAACAAACCCAAAAACTCGTACAACGACCTGTATCACTTGATCATTCAATATTATTTCTCACTGACAAGCCATTGATATTCCCGAGTTACGTAAAAGAGACCCTTCATCAATTTGATCCCAAGACAACAAGAGTCAGGCTCAGAAACCAATACTATCCTACGCCGCAATGCGGCAATAACGACAGCCATACATTTTTGTATAGGCTAGGGCTAGGGCCCTGGAGAGCTATTGACAAAACCAGCGAGATCGGAATTTAGAAGAAATGGCGTGATCGATATTCTATTTTCTTTTCTTTTTCTTTTTATCTTGGCGCTTTTTTTTTCAGACAGGGCTATTTGTTTTTTTTGTTTTGTTTCCGGTTCCACTGTCCCGGGTTCACCAGCCTCAAACCCTAACTGAGCACTGACTACTAGTAAGTAACAGAAACCGGGATTGACATAAAAAGTAAGCAAAAAGGAAATTAAAAAAGGCCATCGGATTCATTTTTTTAATATGTAGTTGTTAATGAACTACAGATCTCCGCGGCTAGTTTCAGCTCAGCAAAGTGTTTCCAATGTTGTTTTCTACATAGTGAGGCTATTGGTTTTTTTCGGCGGCTATCGCGAAAATACTGGATATTTCCTTTATTGGTAGGTGTTAAGTACTCCGTACCAGAGCTTCTGGTTGCACTGCCACCAATATTTTTTTTCTTTCTTGCCGGAAAAGCATCCGGAAATAGTCACAAAAGACAAAGGAAAAAGAAAAAAAAAAGGGTAGTAACTCGTTTGATTTGTGGCACAGAACTTCCCCGGAGAATAATTCCGGATCCCTTGTACAGGTTTCATAGGGTTGCAATTCCAAAGAACGTGTAGATCATGGCAAGAGAGATATCAGTTTGAAAAGATAAAAGAAAAAACCTTTTGCAGCCCAACCGGGGAATTATTATTCCTGAACATATCATTTGAAAGTAAATAGTAATAATAGTTCTATGATTAGCTGCGTCGATCATCAAGTCAAAAATGAATAATCGGCGGCAGAAGCGCAATTCACCCGGATTAATAGTTTTGATTCTTGCATTGTTGAAACTTTTTTCTGAAATGCCGAGAAGCGTGTAAAAAGGCTGGAAAAGCATTAGTATTCAGGGTTTCTGGCTAATGCAGCGCCAACCCAACCTGGGGTTTGCCCATTGCTCTCAATCTGGGGGAGATGTGATCATTATTTGAGCATTATGCAGACCTTAGCGCAGCTTCACACCCAATATTTCCCCCCTGGCTCACCGGAGTAGGGAAACAGAAGCTGATTTGTTGGCTATCTTGCCTTTTTTCTTTTTTTATCCCGCTCTTGTATCTGATCGGTCAGATTTCAGAGTTCCCATGCACGCTTATGCACGAGGTGGGCCGGCCTTCCCGATTTGGCATCCCGCACACGTGAAGAGCCCAGTGCTAAATGCAAATCAGTTAGCCTTGCATTTTATTATATTTTATTATTCATTATTCAATCTGTTAATGTAAAGAACTAGTTATCTATGACTACTTACTAGTCAGTTGGGACCTGAGATCGTCAATCTCACACGCAAGTAAGTAATCACGTCACCTGTCATGATCTCCTCTGCATGCGACTCGCGAGTACGTATTGTTTTGCTGGGCAAGTCGTAAGAAAAAGCAAGTCTGACCCAAATATCCAACCGCAGTGGCTATGGCCTTCAAATTAATTTCCCGTCCTGAGGAGAAATGTCATTTCTTTCGCTTGCGGCGCCCTCCGGGGGCGTCGGCCTACTACTGTCGGCAGAGTGCGAGGCGAGAGAGGGGCTTTCATCTTACAATGCAATGCAAGCCAGTTCGCTAGTAGTAAGCAAGTTGTTCTGTCCGGCCCGTGCCGATCTCATCCTGGAGGGTTGGCGAGCAGAGAAGGTAATTCGATGAGAAGATCTGCCTTGGCGCATCATTCCTGATGGGTGACGACGGTGAAAAGCAATCTCGCAGATTCTCGCCATCTATAGCCCCGAAACGACTGCAAACCTATCAGAAACGTGGTCGTCCCTCTTGTCTGTTGTAAACTTGTACAACTTTGTAATAATAGCGTGGTCACTGGCTCAGGTCCGTCCAGTCGGGCCGCACCCACACACGACGATCCCGAGTGAGATGGGCTTGATCTGTGCTGATGGCTCGATGGGCTAGCGAACTGACTTAACTGCCTTAGTCCGTGGCCAAGTGTGCCTGTACCGGGACTTTAGGCGCATGTAGCGGCAGGGGAGAAATACCAGGGATCGTTTTACATAACGGCTACTGCCATGATGAGTCGCGCGGCGTTGCTCTGATTTGTGCTTTCGTTTCTTATCCCGGGGAGCTGTTTCCCCGGCGCCTCTGCTGCTGGCGTGAAGGGGGCGAGGAGCGAGCCGTGGTCATGCGGCCAGGCAGGCATTGGCAGGCATTGGCAAAGAAAAGAAACAAGCAAACCGCATCGGGCCAGGTGGTATATAAGGATCCAGGACTGTCTGTCTGTCGACGTCTCCCGGCTGACTCTTGTTTGTCTCCGTGTTGTTTGTCTTCGGCAGAGCTTCCAGAAGCGCGTCACCTGACCGCGCCCCTCACGAGTCACGAGTCGCCCCTCCAGACGCCGACACGGCAGTTGCGCCCCGGCCTTTTCCCCGGCCGACAGCGCCCCACAAATCACGCACCTGCATCTGCTCTACAGGATCTTTTCGCTCTCCGTGCAGGTGTAACTTGCAGACGCCTGTATCCTGCTTCTTGCGCTCTTCGCCCTGCAGCCTGAGTGCTGTCGTGCATATCATTTCGCGCGCCTTGCGCCGGCGGTCATCGCCTGCTCATGACGGCGTCTACCCGGATCCGATTTCGGGTTTCCATCGGCTATACCAAGGGCATTGGCTAATAGCTCGACGACTCCAATTCTACAAAATCATTTATATTCCATTAGCCCCGGCCTACAACAACAACTTCAAGCAAGCAATGACCATTGCAGTCGGCACCATGGGCGCGGATTACAACGGCCCTCGCGCCTCAGACTCCAAGAAGCGCAAGAGGAATCGCAAAGCGCCACCGGATCGCAAGTTTGATTGCCAGCATGAAGGCTGCGGGAAGAGCTACTCTCGCGCCGAGCATTTGCATCGGCATCAATTGAACCGTATGTTATGGTTTTGCATGCTTGCTTTTCTAATTTTTAGGGCAGAGCATCAATTCTTACTAACCTTCCCATTCAGACACTCCCAAGCAAATTTATCGCTGCGACTTTCCAGATTGCTTTCGCTCCTTCGTCCGGCAAGACCTGTGCATTCGCCACCGCGAACGCCATACCACCAATGGCTCACAGCTGCAGAAGCGCGACAGCTTCGCCCAAACTGCCGGCTCTTTGCAGGCCAGCCATCGGGCGGGATCGTCTCCGACATCGTCGGTCTCTGTCCGAGATGAGACGACCCCAGCTACCAAGCCTTCGCCGAAAATACGAACTTCAGGATTAACAAACCGAAATTATGTGGCGTCCTCAACGTCGACAGACGCTTCATATCCGCCTATGACGCCCCAGGCAGGGTTTTCTACCGAGCCTGGTATTCGACGGGACAGTAGAAGCAGCTATGCGATGAGCCCCTCCAAAGCTCAGAGGGCAATGTACACATCGGCCACTTATGGTGCCGTGCCGACGACATCAACTTATCAAAACACCCCGTTTAGCCCAAGTGACCTGCCGCGCAGCCCAAATGTCGCAAACCCAGCCGCCTCATACATGTCCTCTACCGGGCTAGACGGTAACCCGGCTCAATATATGTCGCAACAAGACATTTCCATGTCGAATCTAGGATTCTCAGACTCAAATATGGCTCAAGAAACAGGCCAGTATGGAGCATCTGCAATGCACTCGTTAGACACCATGGTCCCCTCTTCTGCAGCGGAAAACAGCGTTGGATTTGAATCATCATATCCATATCCTGTTTTTGGCGGCGAATCATACAACAGGTCGCCATTCGCCATGGGAGATGACTTTACTGCGTGGCTATTTAACGAGCCGGCCACAGGGTCGCCGGTAAACTATTCAAATATGATGGCAGGGTACTCTGATCCATCCCAAAGCCATGCTTCGTTTGCCACCAATGATCCTGCATACGGGTCTCTCTACAATAATGTGATTCCGCAGCATTCCATGAGTGTCACGAGTATCCTCGACTCGACCCCGCCAGAGGCACTGATGTCGGAAGAAAAACAAAAAGATCTAATTCACTTGATTAGCACACGGTTCAACGAAACGGCACATTCAGCGGTGAATACACGGAAGGATGCTTTGATGGAGGGGGACGTCGATGCGGACAGTCATATACTGAGTCTTCGGATGATGCAAACGTATGTCGGATCGTACTGGCTCCATTTCCATGCGCAGCTCCCAATCTTACACAAGCCTACGTTCGTCGCAGATCGCACTCCTACGCTGCTGCTCCTGTCTCTTATGGCGATCGGAGCGGCCACACTCGACAAGGCCCACGGACCAGCCGTGACCGAGGCCGCCGGCGATCTAGCCAATTTTTTGGCCTGGCACATCCGCTGGGAGATTTTCATGGATGTCGATTTTCGGCCACCGGCAAAGCTATGGGTTTTTCAGACGCTGCTTCTTTTGGAGGTGTACGAGAAGATCTACTCGACCCGGGCACTGCATGAGCGAGCCCACATCCACCACGACACGACGCTGACTCTGATGCGCCGGGGCAGCTCTTTTCTTGGGAGATCTGCCTTTGATTCGCCTGCCAGCCTTCGCGAATCAAACCGGTCAACTACCGGGACGTCTGAAGCTGGAGACCGGGAGGATTCATGGTCACATTGGATCCAAACCGAAGCCACTCGACGTGTTGCATTTGGTGCGTTTGTGATGGATTCAATACATGCCACCATGTTTGGTCATTCAGTCAAGATGGTTGCGCATGAGCTGCGTCTTCCACTGCCGTGCGATGAGGCCCAGTGGTCTGCAACCAGTGCAGCCGAAGTGTCTCGCATGCAGGGCGTTCTGCAGTCCCATGGAGTCAAGCCGATTATGTTTCTCGATGGGTTAAAGAAAACGTTGACGGGACAGAAAGTGCGAACAAACGGCTTTGGCAGGACAGTTCTTATGGCCGGGTTACTGAGTGTCAGCTGGCATATGAACCAGCGTGATCTTCAAGTCAGTTCTCTAGGTGTCGCGCAGGCACTCGGGGGCCGAGACAAGTGGCGGTCTTCCTTACTACGAGCATTTGACAATTGGAAGCGAGACTTTGACGATACACTGGCGGATTCTATCCCGCACCGCGGATATCGGAATTTCTTGCCCCCCCAGCTTCTTATGGACGAAGAAGATACATTCGAGTCGAGGACAGTGCTGCACCATTTAGCTCACATGGCGTCCCATGTTGATATCGTTGACTGCCAGGTCTTTGGTGGAGCAAGTCGACTTTTAGGCCGATCAATCACACCCAAGGACTACAAGACTGCTCGCGAGAAGATGACGGAGCGATGGGCCACCAAAGCGTCTGCCCGGGACGCAACATTCTATGCTCTAAAATTCCTCTGCCAGGTCTTGCTCCCAGCCAACACTCGCATCGGTCCGAATGGACAGTCCATCGGCAAGGCAGCAGGGTATTCCGCACGAGAAGATGTTTTAATCCATCGATCATGGGTAGTATACTTTGCAGCCCTTGTCGTGTGGTCGTATGGATTTGCATTAGAAGGACCAATCCCATCTCCGCCTGAGCTGACCACAGTCGGCGCTCAGTTACAGGACATGCAGAGATTTTTGCAGACGATCGGGGCCGTCCGTGAACCCAGCGATCTGGAGCATGTCACCGGCCGCAACCAGTGTCTGGGACTGCTTTTGCATCTGCAAGCGAGCTTCCGCGATACCCGGTGGGAGCTACTGCATGAAGCGGCGTTGTTGTTGGAGCGCTGTGTTGAGAAGTTGAAAACGCCGATGCCGAGGGGCAATTTTTAGTTTTTCATTTTCTTTTCTTTTCAAAAAAAATTATTGTTTCAATGAGTTGATTTAGAAGTATTATGTAGCGATGGTATATATGGGATTGGTTGTTTGATATTTCAATGTGATGTGATGATATGATACCAGTATATATTTATGAATGAAACTGCATGCAAATGTATACATGTCTATCTTCAAGGCTCTCCTAATATAGTTGAGAAATTAACGACATCTGGATTCTCGTAACATTGATCTCTTGGGCCTCTGCATACCAAGAATGGTGAAATCCAAGAAAGACAAAATAGTCCGAAAAAAAAAAAGCATTGATCGTGCCATAGAAACCCTATCTAGTAAATAGTAGATTACCGACCAGGTACGCCTTCTCGCAGTCTAAACCACTCGGTATAGCCGACTATCGGCAAACCTGCCTCACAATACATAGTCCTCAAATGTGGGCAACGGATCAAGATCATTGTTATGGCACGACCATGAATGAGTGAAGGATGATTCTTTGAACTAGTAGAACGAACTGCGAATAAGCTATAGCTCAGCCACATGACCCATGTCACATAACGTCCATAACATCTACACACTATCAAAAGAAGCATCGTCCCGATGCTAAAGATAAAAAGCTAGATGCGCTCAGTCCTAGATAGAGTATAAGATGCACACTATCCAGAAAAAACACCGTCCTCGATGGTACCGGCGCTCATCAAGAGAAGAAAGGATAACATAAAGAAAAGAAATAGCATGTTGCACCCTGGAATACCCATGCGCGACCGAGAAACACCAAGTCACTCTCCATCGATCGAGTCCGTGAGCACGTTCCGACCATTTAGTCTGTCGGTGTTCCTGAAGTGAGCAACTTCTCGACGTTATCATCATCCCAGAAGAGTTTTAGAAAGTCCAAAACAGATCCATCATCGAACTTGAAGTCCTTTTTATACTAGTTTCGACGATTCAATGTTACATAAGCTGAAAGGGTTTTCAATCAGAGAAATAGTACATGTATAGGTGTAACTGTTCCCTAGTTGTTAGACAGGCCTAGGGACGTGGCAGTAGTGGTCTCTCGAGTTTGGTCGGTCGATGCGGCCGGACTGGCTCGGTGGGAACACGCAGGTCGGTCAGTATATCTCCTTATGAATGTTGCGGAGCCAGGCGCGAAATTTGGGAGTGCCACTCCACTGAGAAGGTGAGATACTGTCTAACTGGTTTGGTCGTGGATATCGCTGTGCGATTTGGTTCGGGTGCTTGAATGGTTTGTGGAGGACGTTTTATGACGGTCGTTGGTTTGTTGATCGTGCTATACGGAAACAGAGCATTCGATGCAGCACCAGTGCACTCATCTCCTTATCGAATCCTCCATGGGCGCTACCCATGGACTCCGCAGGATGTAAAGAGCACGATTTGACGGCCTGAACCCGAATCCATAGACTTGAAAAGTTCGGTCCATAAAAACACTGATCCCAATGTGATTGTTGGGCTTCATCAAGAAACAAATAACCAGAATGACTCCTCCCATTGGTCTTGGAGTGAGCCGCACATAAATCCTGTGTTTATCTTTTACACATTCAATAAGTCAGTTTCTCAAGTCCCAGCGTGAGGTTATTCCATGGCACCAGTTACAGTGAACCTAAAAAGCATAACGTTAGTAGGACTTTCAAGTGATTTTTCTATAACTTGATGCCTCTTGATGCTTACCTGGTGGTGACGCACATCGCACAGCGCCGCGTTTGTCCATGTTGAGGTTGTTGTTGTGGCTGTTGTTACTGTTGGTGCGGCCAAGAGGAAAAGGAAGGAGAAAAAGAAGAGAGAGAGAGAGAGAGAGAGAGAGAGAGAGAGGAGAGATACCACCCGCGCCCGCCTTCCCAATTCTTGATACTATCCCCAATCACGAGCTCATCCACAAGCCCTGACTCTAACCTACCAACCCAGATCGATAAGAAAGAAGGCCATTCCAATATTATTGAAGCTGGTCAAATCAGACAGCCATGAATGATGAACTGTGATGAATTGGTTGTCTGGTTGGACCAATGGATCTGGTTGCTTGCTTATCCCGAATAAAAGAGACACCAAAAAGGTATACTAGCTATAGTAAAGTTGTTAACATAGTCAAACGAGCGGCCAATAAAATATCAACTTACTTGTACCACCCAAACTCTCTAGAAAAGAAAGCCCGTCTCCTAATATTGGCTTTCAGAAAGCCTTGGCGCCATACATCGATGACAGGAGATTCCAAGGACCCATGCGGGGGTGAAAGTTTTCGTCTTTTCAACAAAATCCTTCAGCTTCTCGATATGTTGATAGCTGCATCAAAAGAACACAGGTCCCTTGGGCAGTCAACCTATGGTATATAGGCGCCAGCAATATATCTGACAGCCAGTGGAAGGTCCACAGCACGATCGGGAAGTTGCTTATTTGTTTGTCAAATAGGGTTTCCTGCAGCTCTGATACAAGCTGTACTCTGGCCTGGTTTTCGAAATCGCCTACTTCTAGATCCAGAAATTGTGATAGGGATCGGATTGAAGTGGAAGTAAGCAAGTAGTAGAGGCATTTCGTGAGAAGACGAGAACAAATACGGCCATGGCAATGCTGCTGCCTCTTATGCTCTACCGTTGTTGAGTGCTGAATACTTGAGTGAGCTGAACTGTTGAAATTCGAACGAAAACCCCTATCTCTATGTAATTCTTTCCGTTTGAGGTCGGACTGAAGACGTGCATCATGGATTTCTGTTGGCATGATTATAAGCCAACATCTGGTTGGACAACCACTGAATCTTGAATAAGACGAGACTTCTTGACTTGCCTCAAGGTGAATTAATTGCAGATCCTTGTCTTTGCCGATTTTCTCTTCCCAAAAATGATCTTCATCATTGTAGTCAATGCCGAGTAGTGCTCGCGATATGGCGCATGGCGTGTGCAGTTTCCGTAGGTATGGGAGACTATACCTCGATAGATGACTGACGGCACGGCATTGGTAGCGTGAGCCCTGCGTTTATTAGTACTATCTTTCAGTAGATGATTATAGACAAATACCAGTTGAGCATTGATTTGCTTGGGCCGGGGGCCTCTTCCTTTTCTGTGTGTGTTCCTTTGACTGGTCTGCTTGTTGGAGACAAATGAATTGCACTTTCCACTTGCTGGACGATAAAATTATACACGGTCTCAAGCTCCCCCACATCTATGGTATCATAAATTATGCTCAAGTGTAGCGTGCCGTCTGAGGCCAAAAGCTGGAAAGAATAGAGTTGGCCATCAGTGCTGAAGCCTTGTACGGACGGAATAGATTTGTTGGCCCTTTTTGGCGGTTGGGCTTTTGCTCTCCATTACCGGATGTAGCTTTGGCGGCCATTGCGATGATGGTGATGATATGGATCTTACTGTCGATATACTTCAGATCTTCCTGTCTTTGGAATAAGCGTGTAGTGCCTGTGTTGAGTACTGGAGAGTTGCTTTGGTGACCCGGCGGTTCTTTGCATACATTCAACACGTTCTCAATGTCTAAAATGCATGAAATCCCACGTCTAAGTGAGTCGGTGTTGTCGGTGTTATGATCGTATTTCTTAGTGCAAACAAAATGAGCCATAGTGATTCTTCACCTTCGTCCTCCGCCCTTCTGCACCTCGTTCATGCATACATTCTTATCAGTGACGCAGTCTGATATAGTCCAGAAAGAACTGCACTTGTGCATATTGTATATCAGTTTTGCATGAGCAATCCTTCTGGAGCCACTACCAATTGATACTGGAATTTCAGTAACGATGCTCTGAATGCAGTTTATGGTGTATGTGTCGGTTATGAGCGTATGAAGTAGGAAATGTAATACCACATTTGACAACTTCATTTTGATAGATCCTTGGCATCTGGATGAATCATTCGTTGATTACACGGTTGGGCGAGTTCTGGTTCTGATTTGGATAATTCGTTTTTGATAATATTTATCACGGTGAACTTTTGAATAGTTCAACCAGTTGTCTGTGTATGGTGCAAAAGTGACATGATGAATAACGCTGTTGAATCTAAATAAGAATCAACACATTCATGCTACCAATTGCAACAGTACCCTCAGTTTGAAGCGGGTTCGTTTTTTAGGGAAGAGTTGTGCACCGACATTCCCTCTTTGATGGCTTCGGGATTCCCATCTGTCGTCTCTTGATTGGTGTCTAGACTCCTGTCTGTCGTCTCCCGGAGTGTCACGTCTTGGGAAGCGGCATCTGAGGACGGGGTGCGACAGTGCGGACGCCGGTTAAAGGGAAGTAAACCCGCGCAGAGGAGGTGAATCAGTTAATGAAAGACGTCCGAAATCGCGTCGTTCCATCTAAATCGTGAACGCTGTATGTCTATCTCTATCGTCCAAAGCTTGTCTATACATGACCGCCTCGTTTTTTTTTATTGATTAAGGGCTCTTCTTGCGTAGTTGAGAAGAGAACCGACGTGCGCGGTCACATACAAGTGGCTGTTCATCTTCCCGTACACAGCTTTCAGTATTCGTATATGCTTGTTGTACGGTATGACTCCGGTATGAATTAAAGCGCTGTGATTTCCATCCCGGCGTTCTGTCCGTGTTCTCAATGTTGAGTTCGTAGGGATTTTCCTCCAGAGTAGAATAAGTCATCCGCTGACATTCTGGGTTTTGACATGGAGATGACTTTTGAATGATTGTGGTAAAAATTGGGATTAGTTTGAGTTGACCGAATAGCTATCAAATTGCGTAGCAGGAAAGTCCTATGTAGATCCCATGGCCAAAATATGGCATCAGAATGGTGTCTTCGTTGCAGCTCTTTCCGGATAAGCGGTCATCAAAGAGGTCAATCTCTGCCCGCCCTCCTGGTGGTTGTTAAGAATGAAGTTTAGGGCATTCTGCACCAGTGTCGCCTCCGTTCTCATATCATAAAAATCTCTAACGTTGTGTGACGCTGACCATCTCCATCCAAGGGCGGGTTGGGTGGCATCACGGTACTCGAAAAAACGTACTCGCCTTCCCGCGTCTTATGATGTTCACAAGTTTGATGAGCTGGGATTTCAAGAGATCTGAATCTTTGTCTGCTGAGCAGAGTGTTCTTAGCAGTTTCGAAAAAGAAGGACCTAATGCACTTCAAATGTTAGTAATAGCTTGGCTTAATATATATGAAATAAGGTCAACTTTACTGAAGATGAACTCGTCCATTTGTGTATCAGTCGAGAAACCTGTGTTTCTACCTCTTTCCAGTCTGGTAGTATCCTTTTTGCCATAAGTAACCAGTTCTGAAAACCCGTACATATCTGGGCTGCTTGACACCTGATGGCCAAGCTATTCGTCTTTTCAGAGCTAGGAATAACACTTGGCAAAATCATATGCCTTGGAGTTTGAGGTTCGTGTTCGGTTTCATCTTGGGATTCTGGAATCTCTGGCGATTTTTCATGCTCTGAGGCAACTGGGGCTTCGAGCTTGAGAACCCTTTGTCGACTGCTCTGCCGTATTGGACGAAAAACTGTCCTCTGGCGCGGTGGCACTTGTTCGACTTCTTGCTCTCTCCTTCTAGCTGTAGGTGTCGACTTTGTCTCCTTTAACAATTGACCCGGGAGAAAATTCCTTCTCGGGGGGAATAGGTATGAGTACTGTTCCTCCTTAGACACCCCTCTGATGGAGTTGGTTGTCGTCACCAATTGATGGTGACTGTCGCTGATCTCGTTTGTGTTGACGGTAGGCGAGGAACGGGCACTCCTCAGCGCCCTGAAAGTTAAAAGTCTTACTTCTTGACACTCAAGGCCTAGCAATAACAGGCCTTGTATGCTCTTCATTAATATGGTCGAATTGAGTATTACTCTCATTGTAATTGACTCGAGGTTGTACACGTAGAGTACGGCGACGAGGAGTCGGTCGCCCTTCAGCAAAAGGATGAGCCTGGTCTTGGAGCAATGTAAACACCAGAGGTCGTCAATTGCTCCTACGAGCACATGCACATTGATCCATGATTCTGACACCTGAGGTCGAGAAAATAGTGGAAAATCTGTCCCGAGCTGCACAAGCTTGTCCGAGTTGTTGCTGCTATCTTTAGCCTTGACCTTTTTTGTATCTGAAAATTGTACATCAGAACTGACCTGTTGGTAGCCGATAAAAAAACTGCAATCATGGCCAGAGAGATAGGTTTGGTCCCGGTGATTTCCTCTTGGTCCGAAATTCTTTTGCTGCATCTATTGTTTCTTGTGTTAGTGACACTTCTGCTTGATGCAAAATCTAGCTTACGCATAATCCAAACTCCGTCTACCCAGGTCATTTTATAAACTGAGCATTGGAACATGTGAAAAGTCTAACAATATGCGAGGAATAATAGTGACAACCCTGGTACATACGTAGAGAAGAAATATCGGAAAGAAGCACTGAAGAGATGGATCCATGTAGGCAAGTCCGGAGGGCCCTAATCGTGCAGATGGAAAGACGGCGGTAGACAAATACGGTCCTTCTTACAGATGTGCACATGACACGAAAATTCTTTCCAACAAAGAACTATTCACATCCAACAGATGCATCTACGAGACATCTACTCCGCCCATGGTCCCGCTCCGTGGTGGAAGGATTTCCTGTCGGCGTGAATAATACTTATACTTCGTATTCCATTACGCCGGTAGGTCCGGGCACCCGAAGGTGGACCAATTATACGTTTTACGGAGGGGATTGTGGAGACGGTTTGTGACAGCGCGGTAAGGAATACAATATAATTACCGGAGCCCTCGAATCCCGCATCTTGCGCCCTGCATCTCCGCCCGGCGGTGTTGACAATGGATCCACGCCGGGTCCAGAACACGGTCATGATCAAAGAAATCCTTCCAAATGGTCTGACCGGTCTCGGTGAGGACGTTCCACTGTCGGTGTAGAGAATCAGTCAATCGGTGTTGTCAAGGACCCATTAATTGGACGATTCCGCTGTCATTAAGATCCGGTCACAACCAACCCTGAAAGGAACTTATTTTTCTCAAGACTCTGGCATCTTCTTTAGACATCATCGCCTTCATCGATATTTTGGAGGCAAGAAGTTGAAATTCCCGGCAGGAATTCACCTTCAATCCCAGGTTTACTGTAGCTCATTCATCTTTCCCATCTCATCTTTCAATATTCCATCTCAAGCATCGAAAAATCCTCTACATATATTTCTCATCAGTCTACGATCTTAGAAAGTCTCGTTTCACCAGGGCATGAGATCGAATGCCTAGACTTAGACCAAGCCCTCTGAGAACCAGTCTGATCCTTCGAACCAGGCTGGGCCTCCTTCGAACCAGGTTGAGCCTCATCCAAACAAAGTTAAACCTTCTTCGAACCAGGCTGAACCTCCTTCGAACCAGGGTGACTCTCCTTCGAACCAGGCCAAAGGCTGGAGAGGGACATCGCAAACTACATCAAGTGAGCAACAGAACCTTTATCCAAAGTCCCTATACGAACTGCTAAGTACTAACCAATGGGTCAGGATTGATTGTCGTTACACAGAAGAGAACTCCTTTGACGACACAAAATTAAACCCTGAAATATGGCTTATATCCGGGTTAAGCCACGAGTTTGTGCGTCGTGCCGGCAAGCCCAGCAAACTACAGACCCACATGTCGCATCATTTTCAGTCTCAACCGTCACTACTGACTGGGGAAAGACGGTGGTCAACCAAGTCGAAAAGAATTTGTCCACATCCAATAACACATGCATCCCAAGCTTTCAATGTTCCCCAACCGCTTTACCTATGATGATAGACTTACCAATGGCCACACCTACGACAACATTGAAGTCGATGATGTTTCTTTGCGGGTCTGAAGGAATGGACAAATGGCTATCTGCCAGATAACTTCAACATCAGAGACGTGTGAAGACCCAAATCAAAAACTGCCCAAGGCCGTTATGCTCGTTGATTAATGAGAAGGCCTAAAGCTGATTGATCGCAATCGTTTCAAAAAACTCTGGCTTTTACACCAAACTCTCTTGCCTCATGTCAAGACTGTACAGCCAAGACTACTAGTACTCTGATATTCTTCCGTTCTCCATGGGAAAGTACATCAAAATCGTCAACTTTGACCATGGGTCTTCTTCAACTTTCCAAAACTCTTCTGGGATAACTTTTTTTTTCTTTGGATCACCGTCCCAAGTATCCACGAGATACCTTAGGAGGAGATGGGATCCGGCTCCGAAATAAACCAAAGGCAATTCATCGCCTTTAGGGCACTCTAAAAACCGAGGCTTTGGTCAAACTATTTCGACAAGAAATTCGTGAAGCTTGGACTCAACGGTCACTAGAAGGCCGCTGGACAATCCATCGATACCGACATAGAATGCCGTCTATACCTGGGGCTTCTTCAACAAAACACTCTCATGCTGGCCATTGACAAAAACAACAAATCATGGCCAATTCAAAGAGTCCGTGCAGGAACACTGGATATGCGAAATTCTCCTGGCCACGTCGTACCCCCGTTCACAGCCCTTTTTATCGATATCTCCGAGCTCTTTTACGGGATGACATTTGAAGACCTTGCGAAGGAGAACGATCATGCCCCCATAGAGATCGGCAAATATACCATTTGCCATCACTACAGCTCCTTATAGTGTAAATGCCCAGCACGCCTCACGAGACAGCCGTCTCTTGCTTTGAATACGCGCTTCTGGAGGCTGCCTCCCACATTGCAGTTGGTCGAAGACTGATACCATCAATTGATGTAGAGCTACTCGCGTTGATGACCCCGATAGGAAGAAGCAAGCCGAAACAGTTCACAGCCAAACCAAAGCTAAGGAAGTATGAAAGGATATTACGGATCAGCGTCCAGATCCTAATTTGAATCGCATCTATTTTTGGAAGGACCACTCTTCCAAAGATGAACTTCCAGAGATGCTGGAACTTCCAGCAAATCTATGTGACGGTTGTCTATCTCAGATGCTGCACTGGCAGAAGTAGCCCAATGATGTAATCAAGTCATTGGGTACAGAATAGATGGAGCAGTTGGCCTGTTACAGATTGGGGGCCACTTATAACTGCTCCAAAAACCGATTATTCAGTCATCCGCCGTCAATCCTGCCATAGCTACGAACGAAATGTTCACTAGATTCAACGCAGGGCATTAGAAAGGTCTGGAACTGTGTGACTGAAGAGAAGATTGTGTCTTGCACGGTCATTCGCCTTACGATTCCCAGATTTATCGGACAAAACCAGAAAATCCCTGCTGAAAGAACTTTCCAAACTAACCCAAGTACAAAAGCCCTATTAAGCTCAGCACAGGGAGTACTGTGGTATAGCAACGCCGAAAAACTCGCTGGCCTTGTTGATCTTTTGAGAACCTCTGACTCCTCAAACCCCCAGTATGTTGCGATGAGGACCTATCTCTCTCCCAAGTTCATGTGGGACAACACCATAGCCCCGTGTAAGTTGCACTAACCTCTATAGTACAAGACACAACATACTAACAGCAATACAATCCTTGGAAGGTCAAGTTCGACGTCAGTACCAGTTTCCAATGTCGGAAGCCCCGCACCCACAACCAACTCATAATGACCCGCGACAAGGAACCGATCGATCACCTAAGTTTGTTTAAAGATCGTCACCTCAAGCAAGTCCAATTAAGGTCCGATGCACCATGCTACCATGGTATGTCGGGACCAAAGATGACCACTCAACTCTGGATATGGTGGAATATCCTGACCTCAGCCTCAAATCCATCCTCTCTTTTCCCCCTCAGGCGCATTTTCAACAGTCTTTTGCAGGCTTACAGGCCTGATTTGCGTCATTTGCGGCCTCAAAATACTCTTTAAATCACATTACAACGCGTCCTTATCTCTAGAATCGTTTCTCTTGTTCTTTTGCCGTCAAAAATGGGTAAGTTTTGTCGAGTCACTGGTTGTCAAGTCAAGGTCATTGCTTGGCCGTCAGGCTTATCGAACCGTTATGGATCGATTCCATGTGCCTTCCCTGCTGCTGTCCCGTCACTTGCGTGTCGGTGCCTCTGATGGACCGATCGGGTCCAGCCGAAACTGGCTCCAGATGAATTCATTCCTTCAAGCGGACAATTCCACAAGGGCGAGGTCACGGCAAGGATCCTGACCCAGAGTGATACCGTCCAAGCCATCATCGAGGTGAAACCTCGTATTCGGGCGGCAATTCGAAAGCCACTGATGAGGCAGGAGGCTGCCGAGATGGTCGCCTGGCTGAAAGAGGCCAAAAGCGACCAGCACCTCCCAAGCCTCGAAGGGCAGTTAAAACTTGTTTCCAGAGACTCTTCAGACCATCATAAGAAAGTCAATCGCGGTTTCGCCTTATTTACGATGGATTCTTGCCTATTAACTACGCTTACATATTTTCGTGGACCGACGAGCCATCGGAAATACCATGACGACTGTTCGCCAGAGGAGATAGCGGCATACCAGAAGCAACATAAAAGATGAGGATCAAGCCGAATCTCGCCAAAACAGAATAAAACTTCAACAAGCACATCGCAAAAGCCAAAGAGAAGAGAGTCGATGTGTCCCTTCTTCAACAAATGGTGTACGACCCAAAGACACGTCCTGGGCGACTATATACAAGCTCCCAGATACGAGATTGGGTCATCTACCAAAGCCCCTACGTATCCTACGCATACAAATTCAATCAAAGCCTTGTATACGCCGACAATATTTTGCGAAGGGTACTAACCCTAACCCATCGCGGAAGCAGGCTGCTGCAAAAGTACATCGTAACTTGCCAATCAATTTATGACGCCCAAACTGCTCGTTACAGCGGACCCATACCCCGTATATCCCTTTCCACACTATTACTATCGATTTAGACAATGAATGAAGCCTTTGCAAAGGGAGGGCTAGCTATGAGAATTGGCGACTTTGAAACGGGGAAAAGCTCGATCAAAGGCGCAAAGATACCAGTGGACAGGGAAGAATGCCAGATTTCATCGCTGCTTTGCCGAGTAGCTACGATTATGCTCCTGGATAGACATGCAACTGTTGCAAATCCTCAGTTCATAACTACCGAACTATTCCATGAGCGCTTTCGTGAGTTTATTGCGGCACTGGATATGCATGGATACCCAGACTCGTATCTTGAGGAAGAAAACGGTCCTATCATCAAGGAGTACTGGGCTTTCCATCGGGCCGTGGACGCCGAAGTTGCTAAGGAATACTAAATATCTTAATCTCTTATTAGGATATTACTCCTTGCAAGATGACTATGCATCATCCGAAATCCGCCTCAACCCCTAGATATATGAAAAACACATTCAACATGCCAAACCCACTACAGGCAAGAATCGGCACGACCTTCCAGAAAATATTGGATTTTTATCACAGGCTCCTGTTCACGCAGCGTGGCCTCGATCAGTGGGCTTGGGGAAACGCAGACCTCTCACCGGCAGCAAAAGCCAAAGCCGTGTCTCCCATATGGGAGAAATATGTGGTCCGACTATATAATCAAAAAGAAAAACCTTTATTCCAAGGGTTGTACCCTTTTGGTCAGGTGGTCGAAAGTCCGAGACGTTTTCTCTCATTCGTTTGCCGACTCCAGTAGACTTGAGAACGACATGAGAACCCTTGTGGACGAACTTGAAACGTTTAAAAAACGTGTCACACTAATAGTGCATGGCCACGTCGAGATATTGCACTCAATGTTCACCTTGAGAAACATTCCCCAGCCCTAGCTATGGGGCCCACGGGGGGTACGCGAACGTCTCCGCTGTCTACGACCGGGAGCTGGCCGACGCCGTCGTTGAGGTTCGCCACGCTCTTCACCGGTTGGAGAATATCCTTCGCAACCGTGGCACCATCTGAAATCTTTTTCTTTGCAGCGCCAGCTGCGGCCTTCGGGCCTTTTATGTGATATGGATATGGTTCGGTGCCCTTCGGGGCTTTCTATTGAGATAGTCTAGCTGTGTTTCGTTCTTTTTCTTCCTTGGCTGAGATCCTGATGCGTGAGAATGTATTCCCCTGCATCATGTTAGTCAACGAGGCAGGCAGTAGAGAAATTTGTACGGGATTTTCTCTCCCCCAGGGAAGAGCAGGTCGCTTGAGTCTGCGAAACCAGATATCATTTCGATCCAACTATTTCTACTTGTATTTGTGATCGCTAGGCCATCCAGTTACTTGAACCTGCCAGGTCTACAGGTGATGGAAGCACGCTTTGAGCTCTCCCAAGTTGCAGCTGATACATCGACTACGCCAGACACGACTGACACAATGACTTCAACACACCCCATCAAAGGAGTACCAAAGAATGAACAATACTCCTGCCTTTTCCCGCTCCATGAAGACTTCAGTCCACCATCTTGGACGAGTCAAACCCGCCTCAACACGTTCAAACTCGAAGCCGCCGGTAAGAAGGGGAACAAGGTCTCACGATTTGCTATTCAAAACAAAAAGGAGCGAAGAGCCGGGTCTGGGGACACAACTACGCCGTTGGGCCTTGCTGTGGAGGCGCAGTGTAGAATTTTGTTTGTTTATCGAGCGGGTGATCCGACTTCACTCACCACCCCTGTTTTCGTCGCCGCCGACTTCGCTATCATCATATTTATCTCGTCTGTTACACATTTTCCTCATACGTTTCACCTCTACCCTTCCCCATAACGAACGCAGATGTCAATATTACCTCGTTATCGCGACATCTTATTCAAAAGTTTACTCTTTAGAGGTTAACTATTTTCCTTACTCTCACAATCAAGTGAAACTCGAATATGGACGTCAACTCTTATTAATATAACAAGTGAACACCTTATCAATGGGATCCCCGCTGAGGAACAATATACATATTTGTTCCCCCTTGAAAGAGAGTTTATTCCTAGTGCGAGAGTCAAGCGTGAGAAAGTTAAACAATACATATTAGAAGAAAGAATGAAGAAAGTCCACAACCTCCCTCGGGAGAGGGGAAAATACCTTCTCGAATACAGGAAAGCTTTTGACCAAGGCTTCAACGTCAAGAGAGGGTTCCCTGGTGTTCGTGCCCCATAAAGGACCTGCCCCATGTGCCGCATATAAAATTTTACTATCGGAGAATTATTTTCCGATTTCTGTTGGTTTGACACATTCTAATCCCTCAGTCAGCGAAAACCTCTAGATTAAGTAGGGTCGGAGTTGCGTTTCCGGCCGAAAACCACACACAACCCAGCCTATAACAGGCGATATTATGAACTATTCCCCATATTACTGCCCAACGTGTTGGATCCGTCGTCTGCCAGCGGATTCGAAATACCAATCAGAAATGCTTTATGCATGCAAACACACCCAAGACTCAGTGGAGTCTATAAAGTTGCGCTGGTCATAGATCGTCTGTCGATCCAAGGGCCCTGGTTGGCTTATTCTTGTTGGCTCGAAAACCAATTGATGAACGAGAGTTCCTCTCTGTCCCGAAACTACCTCCATGGCCAAAATTTAGCGAGCCTAAGTCGACCAGTAATAGTGACTATAGAGCCGAATCTTAGTCCTACAGAGAAACAGAAAGGGGAAAGAGAAGAAAATCGGACAAAGAGGGGTAAAAAAGGACGATCTGAGATCGGCTTCAGCTATTGTGCTAGCTGAGTCCACTAGCAAATGAGTATTAGGACCCATTCCCAGATATATAATAACCCATATTTCCCTCCCCTTCTTGCAATACAAAGCAAACTTTTATGTTATTTCGTCGCATTCATTACGCTCTTCACTATCAATAGATGAACACTCACAAAATGTCGCTGAACCCGATAGTAACCATGCCACCCCATCCTACTCCACCCCCTGCTCCTGCACATCAAGCAGCCCTTTCAGGAAGCTCAGGAAAAAAAGGAGGCCGTCCAACAAATCCCCCACCCCCTCCTCCCACAAAGACACCAGCTTCTCCCTCAGGAAGTCCACAAATCCCTCTGGAAAGTCCACACATCCCTCTGGAAAGTCCAAAAATCCCTCCTTTGGGAATTACACAAACCCCTACTCTGACCGAAACGGGAGGCCTGACCCTGAAAATCTACAAGTACGACAAGCGCCAGGGTTAAGAAAAAGAGTCATTCCACACCACAGTGCCAAAGAAGTTGGAGAACCTTACGCTGGATTTCATCAAGCTATACCTTCTGAAGGACGGAGCCTTGGGCAAACAATAGTATGTTTGGTACTTAATGTAAACGGTGTATGGAATCCAACATTAACATATGCCAGTGCGAACAGTAAGTTCTGCACCAAGAATGGCGGGGAGGTCAATGAAAAGATGCTCTTCAAAGATTACGTGGCATTGAATGGGGAAAAGCTCGAAGTACGGTACTCTGGAGAGAAGATTCTTTAGAATCCTTGGACTAATGGAAACTATATTTCTAGGGCATAAACAGCATTTATATCAGGGACATCCTACGAAATAATTTGAGACGCGCCAAGGTGGACGACAACCTCAAGTCATTCTTGAGTAGCAAGGTTAACCTTGATCTGGTGAGTGATGCCCTGTTACATATATGTATGTGATTACACATGGACTAATTTTTTGCAGAGCAGCAGTTCTACACTAACTGAAGCACCCAAACCATCTGCAGCCACTTCTGGTTACAGTCATAGTAACTGGCAAGCCAATACGAATTCGGACAAAATAGTGTAAGTGTAGTTATATTAGTTTACTTCAGCTGTAGTATGATTTAACACATCATCCAGCCACCCGGCGGACATGACCGAAAAACATTGGGAAATTGTCATGCTCAACAACAACATTTTATGTGGTCAGATACCTCAGAAGGTCGTCAAAAACGAGGGAAAGTCGACCGAGCACCAAGAA
Source organism: Talaromyces wortmannii (assembly GCA_001939245.1). Taxonomy (NCBI): domain Eukaryota; kingdom Fungi; phylum Ascomycota; class Eurotiomycetes; order Eurotiales; family Trichocomaceae; genus Talaromyces; species Talaromyces wortmannii. The sequence continues at coordinate 1,481,236 of MJVA01001025.1, read as the reverse complement.
ATCGCTGGGTATAAAAGGTCCTACTACCCTGGTACGTTGGGACTCATATGAGATGTGATCTGCGATGGATACTGATTACGAAAAGTCTTTGAACTCAAGGAGAGAGATATTCCTTCATATAATGTTACCTTCGATGATGAAACTACCCAGGCTGCTGCGAAGGAGCACGGAGTAGAAAACTACAAGGTAAGTACAAAAGAGCACAATAGTCTAGATAGCAAGTACTAAAAGTACCTCAGCCGAAGTTCCGAGTTCCCCGGTTCCATATCACGGATAAGACCAGCATCGAAGTGCTCGAGACCCAAGGTGAATGTGAGACATCAATGGCCAAAAGCAGCTTTGATCAGAAATCCATAGACGCTTCAGTGTAAGCCAAGGCCAACTACCATATACTGGATGATCAAGTGCTAAATCTAGATGGAAAAAAGAGGTGGCTCATATGCTGGTATCAGTGCAGGTGTCAAAGCTGGCTACAGTTGGGGTAGTAAGACAGCCAGTGCGACTTCCAGGTCGACTGGGAAGAAGTACATGCACATCAACTACAATGCAAGTACACCTTTTGAAAGAACGCCCTTTTGCAATTCTCTGGTTGCTGACATACTCTGATTGTTCTAGTTTCCCCGGGTCGAGTTGGACTTGCGTGACAATCAGCTAGAATTAGACAAGGAATGTAAGCAGGATATTGAAAATCTGCGATCTGAACGGACAAAGCAACGGCTTGACGACTTCTTGAGCAAATATGGTACGCAAGCCGAAGTACCTGAAGGTTCCAGAGCTGCAAGATTTGATTCTGACTTTTAAAAACAGGTGAAGTGTTTGCACCTCATATTCACCTCGGCGGCCGCTTGTTTTCTACAGACGAGTCTACCAATGTGTCTGGGTCGACCCTATCAGAGAAGAGTTCATCTTTGAAGGCGGCTGCGAGTGCTTCGTTTTCATGCTATGGCGTTCAGGCAGAATTGAATGTCAGCCATGAGGAGGGCGAGGCTAGCAAGAAAACAACGAAAACTAGCAATTATAAGCATTCTATCAGCTGGTCTGCCGATGGAGGAGATACAACGCTTTGCAACAAGTAAGAGTTCTGCAATACTATCAACATAATGGTAACTGCTAACAGCCCGGCGATCCCTTCAGTCCACCAGCTTGGTGTGGAACAGTTGCTTCGTTCTATAACTGGCGTATCATCAAGGTAGGAGAATGTCCGATCGATCGATCGATTTGCGACGCGCTTTGCTAAGGTATCATCACAGCAAAGTAAACTAGTTGGCCTCCTGGATTTCATTGGCAGTATTCCGGGCTATTCCGATATTCCTTTTATTGCTGAAGGCATCCGAAGTGTTTATTCAGATCCGGACGATTGCGTTCGTTTCACACTAGAGGCTTGTCTTGGTGTTGGTAAGCATAGTTAATCTGCCTTATCCCTTGCAACAGATCAATAACAAGATCATGGCAGATTTGTACGATATTGTGGGAGTTTGTGGTAGCAGTAGGTTTTCCCTCTAGTCAGCAACAGGTCCTTTTAAAACCCCAAGTCTAACATGAGAAATAGCCCTCCAAAAAAGTCCTGCTAGCGTGGTGGCAAAGAAACAAGCCAGAGCTGAAAGTCAGTTAAGATGGAAAAAGGCATTGAACTCAAAGGATGCGCCCACGCGCACAAAATCGACAGATTCCACTGAACCTGTGCAAGTTTCAGTCGGAACCATGAGCTCGGATAGTGATTCCTCATGCGATGAATTTGCAATCTCAATTACGGACCTTAATAATATGACCACAATTACGACAGGACAGAATGAGACGGCAAAGGAACAGATACAGGTAAGTAAAACTCGTATATATCTCGTCTACTATTTGGACCGTGAGAACGTCTGCGGTGTCTAACAATGATGGAAGTTGAAATATGGGTTTAACTACCCTATTGTCCTTCGCCGTCACGAGATCACATACGGTCTGCAATGGTCAGCCACTGTCAATGGTAATTCTTCACTGCGTGGGCTCCCAGGCCAGGGCTCTAAGGTTCTGGTAAGGTTTGAACCATGGGGAGATGATAAAGCCTATATCGCAGATGGTGACTTTGTGGAAATGATCTTTACGTGGCCAGGATCTGAAGACGGGCGCCTTGCCTCCCATGAGTGGACAGCGGGAGAAAAAAATAATTTAATAAATATGGTTCGCTCTAGCCACCAAAGTGATTTCATTATGTTCAGGTACCGAGCGAATGGCAGGGCATTACTCAAACACGTCGCTGAATTGACCGAAGTGAGGAAAGCCCTCGTAGAGGCAAACACGACAGCTAAAGCTCTCAGAAAAGCAGAAGAGGATGCAGAAAAGGAAGAGGAAGATGGAGAGAGAAAGAAGGCCGATGCAGAGAAAGCCCATGCTGATTCCTTGGCGGCTCTGAAAAAGAAGTATTTCTCACAATGGGAGAGCGAAATAGCCGTCAAGATGCGTGTGGCGAGAGTTCTCAAGGACTCTGATGCGGAAGCCGAACTGGAGGAAACAGAGAACAAGATGAATGTCTTCTTGGAACTTTTGCTGGCTTTTAGTTCTCAAGAAATCTCACTTGACGCATTCCGGGACATTATGAAGGCGCACAAGTTACCACTCGATTGGGCTCATTATATTCGCTGATGAACTTGGTGCATTGTATTTCTAGGCTGCACTTTTTGCATTTACATGTCTAGATAGCCAAGCTTCCAGCACCAGTTGAAAGGAAATATATCGATTATCTCATCAGGTCGACAAGAGTAGTAACTATTCCGATACGCTCGTGAGGAGTGGAAACAAACCATAGCATAAATAAGAAAATCTGACTGCGAATGGACTTATCCAGACCTTCTTCCAGTCTTGCTGTTGCCTGTAACTCTGACTTTGATCTTGACTTTGCTTCCCTTCTCTGCGCTTTTACACGTTGACTGACTCCCGTTTTCATATGTGTTTAGCCTTTAGCCAGAGTGATGAGGACATCGAGACCTGGCTGTTGAAAAATCTGAACACATGGAGGTCGAGCCATTGGTGAAGCAGCCCTACATTACCGCTTGGCATCAAGTTCAACCTGCCTAGCGACATGAAAATAGAGTCTGATAGGGGCGCAGATGCATTTGTTTTCAACATGCGGGCTTTTCATTCGTATCAAAATTGAAGTTTCAGTTATTGGAGCGTCAAATGATCGGTTAATGCCATTCATATTGACTGAGACAGTCATCCTACCAGACGATCTTTTGCGTGTAATTTAATATATGTCGGCGCCTGTATATCGTAGATTGACTGCCCAGAGTAAGTCATTTAGCTTCAATTATTAATAAATTATCTTCAATGCGTGTGTACTTTCAGCTGATCTAAAAATATCCAGAGGCGTCCACTGGTTGTATAGAGTTGGGGCGGAAGCTTGCTATATTAAACTAGGTTTACATATAGACGAGGAACGAGGTACGTAGTCACTATCCTGGATTAAGCTACATGTATTTACTACTCATTTTAGTAATTTTAGTTGAGCTGGGAATAACATCTAACCTGATTTAATCATCGGCATGTATATCAATCGATACACGCCGACACAGCCTGTTTAGGCTACTAGATTCTGTCATTATTGATAAATTGCGTTCAACAAAACACCTTTAAAAATTTCTGAACAGCAAAAAATAGTTCAATCAACATGCGGCTTCACAATGTCTACGTTTGGAGCTCGCTCCTCTACACATCCACCGCACACAACTCCATCCACTGGACAAACTGCAGCTCAACCGCGCCAAACCTCGAATGCGGCCGTCTCAACGTGCCCATCGACTGGAACGACCCAAAAAGCGAGCAGACCTCGCTGGGGCTGGTACGCCTAAAAGCCACGAATACAACCGCACGCATCGGACCACTGTTCTTCAACTCTGGCGGGCCTGGCAGTATTCCGTCGGAGTTTATCAACTACACCGCGCAGGGCCTGCCTGTTTTCGGGGAGATATTACCCCAGCATTTCGACCTCATCGGGCTGGATCCGCGCGGCATGGGCATGAGCGACGCTGTACACTGCGATCCAGCGCTCGCCAACCGCCGGGTCTCATTCTTCCCCAAGACGCAGGCTGAATGGGACGACATGATTGCTTACAATCAAGAGTTCTCGGCGAGCTGTTACAACCTGACAGGCCCGCTGTTTGCGCATGTCGACACGACCAGCGTTGCCCGGGATATGGAAGCCGTGCGTGTCGGGCTTGGTGGAGAGAAGTTGAATCTGCTGGGCCTGTCGTACGCAACGCAGATTGGGGTCGCGTATGCAGAGCTGTACCCTAAGAATATACGGGCGCTGGTGCTGGATGGGAATCTGGAGCATTCGCTGGACGAGGTATCGAATATGGTGACGGAGTCGACTGCGTATGAGACGGAGCTGGTGCGGTTTGCGCACTGGTGTGCTGGAAACTCGAGCTGTGCGTTGCATGGGAAAGATGTTCTCGGACTATTTGACGAGCTTGTATCCAACGCTGACAAGACGCCTATCCCGGCGCCTGGCTGTGATGTGTCCGGGGCGTGTCGGTCGAATGTCACAGGCGAGGAGATTCGATTCAACACGCAGGATTTTTTGTTATTTAAAGAGCCGCAGACTCTGCTCCAGATACCTGGTTGGAGTTTGCTAGGGGAAGCTTTGAATCAGGCACTGCATGGAAACGCAACAATCCTGTCCACAGCGCTGGAGACGTCGGATATCGACTCGATGACATTCGCCGGGCTGGCCGTGAGCTGTCTCGACTGGACTCACAGCGACAAGTCTCTCGAGGACCTGCTGTACAAAGAGCAACTCGCAAAGACAATAACCCCGCACACTCAAGGCGCTTCACAAACCTGGGGTATTCAGACACGGTGTATTGGCTGGCCAGCACCCGTGCAAAACCCGCCACACAAGACACATATCCACGGAAACCCGCCAATGCTGCTGGTCAACTCGCTGTACGATCCGTCGACGTCGATTGTCTGGGCCAACAGCAGGTTTGCGCAGATGCCAGCCAGTGCGTCGATGGCGGTTCGCGATGGGGATGGGCATACTTCGTGGACGTTGGGAGGGGAGAGTACGGCGGCGATGGTGAGGTTTTTGGTGACGCTGGAGAGGCCGCCGCCGAATACTGTGTATACTTCATAGGGAAGCATTTGAATGAGTGAGCGTTTGCATTTCAAAATGTTTTTGTAGAGATCAAGTGTTGTGTAAATATATACATGTGTGCCATCGTTGTTGTGTAGGTTGATCAATTGATCAACTGATGAGGCACCACAAAAGTATTTCTTGATAAAATATCCATAATTGTATAATTCTAACCCATGCTATGTAAAATATGATATATCGTAGCACATCAATCAATTGATTGATGTATAGAGTCATGTGAGTATCGTGGTTGCCCCGACAACACGGAACCCACGCACTGCCCCCCTTGCACTCCAGTCTCTCGCTTGGCCCAACTTTGTCAACTTCCCTTGCCCATTGTCCCAGCATTCCTCGATTCGCTCTCATCAACATTGCACGCTGCGAGTTATCGCAATCAGCATCAGCTATCTGCTATCAGTTCAGCATCCGCCGATCATATCCTCTTGCACGCACTTTCACCGACGCAATTGCAATTACCAGATAATCGATTCGACATGGTACGTGAATGACAACAAGATGATTGTTCAGTCAATACACATACACTCGCGAGGACTGGACGGGAGACAATCCAGCCACGATAATCAATAAATAACGTTTTTTGTTGATGTCTGGTTCAGGCTGGCTGGCTGAGTCAATCTCAGCCAACGACCGGCCGGCGTCCAGTTCTCGGCGCATAACCGTCTTACTCTTTCTTTCTCCTCGCTTTCTTCCCTCTCCCGTCTCTGTCACTGCAGCAAAACAGAAGAAAACAGACCGAAAATATGTCTAACAACGACCAGGCCTCCACCAACTACAAAGAAGCATTCTCGCTCTTCGACAAGCGCGGCTCCGGCCGCGTCGCCCTGTCCTCGCTCGGCGACCTCCTGCGCGCCTGCGGGCAGAACCCGACGCTGGCGGAGATTGGCGATTTGGAGAAGACGCTCGGCGGTGACTGTATGGCCCCTCCTTTCTGACCGATAAAATGACGATACTGATATGTTTTAGTCGACTTTGATTCCTTTTCCAAAGTGCTCAACCGCCCCGGCGGCTTCCGCGACCCCGGCGAGCCCGAAGAATACTGTCGCGGATTCCAGGTTTTCGATAAGGATTTGACTGGGTTTATTGGCGTGGGGCAGTTGCGCTACAGTACGTCCGCAGCAACTTCTTTTTCCGGGTGAATACTAACTTCCTCAGTCCTGACGAACCTGGGCGAGAAAATGTCCGACGAGGAGGTCGACGAGCTGCTCAAGACTGTCGACACTAGCTCCGGCGAGATCAACTACACTGGTAGGCACAAGTTTTCCCGGAAGTTTCACAAAGAAAAAAAAAACTAACTGGCCAGACTTGGTCCGCACGATCCTTGCAAACTAGGTGCTGATAATGATACCCGGGCACGAGTTTCTTTTTGTTTCAGGTTGAGGAGTATGGGCTTGATTGTTGATTGATTGATTGACACATTAGTTTGGCACAATATAAATAACATAACATTTCTTTGACTCAAACAGTAATCCACCGCGCCCATTCAGTCTCCATCTGTTTGACTACTGGACTCTCACCCTGTAAATCGTCCGTCCCGACCAGCGACCCAGGCAGTATATACATCACCCTACCCTCATTTTCTTCCTCGTCTGCTTGCTCTTGAGTTTGAGCGCTGCTTTGTTTCGGCACAATCTCATACCCAACCACAACCCGACACCGCCCACACTTGAACAACACGCGCTTCTCGAACCCGTCATCGCGCCGGATTACGACTGGTTTGCTGTCCGGGACGAGCGTGGAGAGCGGGATTGTGTAGTGTGCTTCTTCTTTTTTGTTCCCTTGTCCCTTTTGTATCGTAGTCGTGCTCTCCTCTGCTGCTGCTGCTGCTGCTGTTGCTGTTGCTATCCCTGCTGCCGTTTCCTCCTCTTCTTTTTCGTCTTCGTGGATTTCAGCCTCGGGTTTATCCAATGTACCCCTCCGGGCAGGAATAGTAATATCCAAAATCAAAGCGCGATCGCCACTACCACCAGCGCGTCGCGCCAGCGGTTCTGTCGGCGATAGGATTGAGCGGGTCGATGCGAGGAGGAGGTGTGAGCAGTAGCGGCAGTGGAATGTTTTTATTTCTTTCTTTCTTTGCTGCGGCAGCAGCAGTTCTGGTTGTGGTTGATCCTGACCGTGTTGGTTGTGGTCGGTAGGAGGGGAGGGTTCGGCGGGGGGTTGGGCCGAGGAGGACATTTTTGTTTTGCGTCTGTTTGGGTTGGCTGGTTATTGACTTTTGGTGTGTATTGTATTGTATTATTATTTTCTTGTCTTGTCTTGTCTTGTTGCTGTGTGGTGTTTTCTGACTATGGAGAAGAAAGATGAAAATGTAGAAGAGCTCTGATAAGATAGCCCGCTCTTCTCCGCCAAGCCTTCTCCACTCCCTCCACTACATCTACTCCTTACTTTTCAGGTACCACGTACGTACTCGTACGAGTACTAAGCCAACCCCAACTCCTTGTAAAACGCCTCCGTCTTCGGCTCCCTGCCCAAAAACTCCGCCAGTGTCTGCATTTCCTCCTGACTGCCGCCCTTTTCGAGCACTGTATGGCGATACCGTCGGCCCTGGACTGGGTCCATTGGGTTCGCCTTGAAGACGGTGTAGAACATGTCTGTGGAATACACTTGGGAACTGTCCCAGAATTAGCACGATGCGTTAAAAGAAAAAAGAGAGAAAGGGGAGTACCTCAAGTAGCCGTAGTATCCAGCATCGTACCCGCCCATCAAATGGCCAAATGTCGCCTGGCCGTGTCCCCAGTCGAACCCCTGGCCCAAAGCCTCGGGACCCTCGATTTGAGAGATTTCGCGGCGGAGCGAGTTGTATGTAGTCGTCGGATCCAGCTTTTCAATGGCGGCATGTGACTCAGGCTCGTGCATCGTCATGTCGAAAATGCCAAAGTGCAGCTGGCGCAGATTGAACAGCGCGTCGTTGACGTGCTTGGTGCGGATCAGACTGTCGATAAACTCGTCGGGGATGCGCTCGGGCGCTGCTTCAGAGCTTGTCTCCTTGAAAGCTTGCAGGTACTCGTCCGACAGCGTCGAGTAGTGCCGACTCAGCGATTTCAGCTGCGAAGGTGTCCAGCACCAGTTCTCGAGCATTTGGCTGGGTGCTTCGACAAAGTCGCGTACCGTGTTGGTGCCGTGGAAGCGCGAGTACATTGTCTTTGCCACGAGGTCGTGGATGCCATGCCCCAACTCGTGGAAGAGGGTCACTACTTCGTCGTGTTTCAGCAGACTAGGTTTTTTGGCGGTGGGTTTGGAAAAGTTGCACACCAGCGCTGTGGCTGGGTATCGCCGGTTTCCGTCAGCATCAACAAAACCCTATACTCATTAGCTTGTCCTTGTTACAGAAAGAAAGGAACGTACTGGCTGCAGGTTAAAGTTGGCTGCGTGGCCATACTTGCCCTCACGGGGATGCAGGTCCAAATACAAATACCCAACAAAGCCCTCTCCCTCAGAGGCATCATCCCACACGCTAAACAGCTTCACGTCCTCATGCCAGACAATATCCTCCCCTTTACCCGTGGTGGAAATCTTGGCACGGTCATCGCCCGTAACCTCGACAAAGACCAGCCCAAACAGCTCTTCAAAAATCTCCAGCATGCCGCGAATTGTGGTTTGCAAGGGGAAATACTCTGCAATCTTCTGGTGGTCGAGCTGGTATTCTTTCTCCAGCATTAAATTATCATAAAAACGATGGTCCCAGAGGAAGTAGTGACCATCAAAGGTCTCGCCGCGCGACTCGACATCGGCCTTTTTCAGCTCTTTGAGCTTTTCAATTTCCTTCAGACCGCCAGCTGCCAAACGAGAGCGCAGGTCCCCCAAAAAACTGTCGACCGTCTCGGTCGTCTTGGCCATTTTGTCCTCAATGCGGAACGCTGCGTGGTTGGGGTATCCCAAAAGGCGAGCTGCCTCGTCACGCAGAACCATAGCCTCTTTGAACAACGGGACGTTCTGATTGCACTTGTTTTCGTTGGCAATCGACACCCTCTTCCGCGTCTCTGCGTTTTTCGCATATTTGAGCGTTGGCCACAAGTCCGGATACTTGAACGACAGCTTCACTTTCCCCTCGTTCTCCCCTTCCCCCTTTGGCAAACCAGACAACACATCCTCCGGCACACCATCCAGCTCCTTGAGCGTAAACCAAATCCCGCCATTCTCTTCATTGAGAGTCTTCTGGAACTCAATGCTCAACTGACTCAACCGCTTCTTAATCTCCTTGAACCTGTCCCGTTGCGGTCCTGCAGGCAACCCCAATCCATTACGAATATAATCCTTGTGCTCCTTTTCCAACAACCTCTGCGACTCTGGGTTTAGCTGTTCCTTTTTTTGCAGGGCTGCATCAACCAACTGATACAAATCCTCCCTCATGGCCGTCTCAATGCCGAAATCATCCATCAATTTCTCGGCCTCACTCGACGCGTCTCTTAGCTTTTGGTCGGTTGACACAGCTTGGTAAAACCCGAGAATGTGAGCTTCTAGCGTCATGGCATTCTCGTCGTGCGCGAGCGGCAGCAACGCAGACGCAAACGTGGCGCTTTGAGTGGTTACGCCGGCGGCGACGGCATCTTGGATCTTGCGGGACTGCGCAATTAGGCGTTTTGTGTCGTCGACGATGGAAACAGGGGTTGCGACGAAGAGGGGCGGGGCCTGGGGTGGTTGTTTGAATTTGGAAGAGGCCATGCTGGATGTCGTTACTTGTCGGATGGTTCGAACTGAAAGTAAAGGTGGTTGGATGTGCTGCACTAGACCGGCGAGGCGGAGAGAGGCAGAAAAGCGAGAGTAGTAGGGAGCCAGGATGATGGAGATGCTCAGGATGAGCAGAGACAACAACAAAGAGCGGGGGAAGGTGGCGGAGCGGGACTGCTGCATCAAGCTTGGACGGACTGACGTTGCGTTGGCGGAATTGACATGGAGGTCAAGCGGGTGTGGTCCAGTCTCCACTTAGCACTACATGGTTATAGCTATACTCCAGGTGTCTGTACTCACTCCATCACAACTACTACTGTATAAAATAACTACTACTAGTTTATATATTGTATCATATCAATGTGATAGTAATATTATGTCACGCTGAACAACCCAGCTCTATTTAAAGAAAAGAACGCCATATAAACATAAACATAGGAATAGCTTAAATAATAAAAATATCGTTTCTCATCAAGCAGCTCCAGCCGTCGCAATTGGCTCAGGGATCTTGGTCACCTGCTCGCCCGCGCGCACAATGCGCTGCCCATTCGCATCACGCACATAGTCAACGTTGGAGTTTTCCTTTTGCGAGCGCTTCCAAATCTCAACCTCGCAGCCGCCGCGGATCACGCCCACGCGCATGGTTGAGAGCAGGTTGTGTGCCGCGTTGGAGTGGTAGTACACACCACCGTTGAACATGGCGGTGGCGTCTTTACCCAAGCCCGACGAGATCATGGCTTTGCCACCGGGGTGGTCCTTGATAAAGTCGGTCACATCGTGGACGACACCCGCAATAGCGATGAGGCCACGACCGTTCTTGGCCTGCTCGACATAGTCGTCCCATTCCATGACGGGCAGCTGTTCCAGAGGTACGCCCCAGTCGAGTTTGCCACGGCGTTGGTCGAGCTTCTTCTGTAGCTGCTGCAGACGGCCCTTTTCGATTTCGTTCGAGCGGAATTGCTTGAGATCATAGGCCAGGCCGAGCTGCTTGCACACCCAGATAAACCACTTGGTCGGGTCGTACTGGTGCCATTCGATAGCGTTGCGGTAGTCGGACGGAAACTCGTGGTGGAAGTTGTGGTAGCCTTCACCCAGCGTAACCAAAGCAGTGATAACGTGGTCACGCGGCGAGTTGCGGTCGTCAAAGGGCTGGTCGCCGAGCCAGTGAGCCAGCGAGTTGACACAGAAAGTGGCCTGCTGCACGAAAAACACACGCAGGATGCCAGCATAGATGAAACCGCCGAACCAGTCACCCCAGCCGAGACCTGCAACAAAAGTTGGGACGAGTAGGGCCATGACGATAACGACCGTCAGGAAATTGCGGTGCTGCCAGACCACAATAGGGTCTTCGTTGAGGTCGGTGATATCAGTACGGCCAATGCGCTTGGGGTTCTGCTTCATGACCATCCAGCCGAGGTGAGAATACAACAAGCCCTTGCGCACAGAGTAGGGGTCTTTTTCGGTGTCGGTGTAGCGGTGGTGAGCCCGGTGGTCGCGCGACCACCAGCGGATGGAGCCTTCGACAGCACCACCACCGGCGGCGGCGAGGAAGACCTTGAGGGGGAGGGTTGCTGAGTATGAGGAATGAGCCCAGAGACGGTGGTATCCTAGGAATGTTAGTATAGATGCCAATGTCAATCAGAGTGAAAAACTCACCAGCAGTAATTCCCAGACCGGTGTAAAAGTAATACAGCACAGCCCAGACAGCAGTCTTGAACTGCAGAGGCACCCACAGCGACTGGACAACTCCATAGATGGGTACGCCCAGAATAAAAGTCACGTTCAGCCAGTTGATGTGCTTGTACCAGTTTTTGAGAGTCATCTTGGTATCGGTGATGTGCACCTTTTTGGTGTCGGCCGGCCGGGGCCTTGCATCTGTGGACGACATGATGATTGAATTGGATGGGTTCGAACACAATGAGAAGAAAAAAAGAGGAAACGGCGATTGATATACAGTCCCAAGGCGGCTCCACGCGCTAACAGCAACGGGCGATGTTGGGGAAGCCGCTAATTTTGTGTCTAATAGTCGCCGCCAGGACGGAGGACTGGTGGGGATCACCTCACGTCAGTGGCAATTCTTCAACGAAAAGAAGTCGGGTGTGACTATAAAGTGGTGTGAGGTAGTCACAGGAGATAGGAGACACTCGATGCTTTTAAATCAAATCAATTCAAGAGGCAAAGTTCTCAAAGGACATTTAAAAAAAAAGACGAATTTTGTCGCCTTACTGCTTCCGGTGGGTCTCCGCCCCAACAGTTCTGCTGACACCGGGCGGTGAGGTATTCTACAGGCTGTGATTGGCGGCAATACCGGGTCTGGCCAATCAAGAATGCGGCAGTACATACCGGCGACAGCATGCATACTGCATACTTTGAACGGCCATCCTCTCCTTGCAACAGGCAACAAATTAATCAGAATCAAGAGGCTGGTAGTGCATGTGAATAACAGAAAATCAGGACGATCATGATTCACCAGTGTCATAGCTTATACAGGCAGTGTGTAATCAAATTTCCTGATTGCTTAATTCATGAGTAGCAGCACTATCGCTATCCGGTGGCGCGGCCCTCGGAAGCCAACGAACTTGCTGCATACAGACTAGTGCAGGAGACAATCAGCGCCCCAACGGTTTGCCTGCTAAACATCAATAGAACCTGAACAGTGAACAACAATCAGCCGAGGTTTTGTGGAGAACAACGCTGGCTTGTTGGATGGTCAAGTTCCGTCGGCCCGCCCACGTGATGTATCGACGTCGACTCGACGCTGTCAGCCTGTCACTAATTGTGTACCGAGGTTGCAGAGTTTTCCAGACTATTCTAGGGTTTTTTTCAAGAAATTTAAAAAATAAAAATTTCAAATAAAATAGCAAAAATAAAACAAGGGAAGGGCAGAAGGGAAATAAAATAAATGAAAAAAGGTGGAAGCGACAAAAAAGTTTGTCTCATCCGTGGTTCGAACGCACGGGCGGCAACAAAAAAAAACTGGTAGCTTCTCTTTGATTGAGCGTGTCATCCTTAGTGCAGGGGCCATGCTAATCTTCTCTGTATCGTTTCAAATTGACCAAATGCCCGAAGGCATAAGACTGACCTGGCTAATGGTTTATATCCTCGAAAAAGTATCCGCCCACACGAGTCGCGCTGTCATATTTTCCACTTTCACCTCCACTTTCATCTCCACTTGCACTTGCGCTTCCACTTCCAGTCACTCAGTACTGTACTAAGTACTAATAAGTATTAATTAATTCACTATTCTCTTCGAATATCGGATCGGCCGCTTCCGAGGAAGGATCCACCGACGGAGCTGGGCGTTATCGCGAGGCCTACAGGGGGTCTTATCAGGCCCACTTGGCGCTGCTTTATCTTTACAGCTTGAATCGAGTAATCATTTTCCCCGGCTTTGTTCTTTGTTTATATATACATCATCAATGGACGTCTGCTCAGTCTGTACAGGTTACATCAGTCATCATGGACGGCCCTGACCAGATTGGCCCCGACCATAGTCCCAAGCGCAGCGTTGCAGACCACTGCCGCCGTGCCGTGCGCACGCTGACGACCAAGTTCGTTCTTGACCTACAAAATTGTTGGCGAAACTAATGATAGTAGAGATGGCTTGGTTGGCGACTACGACTATGCCTTTCTCTTCCGGCCGAATCTGCCGTTTATGAAGAAAGCGCGCCGTGCAAGCCCGTTTTTTGGCCTGCATGACAAGATGCCAGTCTTGCTGGCCTTCTTGCTGGGCCTGCAGCATGCCCTGGCCATGCTGGCTGGAGGTATTTCTTTCTTGTTCAAGATGCGAAATACATGCTAACAGTCCCAGTAATTGCACCTCCGATTATCATCGGCGGCTCTGCTAATTTCGACACCGAGACCACGCAGTATCTTGTATCCACCTCGCTGATTGTCTCTGGCATTCTCTCAGCTATCCAGATCACGCGCTTCGGCGTCTGGAAAACCCCATACTACATCGGCACCGGCTTGATTTCTGTTGTCGGAACATCCTTTTCCACCCTGACCATCGCCGAAGGCGCCCTGAACCAGATGTACGCCAGCGGCTACTGTCCCACCGACACCAACGGCACCAAACTGGCCTGCCCAGACGGCTACGGCGCGATCTTAGCGACATGCTGTCTCTGCGCGCTCCTCGAAATCGGCCTGTCGTTCATGTCGATCCGCGTGCTCAAACGCGTCTTCCCGCCGTTGGTCACTGGGCCTACCGTGCTCTTGATAGGCGTGAGTTTGGTGCAGAGCGGTTTTAAGGACTGGGCTGGCGGGTCTGGCTGCGGCTCTGATCCCAGTGCACGCGCGCTGTGTCCGAGTGCCACGGCGCCACACGCTTTGCCCTGGGGCAGCGCCGAATTTATTGGGTTAGGGTTCCTCGTGTTTGTGACCATCATCCTCTGCGAGCGTTTCGGCTCACCCATAATGAAATCCTGCTCCGTCGTTTTGGGACTTCTTGTTGGCTGCATCGTCGCCGGCGCATGCGGCTACTTTGATCGTTCGGGCATCGACGAAGCCCCCGTTGCTTCGTTCATTTGGGTCAAGACTTTTCCGCTCAAAATCTACGCACCTTTAATCCTGCCGCTGCTAGCGCTGTATCTGGTCCTAATGATGGAAGCCATCGGCGACATCACCGCCACCTGCGACGTCTCGCGGCTAGAAGTCGAAGGCGAACTCTTCGACTCACGCATCCGCGGCGGTGTTTTGGCTGATGGGCTAAACGGGTTGTTTGCGGGTTTGTGTACCATCACGCCCATGTCGACATTTGCCCAAAACAACGGCGTTATCGCGCTGACACGCTGCGCAAATCGGAAAGCGGGGTATTGCGCTTGCTTTTTTTTGGTCGTCATGGGCATATTCTCCAAATTCGCAGCCGCCCTGGTGGCCATTCCCTCGCCGGTGCTGGGCGGTATGACTACTTTTCTCTTCTCTTCAGTGGCTATTTCGGGATTGAGGATCATCGCGACTGTCCCGTTTACCAGGCGGAACCGGTTCATCCTGACTGCGGCGTTTGCAGTGGGCATGGGCGCGACGCTTGTGCCGCAATGGTTTTCATATGTGTTTACATATTCCGGCAACAACAAGGGTCTGATCGGCCTGATCGACGCGATTGAACTGGTCATGACCACGGGCTTTGTGGTGACCGGGTTTATCGCGCTGATTCTGAATCTGGTCATGTCAGAGGACGACGACGATGACGATACGCGTGAAGTCGAGGCTGAGGATAAGACTGTAACTAGCACTGCTAGTGCAGAAGGGGTTGTAGAGGGGGACAAGGCGAAGAGTTCTTGATTTTACCCTTATCTTGCATATAGAAAAGCATATACATACATATTCAGCATATACAGCCAGTTTATAGTCTTGATTTTTGATTTGACATGTCAAAGTAACGCTAATCCCAACGCACCCGCAAAACTCACCCCGGCTACCCCCCTCACCACCATCCTAATCATTTTCTTGTCTCGCATGCCAATCACCCGATCCCACATTAACTGCTTGACGCCATTCACAGCATGATACGTAAACGGCCACGCAACCACAAACTTTCCGCCGATTTTCAGGGCGTCCGGCAGCGCAGCCACACTACTCACAATGCTATCAACATCAACAACCGACGGCAGCAACAAGTACCCCGCTGCAAACGCGTATAATCCGCCTGAAAATGCCATGCCCGAGAACCGCTGTAGAATGGAGGCGAGGGATTGGTATTCCCATTTGTAGATTGTGAGATGTGGTGAGACGGGGCGGCGGAGGCGTTGCAGTTCGAGGGGGGTTTTTCCCGCCGTACTTTTGTTTCCGGTTAGTTTTCTTTTTTTTCTTTTTTCTTTATTTTTTGAAATATTTGAAAGGGAGTATTTGAGTGGTGCGTACTGTGATGAAGATTGTGCGCGGTATGGAGTGAATGCGGCGCGGCGGAGGACAGCTTGAGGGCGGATGCCCACTGGATGTATATATCAGTAGATGTATTTGATACATATAGATGGTATTAAGGAACTTACAATGCGCGCGCGGCACGGTTTTGCTCAGCATTTTTCTTGTTGGTTATTGAATGAATATTCAATGTTTGTGTTGTAACTTGTGTCAGTTGGTGTTGTGTTCCTTGAGGTCCAAGTATGTTGTACTCGGCTAGCATACAGCCGACATCACCATCACCATCACAACGACATACATACTACATTGTTATTATGAATCAATGTATGCTTCCTCCTCGCCAAACTCATCCTCAAACTCTTCTTCTTCTTCCTCCTCTTCCTCGCTGTCTGCAATCTCGCCAACCTTGCGCTTGCGGACTGACACTGACACTGACACTGACACCGGCAGGGACACTGCCTGTGCCTGTGGCTGCACCTCTCTCAACCCATCCTTCCCACCCAGTCAGAAACTTATACACACATATATATATATAGAAAAAGGGACAAACTTACATCCCCAACCACAAACCTCACCACATCCCCCTCACTCCTCGCCCCCAGCACTTTCCCATTCTTCTTCATCATCTCCGCCCACCTCACCTTTTCCTTACCGTCAAAATCGCGATACAGCACAATCCTCGTGCCAACCGCCATCTCCCACGCCCCGCCCGTCGCGAGCGCGGGAAAAAGTGTTGGTTTTGGTAGACCCCTGATTTTTGTATGTGTTTGGTTGATTAGCACGACAGCAATATTATGTGCTGACGCAAGTTTGGATACGGCGCTGGCGAGGGAGCCGGCGATGCTGCGTTTGCGGTTGAGTAGGAAATGTGTGTGTTGATCTTGTTTACTACTTGCAGTGTTTCCTCCTGTAGAAGAAGTTTGCGCGGTAAAGCGAGTGCGGATTTCGGTGGCGTGCGGGAAATACGATTGAAACGGCGCAGATACAGAATCAACAACCATCAAACTCGTCCCACTGGGCGGGAATGAGGCAGTGGGTAATGGTGGGTGGGTGAGTAAAGCGAGGAGATGCGGGAGAGAAGGCGTGCGGATGTGTGTGAGGAGGTTCTGTATCTTTCCCTCTGTATCTTGATTTGTGGTGTTGGTGTTGAGAAGCTTAAAAAGGCGCGGTTTTGGGAGTGGTGAGCTGGTGTCTGTTCACCCCTCTTCATTAGTTACCGTTTCGTTAGGATGTATCTGTATCTGAAGGTGTAGGTGGTAGATACCGATCCAGACAATATGCTGCCCAGCAGCCAAAGCTTTCACCGCGGTATTCAATCTGTGACCGTGCATTAGCCAATGGAATATTCTCACAGAACAGAAAGAAAGAAAAGAATGAATACAGTAGCAAAGTCTTGCCCACCCCCGGCGGACCATATACTTCCGACACACTACCACGCGCAAACCCTCTTTCTCTGCCTTCTCCTGCTGCTACTGCTTTTCCGGCGGAGATAGCATCGTCCAGACCCGCCAGTCCAGTAGACACACATCCAACACTTTGAGATGGTAATAATGCATGCTGCGAACTTGAGGACTGTGTGCGTAGTGCTTGTGATGCTGGGATTGATGGGATTGGGAGTACTGCGATTATATTAGTTTTTAAGAACTAACGAGTGGGAATGAGAGGTGGCGGACAGAGATCAGGGCTGGTGTGGTCTGGCATGGTAGGTTTTTGTGCAGAGGGGCTGCATGGTTTAAGGTCAAGGTCAAGGGGTTTATGGGTTGGGCATGGTGTTGATGTTTGTTGATGTTGATGTTGATGTTTGTGGTTGAAATGTTTAGATGTTAGATGGATGTAGTGTCGATCAAGTGGGACCCGTGATTGGTCAGCACTGCACACTAACTACACACTTAGTTAACTACACTTCATCTACTAACTACGAGTTATACAATTATGTAAAGATAAATCAGAACAAATTCAAGAGTAGAATTATCTATCGAATAATCAGAAAAACAAGTCTAACCGTCTATCGACTCCCAACACCTCAACCGCCAAAGGCAATGCAGTAACAAAAGTATCAAGTCTATCATGACGCAAAAATCAAAGGTCCATCGAGTTGCTATTGAGCATGTCTTGCACCGCCACTTTCGGCACCTGAGGCACAGGCAGCTTGCGCTGCGTGCCGTCGGGCCGGCTCATTATGTCGCTAATGCTGGGCCCTCCGTGATGCTGCCCAGGACTGTACAGACTGGGTCCCTCGGCCTGCGGCTCCATCGGAGCCAAGGCAGGCGTGTGGTGCAGCGACAGGTGTCGGATCGAGGGCAGTTGCAGGTCATTAGCCCCATACGGACGCAGACGCGGCGAGTGAGCCGGCGTGGCCAGTGGAGTGTGGTCAGGGGTTGGCGACAGCGAGTCATGCGAGAACGTAGGCGACGACGGCGCCGTCGAGTTGGGCGAGTTTGGCCGCGAGCGTTTGACTCGGTGCTGCGCGTAGTTGTCCTCGTCTTCGTACGAATGCGAGCGGCTCATGCTGTGAGAAATGGCGTACGCAGACAACGAGGGTAGTCGCCCAGAACTGCCAGAGTAGCGGCTACTAAACGGATGGCGGGACCCATGATGGTCGCGTTCCACCTGCGAGGCGGCCGTGGCCAGCAGGTTAATGTCCATGCCGGACGAGGCGCGGTCGCTATTACGCGAGTACGGGCCCAGCCCTGAACGCAGGTGCGAGGCGTAGTTGGTGTACGAGTGCGGCGGCGAGACATCCGGAGAGCCAACCTGCGAAACTGGCGCAGAACGGGTAATGGGCTTGCTGGGCGGCGGCATCATGGACGAGGCAGCATTTTGTTCGCCGGCGGCGGCAGCAGCAGCAATGTGCTGGGCCTTGTTGCTTCTCCGCGAGTTGGGGTTGTTGTGGATGCGCGAGTGGCGGGTCAGCTCGTCAGACCGCGAGAAGCGCTTGGTGCAGCCAGGGAACTGGCAGGCATGAGGCTTTTCGCCGGTGTGCGTGCGGATGTGGCGAGTCTGGTGCTCCAGACGGTGAAAGGCGCGGTCGCACAGGGGACACTTGTACGGACGCGGCAGGTCCTGGCGCACTTCGTCGGCGGCGGGACGGGCGCCCTTGATGAGCGGCGGCAGCAGGCTGACGGAGGACATTTCTTCTTGAGCAGCTGTCGGGGTTGAGGTTGAGGTCGAGGTCGAGGTCGAGGTTGAAGGTGTTGTAGTAGATGTAGATGTAGTTGCAGTTGCAGATGGAGAGTCGAGGTCAGGGTTCAGCAGGTGGGAAAAGTCCACTGCAGACGCTGGGGGTGGCATGTGAGGCGGGCTGGCGAGGGGGTCACGGGCTTTTAAGTATGGGGGACTGGCACGAGGCCGAGGGCTATGATCCAGCACAGGATCGTCAGTCGGTTGTGGGAGATCTGCGGCGATCAGTCGCCTTATTTTGTGTTCTCCCTGGGAGGTCACTGTCGTGAATCAAGGCTGGTGGAGAGAGACAGACACAGGTCGAGACGAGGTGAAGAGTGGCAGAGAGAGAGGAGAAAAGAAAATGGCCCAGGAGAGAGAATCTGGGGAGGATAAGAAGCAAGGAAGGCAGGAGCGGAAGAAGGACAGCGAGGCGGCAGGCGGGCGGGCGGAATGGAGGGGACGCTGCGAAAGCCTACAGAACATCCTCCGGCAACGCAACGGGGGGTTATCCGAGCCTCCCCACACGGGGGCAAGAAAAATCTGTGTGCTTCACCGGCCCTCCGCTTGCCCAGTTGGGCAAGACGCCGGTGCGTGGCGGTAAGCTCGCTGCAATGCTGCGCCGGGTATCGCGGCTACCCTTTATTAGTACGTATTGCTGTTATGTTAGGATTAGCATTAATATCATTTTTACACTGTGGAAATATATTTTATTTTTATTTGTTTTGTTTCTTTTTCGTGTTCTATTCTTTACACCTTTAATACTCTTCCAATGTTCAGACAGTCTCTGCGTGAGCCGACATGATGAGCGATGAGGTGATGCGGATGGGACCAGCCCCGACTGGTTCTGTGGTCCCCAACTGTGGTTCCTCTCCTGTTAGGTTCTGCTAGTGCGCGAGAACAAGAAAAGAAAAAAACGGAGCACGTCCGACGGGGATTGACGGCCGAGATCTGAGGCATGAATTTACCCGACGCAAAACCCGGGGAAATAGACTCGCCCTAGTGGACGAAAACGAGTCGGGTCTGAGTTTGGAGTCTGAAAAAATGAAGAGGAAAAAAAAAATCTGCAGTTCAAAAAGAAAACCATAATGGAGTACGTACCAAGTAGTCGTGCAATAATAATAGTCATAGTAATAGTCATAATAATGCAATTTATCATGCATCCAGCGGGGCCGTGGCTCCCCGGCGAGTCGCAGGCCGGGAGCGATCCTCTGCAACCTGCATCTACCCTGCACCTGCATCCCCAGATCGGTCGATATATATAGATGATATTTGCATATTTGCATGCATTTGCATACACATATATCTGTCTTGTCTAGACATACACACATATTAGATATACATACACATGCACATTCATGTCTCAATTGCGATATCCATGCCTGTATTGCTCAATTCTCGACCGAGATAACGTGCCCCGATCAGGCGCCCTGATTGGCGGGCGGCTTCTCCAGACTATTGATCCGCGCCCCGCTTCCCCATTATCTGTATCACTCAACAATTCCCTGTATCTTATCTACGCACATACAGGGGATGTATTTTAATCCCTGGATAGATATATGTATATTATTCTTTATATACACACACACACACACACACACACACATATACATAATACATGTCTATCTTGTCTATTCATACCCCCTACATAGATACTTGGATATACGCGGCACAACCCTGCGCCGAGATCGATCCGCCGCACTGATTGCAGTGATTGCCAGCGATTGGCCAGAGATAGCGCCATTGCCTATCTACAGGGTCCTCCGTAGAACCTGCTAGATAGTAGACTGCCAGATAGTAGACTGCCAGATAGTAGACTGCTAGATAGTAGAACCTGCGAGATAGGCAATAAAGGCGTCTCGCTCGCTCTTTTGGAATAATTAAGTTCAGCGCGAATCGAATTCCCCCTCGATTCCCGCTTTTTATTTCCCTGAATCATGCCCCCGATCACTCCAGACTCCAAATCGTGGTGTGATTAGCCCGATCGCCGAGCGCCGCGACTCGCCTAGTGCTGCTAACGCAATCCCGGCCGGCGATGATCTACTCATATGTCAAATCTGCACTGGTTGATTGCTACTGCTGCATTCCGCAGTCGGAGATGGTTTGAAAATAAATAATAAAGAAAGTGCAAATATTAAAATGATGAGTATACTGCATGGCACTCAGGTCACTGCCAAGGCTGAGTGACAGTTGCATCTGAAATCCGGGGAATCCAATTTCCGTTATCAGCCCGGGTGAATAGCAGCCATGTTACCTAATGATACTCCGAATAGCCGGCTGTCTCACACTCGCACACTCACACACACAATTAATGGGTAATGAATAATGAGTAATGGGTAATGAGAAATGGGTAATGACACGCCCAAATGACACCTTCTCCAAACTTCCCCTTCCTTCCCCAGCCCTTGCCCCATGCCCCATGTCCACCAGGTTGCAGGAATGCAGATCCTCTTGGAATGGACGAAAATGGCATCCCGGAATTCAACTACTGTACTCCGTACACCACTACGAGAAAAAAAAAAAAGCAAACGCCGCTCACATGCCTTATCAAGCTATCTCTCCTCCGGTTATCGGGTTTTCCTGTCCTGGGCATGGGGAAGCGCTGGATCCGCGAATCCGGGGTACACGGCTAGCAAAGTCATTAGTAGTAGCGAGTACATAATAAGTATTCCGTGCTCCCGTTCTTGATATGTAATAAGTAATACTATGTAGCATCCCTCGCATCGGTTGATACCACCATGTCGCCTTGGTGGCGGCGGAGAATAAAAAACCTGGGGGCCTATTCCATTACGTATCGCATCGCATGATAAGTTGGATACGTAGTGATACGTACACATGCACCGCCCCATGTTTGATCCCCCAGCCGTTTGTTTCACTGTGACTCAACAGCGGAGTACCGAGTCCGCAGTGCCGAGTACGCGGGGGCGGCGCAGTCATCTTTTTTTTTCTTCTTTCTTATTATTTACGTATTATTATCCTTTCTTTATGGCTATTATTGCTTGGAAAATTGGAATTCGCAATAATCGGCCGAAAACTTGATGAAAAGATAAAAAAATGAAAAAAAAGACCCGTCTCGCCATAGATTATGCGATGTCGTGCTAATCATGAGAGGGTGGTGGCGTCATCATTAATCTTCATTCTTCATTCACATGTTCCTTTCTTTTCTTTTTTTTGTGTCTGTTGTACCCCGGATGCTTATGCACACGCACTCTGGACTGTGGAGGTCTAGGCTATTTAATGACGACAGGGCTTATGCAATTTTTTTTTTTTTTTTTTTTTTTTTTTTTTTCCCTGGTTCATAGGATAATAGGATTAACTCTCTCGCTCTGTGCGGGTGACAGCCAGACAGCCGTCGGCCGATGACGTAGCGTGGCTGCATGCCGGCTGCTATAATTATGGAGTAATTATGCACTGTTGTTATTATTACGAGCAGGGCGCATCGCTCCTTCGTCTGAACCAGCGGTCGATGCTTATTAATTGATATCTATACCACTTTATACCACGTTGCGGAATACGGAGTGCGTACAGAGTACTCTCTCTCTCTCTCTCTCTAATTAGTTTTTATTATACATGTCAGCTGGACTATGGATAGCCGCCGTGAGCAAGCAATTTAGGGTGACATGTTCGCAGACAACTCAACGTGTCGGTACTGCCCGTCTGCTGCTGACCGTCCACAACCAGTGCGACCGATGATGGCGATCGCTTCAGACTGTGCCTGTTCTGGACTAGTGCCAAGCGCTGCTGTGCAGTGCCGTCCACTCGTTGCGGCAAGGCGTCTCCACCGCGGCCACAGACTTTCCCCGTTTGTCCAGCCAGACGCAATTCCCACCGTCCATCCGACTCCATCGGGAAGGAACGCTGAACTTTAAGCTGCCGCGAGCTGCCATGATAGGCCATTGGCACCACTGTTCCGTGGACCCCAGGATTCCGCTAGTCCTTTCTGGGACCAGCCATGCCATCATCGACAAGGCGCCCAATGATACGTCATTGTCGTCCCTCTTGTAATTGTCATGTCACTTCATCGTGCGCACGCGACATTGGAACACTTTATGTGTAATTTTCCTGTATACATCACTTACTGGTTGAGATAATATTGGAGGAAGAAGAACAAGACAATAACCCCTAGGAATCTGATGGGTTGGTTCGTGACACCTCAAATCTTCGGTTCGCAGCCGCTTAATAAGCCTTCACGACGTCATTGCGGCCCCACTCTCCACATCGGACCTTGTGCGACGTGCCCCTTAAGAGTCCATGGCCCTATATCGGCATGGAGGATGTTGTTTGCTCTTCATGGTTCATATTACATGCTACGCACCGGGTACGGAGTAGATGAAACGCTAATGCCTATACAGCAGAATTTATTTCTCTGTAGACGTACAGATGTAAGAAACGACTGTTAGTAGATTATTATTATTATTATTATTATTATTATTATTATTATTATTATTGTTATTATTATGCGAGAACCAAGGTGTTGCCGCTACGTATTATTCCTTGCGACATAGCCGGGGCGTAGGCTTCTCATTATTATGTAGCCTTGTCTTTCCTTGACCATAATGCTCATTGCTACTAATACTTGTACAGACTTAATCTTCATCGTCCCTCTACAAGTAAATAGACTCAGAGTCGGTGTTTCGGCTTTCTTACTTACCCCGGAAAGTGGTTGCAAAGAAAATCCGGAGACGTCCAATAAACCACTCTAACCCTTGAATTGTCAGTGCTTCTAAATCAACGGATGTTCAGAAGCTGTTTCATCATTGAAGACACATCTCCTGTCTTCGAGACATGTCACTAGTGGGATATCAAACATGTAGTCCCAAGTATAGTCAATGAATGTTGAATTTGAGCAAACAACGTACCTTGCATCATAATTAAATGGAAAGAGACGAACGTAGTAATTTAGAAGTGGCGGATTAGGCTAACGGAGGCGACGTACACCAATTAAATTGGCAGAAGGGGGGGCACCCGAAATCATGACACTTGACAATATTATAGAATAGGTTACTTTAACCGGCAATCATTACTTCGATGGACAACGAATGCCAATAATATAGAGTTACGTCTGTCGCCTGCCAGCAGTTGTTTACAACAGCTCCAGCCAATAGATCGCCCTCACGGGAGGCCACCCTAGCCTGAAATGGCAAGTTTGGCTCTAGGTCAAAACTTGTGTCTGACTAATCCACGCTAAACTACTTCGGATTTTAATCCCGCTATGATTGGTCTGTTCTTCGATGAGGAGCAATTGGCGATGTCCTTCCTTTCCGTTCCCGTCAGGCTCAGGCAATCATCAGATATCCTCTGCTCATCTGATACATCCTCTCATTGACTTTCCATGCCATCCACAGGACCATAGCCCTCTTTCGTCCGTTCCTGTGCCCTGAAACAGGGGCCCTTCTCATCAAACGATCGCTCGCCGGCCAACTGCACTCCCAACGCACAATTCTTCGGAGTAAGTGCGGCACCCGTCCGACGATCAAGTGGCACCGAAACAAAATCGCCATACAAAGCGTCTTTTTCGACTGCGACGGGCTGGTGACAGTGGATAGGGTCGCGATGTTTTGATCTCCTCATCTTCAGGACACAGGCAATCCTCCTAAAACTGTGTGTGGCATGGAGGATCATCACGTCCTGGGAGAGGACCTTCCACTGCCGCCTGCGCGCCTTTTCGAGCGCCTGGCATCTCTACCTGGATACGTCTGGGACACCTCGATAGAGCCCTTCCACTCAACATACGACAATTGGCACGTCTTTGGAATTAAACAGGTGCAGGACAATGACATCTCCACCCCCGCCGCGACATCTTCCGGTCCATCCAGCACAACGCGAGACTCCCCACGCATCGATGTGAGACCGCCATTCCGGCATCATTGGCGAAGCAGCTTGAGCGAATCCAGCAGTGACTTCTCCGCATCTCGAGTCGAACATGAGCAGCCATGGGTTCCCGTCGTTGCCCGCGTTTCCACCCATGTCGTCCGGTTGGAGCGAGAGTTCCAAATGATGCGCTCTCTCGTTCAAGTTTCTGACCCCGACTGCATTCACACCGTCCGTCCTATTGAGATGCTTAGACTTCCTCCAGAACCTAGTGATACTAGCTCCATTCTAGTAGCCGTCGTCGAGTCCCCCGGTCCAAATCACCTTCGAGATATTATCGCCTTCGGCCCCGCTTTTTTCTTGTTCGGAGCGAATAGCGACAGTAGTACCACCTCGACACCGGGGGAGCAAGTGTCTCTTTCTTTATTTCTCGACTTTGCTATCGGTGCCTGTGATTGTTTGGAGCTGCTACACTATGGCCTAAAGGCCATTCATGGCGAAATACGCGGGGACGCCTTTCACTTCAACCGGGCCACCGGGATCGTCAAGCTAGTCAATACAGGAAACGGTGCTAGGGCATTTGATAATGCACTGGGCGAGGGTTGGTCTACTTTGTCTCGTGAAGTAGGCATCAAAACAAAACTGCAATTTGTTGCCCCCGAACAAACTGGTCGCCTCCCAACCGAGCCAGACACCCGGACAGACATCTATGCTCTGGGCGTTCTTTTTTGGATCACTCTTGTTGGGAAGCCGGTCTTCACGGGTGCCACCCCAAGAGATATTGTTCAGAATGTGCTAGGCAAGAGAATACCTCCAGTTTCTTCCAAGCGGATGGACATCCCCGATGCTCTGTCTGATGTGATCCAGAAAATGACCCAAAGAGAAGTCAATGAAAGATACCATACTATCACATCTGTCAAGAGAGACCTCGAAAAAATAGCCAAGTTTCTTGGCGATGGAGACCTTAATTCGCTGGGCACGTTTACGGTTGGTCAAACCGATGTCTCTTCGTTTTTTACATTGCCGTCCCAGATGTTCGGCAGAGAGGACGAGTACAAGAAAATTGTCAGTGTGGCGGAGAAAGTGCACCGTCGTTACCAGGCCGCGCACTCAAAGTCAACTGTTCAAACAAACGCGATCGGCTCCGCATCATCCATTTCCGATAGCCGTGTAGACAGCTTTGATGTTGTTGAAGCCTCTAGCGATTCAGAGTCTATCCATGTTATTTCTTCTCGGAGCAACTCAAATGCCGGTCACTACCTTCTCAGTCATGCTCCGACACATGACTCGACACATAGCACAGAGTCTTCAGTCTCTACTGAGAGGGCCACCAGTCTACTTAACAAGGCAAGGGCTTACACCGAGTACAAAAGTATACATGACAGTGGCGACCGAGATTCTTCCCATCTGTCCACGACGGGTAGCTCGCAGAGCCATGCAGAGCCGCTGAATGCTCTAAACCGACATAAATCGGTGCAAATATTGCGTCGACATGGGCGTTGTGAAGTTATCACTATAACGGGAGGTGCCGGAATAGGAAAATCTGACCTCATTCAACGTATACATTCGCCGATTCGAAAGCTGGGTTACATTGGGATTGCGCGACTTGACCGCGCAAGAAGGATTCCCTTCGAACCCTTCGCCCGGATTTTGGCTAGTCTCCTTCGTCAAATATTTTCTGAAAGTGAGGTGACCTCTGATTATCATAATAATGTCCGATCATTCCTGCGGCCGCTATGGCCAACCCTCCATCAGGTTCTTGAACTCCCCGAGCAGCTTATATCTCTCGGCGAGAAAGACAAAGTCGCCTCTCCACAAGCCAAGGTAGCCCAGCATTTACTGAAAGAAGGGCCAAAGTCTGAGGTCGCAAAACGACCAAGCTTTGGCCATAGTTCTGCTCCAGCCGATATTTTCTCATCTAAAACGCCAAACAAGAACATGCGCCTGAGGGAGACCTATCTGGATATAATGCGAATTCTCTGCCAACAACGACTGGTTTGTGTGTGTCTGGATGATCTTCAATACGCAGATGACGAGACAGCGGATCTGATAATCAATATCGTCAAATCCAGGATTCCTTGCTTACTCATTTTAACCGCACGGAAGAATGAGATCGAATCAATTGATATGCAGTCTCTATTTAATGCCGATGGTGTTAGCATTACAAAAGTTGAATTGCATCCATTGGAAGAACAGGACGTCATGAAATATGTGGCAGCTACGATGCATCAACCCTCCAATACATTGACGCCATTGTCTGTTGTTGTCATAGAAAAGAGTCGTGGGAATCCTTTCTTTATGCGAATGATGCTGGAGACTTGCTACCGCAAGAATTGTATTTGGTACTCCTGGCGACATGGTGTCTGGGAATTTGACATCGACCGGATTTTCAGCGAATTTGTATCTCCCGATTATGGCGATAGCCTTGGCACCGATTTCCTTGTAAAACGATTCCAGGAAATGCCTTCTGAAGCTCGTGCTATTTTAATATGGGCTGTTTTCCTAGGCAGTCCGTTTTCGATTTCCTTGATAGAAAAACTTCTGACGGGGGAGTTCTGGTACGACAGCGGAGATACAGTCAGCAACCATACCGCTCCTCGTTGTAACAAACCGGTAGAGTGGCCTCGTTCGGCTGCCGATCTCATCTCGGGGCTTCAATATTTAGTCCAAGGCTATATAATTTTACCGGGGGACACAGACGATGAATTTCGGTTTGTCATGAGGCACCCTACATACATATCTCACTTCTAACTTTTTTTGTAGATTCGCACACGACCGATTCTCCCAGGCTGTGTCGACGCTAAGCGAATGCCACGATGTTGAAAAAATGCACTTCATCATTGCCCAGACGTTGATGAAACAAGGTGGTGACGAAAAGAACATGTATCCCAAAGCATATCACATATGTCAAGCTGCACGTCTTATCAAGGAACGAGTACAACATCGAGCTCTTTATAGAAAGGTCCTCCAGTATTCCGCTGAAAGAGCGATCGACTCGGGTGCTCGGCCAACTGCACTTTGGTACTCACGACATTGTCTCGATATGCTGCAATCAGACTGCTGGGACGACAACGCATCAGATGTGGATTTTGAAGAGACTCGGAAACTTCATATATCAACAGCGGAACTGCTTTGGTACCAAGGGAGAAATGAAGAGGCTTTGCAGCTCCTAGAAGAAGTTTTTCAACATGACAGAACAGCTGCAGGAAAATCTAAAGCCTGGATTATAAAAAGCAAGATATCTACTCGAGAAGGTGACTTCAACGGAGCCATGGATTCTTTACTCACTTCTTTGGAGGAGCTTGGAGTTCGCATTCGTCAGCCCAACTCGTACGAACAATGCGACACTGTTTTTCATGACCTGGGCCAGCATTTGAGTTCCGTCAATCTTGAGAAAATGATACGACAGCCCACCAGCAGGGTCCCGGAGGTGATCGCCATCGGAAATGTAATTTCTGAGGCCATGGCTGTAGCTTTCTGGGGTGATGACCTAACATTCTTGCATATGAGCACAGAGATGATGAAGCTTCATTTGTTCTCCGGTCGTTTTGCTCAAATTGGACTAGCATGCTCACATTTAGCCATGGTGGCATATAGCCGGTATAAAGAGCTCGAGGTAGCTAACAAAATGAGCGATTTGGCTTTGTTACTTTTCGACACATATTCCGATCCTTGGTCGCGTGGTGCCGGTCTCTCAAGCCACATACTAATGGTGGAGCATCTCAAAATTCCGCTACAAGCCGTTTTACCGGCAATTGAACTTGCGGTGGATGCATCCTTCACTAGTGCCGATCCGAATATGATGCTCACCAGTTTCGCTACAATGGCTGCAACGCGGTTTTACTTGGGTCAGGACCTCGCTGCACTTGAAAGCTTCTGCAATGAAACACCCGAGGAACTTTCTGGGTGGGTGCGTGATGTCCGAGGAGGTGTCCTCCTCGTAGCTGTGAAGCAAGTGGCAAGAGCATTGCAGGGCAAAACATCCTGGCAGTCCCCTGATTTAGTTCTGTCTGATAGTGAGCACAACACTCCGGAATACATGGATCACATGATTCGCCATGCTATGCGGGTAGATCGCCCGTACAATATCTACTGGAGTCATGCTATGGTTGCCCTCTACGTATTTGGCCATCACGGCAAAGCAATTGAGATTGGTACGCATATGCTGGAGAGTATCAGCAGGCTGTGGTCTATGAGGGCGGCCCATTTAACCTATTTCTATCTGGCTCTCTCGATTATGACGCAGCACTTTGAGGAGAGCCCCAACAACAGCAATCTGTTGGAATCTCGCATGAATATTGTGGCCATGTGTAAAGAAGAAATCGAGTTTGCGGGCAAGGCGTGCGAAGTGAATTACAAGATGTGGTTGTCACTCATTGATGCGATGCTTTACGAGTACAAGCTGGAGTTCAATCATGCCATCCGTTGTTACGAGGTAAGTTTTGCCTGGTGGTTTAAAATGAGGACAACCGTTGACTAAGCAATGTAGGACGCCGTCGATCATTGCGAAGTTCACAGTTTTCCGTTTGAAGAGGCTTTGGCCCTTGAGCTGCACGGTATGTTTATACATTGTACGGACATTGTAATTGTACTCGTTTTACTCATTAGTCATAGGTGAATTTCTTGTGCGCCGTGGCGCGAAACGGCCTGCCCGGGCCATCGTCAAAGAAGCAATCGCCGCTTGGACAGGTATTAGTGCCATTGGAAAAGCAAAACACCTGGCCGAGAAACACGAGTGGCTTTTTAAAACGGCTGCCGCTTCCAGATATGTCGACAGCAGCACTCAAACCCTGGACACACTAGTCAACATTAGCCAGAATTCTGCGATAGAGCCCCCGTTGGTACAACAGCGCATGGAAGACGATAGAAAGAAGAACTGGGTTGAGAATCATGGCGTTGCTGTTCACGATGGGCCGCTGGACATACCCAGTGTCGGACTAGGTACGTTTTACCAATCTTCTCACATTGCCCGTGACTAATTGAACTGTTAGACATTATCGATTTATCAAGCATCCTCGAGTTCAGTCAAGTCATGTCTTCGGAGCTCCAGATAGATAAACTGTTGACCAAGATGATTGAGATTATTTTGGAGTCCTGCAATGGATCAGATACTGCTGTTATTGCCACTGATTTCGAAGGCACTGGCTTTGCGATAGCTGCAACGGGAACATTGGAAGACGGTCAGAGAGCTTTTGTTGATGGACTTGCCTTTTCGGAGATGGAAGACAAGATTGCGAAACAGATCACCCACTACACCTTGCGTACTAAGGAAGAAGTGCTCGTTCACAATGTCCTTGAAGACGAGCGATTTTCCATCGTAACCGAGAGCTATCAAACGCGATATCCTCTCGGCCGTTCTGTTATTGCACTTCCCATCGTTCATGCCAACTCCTTACTTGGTGTGGTTCATATTGAAGGCAAGCCCAACTCCTTCACTCAACGCAATCTTGTTGTTCTTCGTCTGCTGTGCAATCAGGTTGGCATTTCTCTGTCCAACGCTCTATTCCTTCGAAAAATTGGCAAAGTCAGTGCCATGAATGCTTCCATGGTCGAAACACA
The DNA here is from genome assembly GCA_001939245.1 of Talaromyces wortmannii. Taxonomy (NCBI): domain Eukaryota; kingdom Fungi; phylum Ascomycota; class Eurotiomycetes; order Eurotiales; family Trichocomaceae; genus Talaromyces; species Talaromyces wortmannii. Next base: position 1,451,040 of record MJVA01001025.1, on the reverse strand, counting down.
AAAGCGTGCACTGGCTCAAGCCCGGGATGCGGAGCAAAAAGCCAAATTGGCCGAGGCTGAAGCAAACCATAATGTCAAACTAAAGGAAGATGCAGCTAGGGCCAAGTCTGTGTTCCTTGCGAATGTTTCTCACGATCTTCGAACCCCGATGAATGGTGTCATTGGTCTCTCTGAGCTTCTGAAAGGCACCCCTCTGGACAAGGAACAGGACGGCTATGTGGAATCTATTCGCGTGTGCGCTGATACCTTGTTGACCCTGATCAACGACATCCTTGATTTCTCCAAGTTAGAGGCTGGCAAGATGAAGATTTCACAGGTGCCTTTGAATTTGAAGGAAACAATCAGCGAGGTAGTGCGCGCACTTCGGTACACACACCGTGAGCGGGACTTGGAGATGATTGAGGATTTGGACACTCTGCCGGCTGATCTAGTCGTTCTTGGTGATCCTGTACGCCTCCATCAGATCTTCATGAATCTTCTCAGCAACAGCTACAAGTTTACGCCTAAGGGATCGATCAAGGTCGCAGCGGCGCTTTCCCGCGAAGGTAAAGGCCTAGTACGTCTCGAATGCTCCGTGGCAGATACAGGAATAGGCATCTCGGAAGAACACAAATCACGACTTTTCAGGCCATTCTCACAAGCGGATAATTCCACCGCCAGGTCTTATGGCGGTAGTGGACTGGGTTTGAGTATCTGCAAAGCCATCATCGAGGATGTACTTGGAGGTATTATTTGGCTAGAGTCTTCGCCAGGCGTGGGTACGACGGTGACGTTTCAGCTTGTGTTTCGTAAAGCGCCCAAGGACGCGGTTGCTGCAGCACCGTGGTCGCAGAACTTGAATCAGACCGAAACTGACAATAATACGCGAGTCATCGCTCGAGATCTCACCAACATACCTCGCGAGCAGATCCGGGTGTGCATCGCAGAGGACAACCCCATCAATCAAAAAATTGCAGTCCGGTTCGTCAAAGGGCTTGGTCTTGAGTGTGAGGCTTTCAGCGACGGTCAACAGGCGGTTGAGGCTCTATGTAGCCATTCCAAACAAGGAAAGCCGTTTCATGTTGTCCTCATGGACGTGCAGATGCCCGTCCTCGATGGCTATGATGCCACTCGCATGATTCGCAAACAGTCTGACCCGAGTGTGAACCAAGTACTCGTCATAGCCATGACCGCCAGCGCCATCGAAGGCGATCGCGAGAAATGTCTTGATGCCGGGATGAACAATTACCTGGCAAAACCAGTACGATCGTCGGTTCTCAGTGAGATGCTGGATCAATATCTTGCGCCTACGAAACCCACAGTACGCCGACGGTACCTTCCTCGACAAACCAGCAATAGCATTCGCAATGAGGGCGCTGGAACACCAGGAAGCACCACTTCTTCGTCTTCTGCCAGTCAGGTTATTACACTTACACCGGAAGACGAACGGCAGCGTCGATTAGAGCGCCAATCTGTGGATAACAAACAGATTCCAGAACGCCCCAAACTTCCAGCATCCTCCAAGCACACCCAAAGCTCAGAACCGTCCCTGGAGGGGAAAAATTAGTCTTTCCCCTTGGAATTCTTTTATGGCGAGCCTTGCAGGATGTCATCACATACTTCTTGTACAAATCAACACCATTTTTCAGCAACATACCTTGCGATCCTTGAATGACTCTTTTGGATACTAGAGTTGTCTAGGGCTCGCTTTCTTTTCAAAACCATTATATATGGCAACTATGTTTACGTCCTTGTTATATCCTCCGACTACGAATTATGATGGTCTCTCTCGATTTTCTTTCTTTTTTCCCTCTTCTCTTCCCGGGTGGTTTTCTTCGTTGTATAGCTTTATCTTGTATGGTGCGTCTTTATATAGATTTCTGAGTTCGTTACAAGCGCATAGCAGAGGAACGAAGCTCAAGTTGTGATATTTTTCCCTCTGCGCCTGTTATCTTATTATTACGAGCATTTCTCAGTTTATAGAGATCCTTATGGAGGTGGGAGTGACTGATAGGATCCAAAAGCCCTGTTCACAATCTATCAATGACATATTTTCACCACAGTTAGACTTTCATATCGGGTTAAGATGATATAAATGTACTCTTCAATGTTATTATCTTTATCTAAATCTTGATTCATGCCGTTCTTTGGCCAAAGATTCTGAATCTCTTAACGCCGCCATCTGGCACCAATGTCAGTTTTGCATGAGTGAACACTCGTTTATCTTCTCCGCCGGCTTCAAGATCAGCTCCCTCAAAAACATGTTCTGTATCGGCTTTTGTCTTCTTGTCCCCGCTCAACAATTCCACCCAACCGGGATGATCGTGACCGGGTTCCTCGGTACTATCAGACTTGACCAGCCCATGCACCCGAACCTCGCGCGGAAAATTGCCGCGAAAGTCCTTGGTATCGACGACAACTTTACTGACGGTTCCGGGGACACCGAGGCGGAAAATGGCCCAGTCAACGTGGCCAGGGGTGCGTGATCGGGCCGTCTCCCAGCCATCGCCCATGTCTTTGCCACGGCCGGGGAGTATTGTGTTGGAGGCTGGCGTGTAGTGCTGGTCAGATGCAGACAGAGCAAGGCCGCCCAAAAGCGCGGAGGACAGTTCTTCTGGTTCTTGGCCCTGTGCAGCTACCGATGACGGGGGAGGAGGGGGGATGGCGTGGCCATACAGTCGAAGACGCGCAAATCCTCCATCCGGGTACATCAGCAGACGGACATGGGTATACGGCTTGGGGTTGGCGGCGTCGTAGGAATCAATCTTCCATGCCCGTCGCTGGCTTGGCCCACACTCGACGACGGGCAGAATTGTGCTCCATCCATTATAATCCGGGCTGGCGATGTCTTTATCGCTGACTCCCTGATCAGGCACATATACGCCCTGCAGCTCGGCCTTTTCACCATAGTTACCAACGAAATAAGCCGTGTCAACCTCGACACCCTCGATAGCACCGCCAGCAACGCCGAGCTTGATGACTACCCAGTCGTAGGGCTCCGGGTTGTGTCTGCGCGTCTCCCAGCCATCGTACCAGGCCCCCGTGTGCACAAACACGCCTGGCTTGTGGATGGGCGCGGTGGGCGTCAGGAGGTTTTCGGCGCCAGCAAAGTAGTCGTTGGAGCAGGCGAGCACGGTGGCATTCAGCGCCGATGAGGCCAGGTTCGTGGTGCGCGCGAAGACCTGGTCGATCTGGTCGTTGGGCACTCGCGTGACCGTGGATGATGTTGAGAGAGTGGTTGAGACGGGGAGCTGCGACGCTGCGCCGGCGGGGATCGCGGGGATTTCCATGACGTTTGGATTGGTTGGTTGTCTCTCTTTCGATGTGGGTTGAGTACTGTCAGGAATAAGAAAAAGAAATAAGTCTGTTGTTGCTTTTTTTTGTTTTATTTTAATTTGCCTTCATGATGAGGGGAAGTCGTTATCTTATCGGGTCGCATCGGTCACCATCGGAGCTGATTGAGAACGCTATTACTCGATAGAAATTACAGTGGTCCCGATTGCTGCTGGCCTAATCACATATACTACAATAGCAATAACCAGAGTGAGTTTTAGGGAGGCCCACTGTTAACATACAGAGTCTGAGAGCGTCTCTAATCTCTATATGCTTGGTCGGAGATCGCCGATAGCCACCTCGGAACAGCCGCCGAGCCTCTGTGACAGCATATGCGCGAGGAAAAAACAGTTTGCAGTGGTATCCTGAAGTATAATTTACATATTTTTACAGTAGTATACAGTCTATGTAGCCAACAGCGCTCATTTCTTCCCAATCGTATCTATCCCTCCCATCCACGGTCGAAGTACCTCCGGAACTACAACCACGTTGCGCTTCTCGTCCCAGCTGTTCTCAAGTATAGCTGCTAGTACGCGGGGAACAGCAATTGCGGTCCCGTTGACGGTATGAGGATAGCGAGACTTTTTTCCATCTCGGCCTCGGACTCTTGTGCCTAGGCGACGGCTCTGGTAGTCTGTGCAGATCGAGGCAGAGGTGACCTCGCCCCACGCAGTCTCCAGATCAAGCTTTCCACCGGTCCCAGACTGTTGCTCAGTCGCCCGAAGACGAGAGGGGAACAAAGCCTCGATGTCGCGTTTCCTCGTAGCACTGGCGCCCAGATCACCCGTAGGCATCTCTAATACCCGGCATGGCAGGCCGAGCGAGGTCAAAATCTCAAGTTGGATGTCCAGCACCTCGTTGAACACATCGTTCAATGGGGCAGAGTTGGCATGCGTGATGTCTGTGGGATCTGTCTTCACGTTGTCTGACCAGGCAAACAGTTCTACCTTGGTAAATTCGTGAACGCGGTAAAGACCTTTGGTGTCGACCCCTCGCGCTCCAGCTTCGGCACGGTAGCATCGACTGGGTCCGACAAATTTCAGAGGCAACAGGGCTTCATCGATCTCACGCCCCGCATACATGGCGGCCAAAGGAATTTCCGCGGTGCCAGCCAGTGACCGCTGGGGTTTCGCTTTGTCCTTTTCGTTCTGCTCAATGTGCCAAACTTGCTGCTCGTTGTGCTGGTCCCGTGGCTGATAACCACACGCTTCCTGAAGGTATGAATAAACGATCGAAGGTGGTGAGACCGCCTTCCATCCCCGACGTAGTGCGACGCTTAATGAATACTGGATGAGAGCTTGTTCTAACAAGGCCCCTTCGTTGGTAAGATAGTACCAGCCCCAGCCAGTCGATGTCGCAGAGCTAGTAAAATCCATTAAATCGAGCGACGTTCCGATCTCCACATGAGAGCGGCTTGCATCGTGCTTTGTCGTCCAAGAGGGCGGTTGTTCTGGGTCATAATTGATGTACTGGATCAACCGGGGTTCGTCGCCCACCGGCGTTGTGAGAGAGGTTAGGTTAGGTAGTGCGAGGGCGAGTCGTCGGATTTCTTCGTCTATGCGGTCTTTTCTCAGCGATGCCTCTTCGGAGGCACTCTTGAGCTTGTGCGCGTCTTCTCGTAATGCGGCTAGTTTCTGTTTGCTTTCGTCGCTCGCGAGACCCCGTGAAGCCAGCTGCGCAATCGCCTTTTCCACCTCTTTTATCTGCTTGCGCGGGGTTTTGAGCTCCTCCACGAGCCTGGCAGCGTCGTCTGACAGCTCTCGAATGCGGTGCGGGTATTCTTTATAAGCAGCATAATTGCGGTCAACGCAATTTTGCGAGAAGATGTCGGCGTTTTCCTTGATCAACCTGACGTCCGGAACGGGCTTCGGCGCGGTCGGAGGGCGAAACACTTCGCTATTGCAGCGACACGATACACTGAAGCTGCGTCGTATGCAGCCGGGCCATCGGGGAGCTGGCCGTGCCAGTCTGGCTATGGCCATTGAGGTCGCCGATGCGTGTTTGCGTTGGAAAGGATAAAGAAGAACATTGCGAAGACCGAGAATTGAAGCTCAAGGACGGCAAGTCGGGTCTCGGCCCCACTTGATCGCCCTGCAGCCAATCGCAGCGCGCTTATTTAGTTGTCTGCTCAATGGCTTCGAGAGAGCAGGAAACGCTTGTCAAATGATGCTGCGCTCAAATGTTTGTTATATGCGCTGTGGAGCAGCTTTTTAACAAATCATTGTGAGTAAAAGGCCAGATTCTACGGCGCTCCATCGGTGGATCATCCCTAGGGGTGAATGATCCCAGACACAGATTGTAGCATCTTTTATATTTAAGATGAATGTATTTGGAGAATGTCATTTGAGTCAGCATCAATTGGCACAAAATGTGAATGGTTCAATGTGGGTATGTCGTCTGCTGGTAAAATATTACTGCAATGCGTCACATGCGACTGGCGTGATTAGCAATCCAGGGCTACGCACTCGTCATCGACCGGACTAGCATCCAACGCACCCCTCATCGCTCTGCTATTATAAATCCCACGCTCCTTGCTGGCCCAGCATTTCCTGTTCTTTTCTGGATATACAGGACCAATTGATTCAACCTCTGTGAGCTTCGATTGATTGATTTGATATCTGTGACAATATTGTTTTAGTTTCTGTGACGTCACACCACAATGGCATCTGCAACAGGCATCCCAGAAAATGCACACGCAGTCTCAGAAGAAGAGCCTCTCTTGGGCTCGCCTGGAGGCATTCAGCAGAGACAAACCGAGCCCATCTACCATAATTTCCTCACTGGTAAGTTTCAACCGAAGAATGGGGGTCTGCGCTCGTCTCACTGACTGTTCGCTGCAGGAAGCGCGATTGTCGCTCAGGCTGGCGTGTGGGTGGTAAGCAGCTTCTTCGTCCTCATCATCATGCTCACGCTCATTCCTAAATTCTAGCTCACTGCCGTTGTTTGGTCGGCAATCTTTTCTCATGATCTGATTTTCTTCTCGGCGCATCCGGTAAGGATGTCTACATGGTGTAATATAGTTTTATGCACTGACACGCCACCAGCTCCTCAATTCTGCAGCCATCTTACTGCAAGTCCAAGCTATCTTGGTACTTCAACCCACTTCAACAGCCCGCCAGAAGACTATAGGAACCTATATACATTCGACTCTCTTGACTCTCGGTCTAGGCGCCTTCATCTCTGCTTTTAGCATCATCGAAATCAACAAGGGAGACCACCCGCGGCTAACATCTCCCCACGGTATCCTCGGCCTCACCACATATATCCTTATCATTCTACAAGCCTTTGTTGGCGTGGCCCAGTTCTGGCTTCCAGAATGGGTGTTTGGCAGTGTTGAAAATGGAAAGAAGATTTACAAGTACCACCGCGGCTTTGGATATATTCTGCTTGTACTTGAGCTTTCAACTGTTGCAGCCGCGACTCAGACCACCTTTAACCAGGAAGTGCTGCATATCGGGCTGTGGGTGGCTCTCGTTACTGCTGTCATTATCATTTTGGGCGTGGGAGCTCGCCTCAAAAAGCACAAGCTGGGCTTGTGATGGTAGACGACCTGTTCGTTACGATTATGCAGACGACAGCATGTTCTTGTTGTTTGACATGTTTAAACATTTAAGAGAGTTACGAATATCTTGCTGTTGCGGTTCATTAAACTTTTGATTGACCTCTAGTTATCTATGTAATAATCTCTCATCTATCAAATATAAGTCCTCAGATACTCAACCAACGCCATAATAGCCATTGCCTGTCCATAAGGCATGGATGTGATCGGTATTTCACGGTAAAAATCCAAGGTATCGCCCATTGCTGTTCCAAAACTGGTGTTTTGGAGCTCACCACGGTGGTCAATCGCTCCTAAGACGGCCCCTATCGCCTTCTCGGTAACTTGGTCGTATTTTTTGTCTATATATCGCTTGCGTTGGGCCTTGAGTATTCCGAATGCGAATCCTGCCGTGGCAGAGGCTTCAACATATGACCCCGGGTCTGCGTGGTCGATTAACGTGTGCCAGTATCCAGAAGCATCTTGAAAATTTTTCAAAGCCGAGCATTGCGCTTCTAAAGTATTAATCAAATGCCATCGTATGGGATCATTGGCGTCGAATTCGAGCAGCTCGAGAATTTCAGGGATCACGATGGTCAGCCAGCTGTTTCCTCGCGCCCATCGGGCCTTGGCAAAATTGTGGCCTCCGTCTTCAAAGGTCCATCCGTGGAAGAAGAGACCCGATTCAGGGTCGAACAGGTATTGGATATGGATGAGAAACTGCTTTTTCGCTTCCGCACTATACTCTGGTCGTCCCAACAGCTTGCCAATCTTGGCCAACGGCAATACCGTCATCATCAACGTGTCGTCCCACAACTGTTGGTGGTTATCCGTGACATATGTTGCATGTTGCATGCCGCCGTATTTCGTCCGCTGCAGATCGTGCATAGCCCATTCCGCCCAGGTATCAAGCCATGGGAGATATGTGACGTTTCCGGTCTTTTCGTAGACATAAGCAAGTGTCAGGAAGACTGCCATGGTGTTGATATTCTTGGTTGTGCCTCCCTCGGCGAACCTAGCGGCGAACCAGTCTTCAATGATCTTCAATAGCGAATCGTGCCCTGTCATTTCGTAGTACTTCCAGACCCCGTACAGCCCGATCCCGTGCGTCCATTCCCAGCCAGCCCACGACTTTGTGTCGATGACCCGCCCATCGTCGAGGTGCAGGAGAAACTTGCCGGACTCGTCTTTGATGTTGATGAGGTTATCAATCAGAAGCCGGATCGCCCTGTGAACGTCGGCAGCCTGGGGGCGAGCAGAAGCCATGGCCGCGAGATATGCCAGTGAGATATCGAAGTGAGAATTGAATATTGCCGGCAATAATACGTTGATATAGGCAAAGTTTATAGACAACACAGAGAGACTCGGGCGATTGGCAGCCGATTAGCCTCCCGCACTCCTGCTGTAGTGCTCCCCCCGCATGCCAAGCCCGCCCTGAGCTCCCCTTGTTCCTCCCCGGCTCACCTCGCGGCCATGGTATTTCCGCCAATGATCGACAATGGATGCACTCTTCCAGCCTGGAGTGCAAGCCGTCTGGCTTGTTGGCGTGCTGTTCTGGCTGACCTGCTGCGGGTCAGCGTCGAGGCCGGGGTAACAATGCCCGAAGGGACTGAGGGTCATGTCTCGTGTTTAGTGCTTTATATCCGATTTCGTATCACCGTCATCGGACGACTGTGTCTCATCCCTGCTCGCTTTGTGTGCTATACTTGATCTACAGTTATGGCAGAACGCAGCACGTCTGATACCATCGAGCTCACGGGCTCTGGGCCCCTGACCTCTGTTGCGTCCGACGACCCTGTCAAGCACAAGAAGAAAGAAACATCCCACATTGAGCGTGTATTGTCTCCAGACGCCGAAGATGCGATTGAAAAGAACAGCATCGATCTGTCGCGCGTTGACAAGGAGGTCCAGCAATATGCCGCCGCTGGCCAGATCGAAATCGACCCAGAGACCAACAAAAGGCTTCTGAGAAAGATTGATCGCCACGTGTTGACGTTCATGGTTATTACCTATTTCCTCCAGGCTATCGACAAGGGCACCTTGGCATTTACGTCCATCATGGGATTGCAAAAGGATACGGGTCTGGTCGGGCAACAGGTGAGTTTACACCCACATGTGTATACATCGTTTTCATTACTTACTGACTGATCATTCTAGTATTCATGGCTTACCACTTGCATTTACATTGCCGTTTTGATTGTCGAGTACCCAACAAACTGGATTATCCAGAGAGTACCGATTGCGAAATACCTCGGCTTCAACGTCATTTGCTGGGGAACGGTGCTTGCATGTCATGCGGCTTGCCACAACTTTGCCGGACTGGTCACCGTCCGAACTCTGCTTGGTATATTTGAGGCTTGCTGCCAGCCGTCTTTTGTCATTTTGTCGGGAATGTGGTACAAACGTGAAGAGCAGGCCGCGAGAGTCTCGTACTGGTATGTTCTCCCAACCGACGAAGAAGGATCTGTGCTGTGCTGAAGCTAACGTGATAATGCTAGGTATATGATGAACGGTGGGCAGCAGATTGTAGGCGGTCTTCTTGCGTACTGCTTTAGCCTTATTGGGAATGACAGGTCTCTCAAGTCATGGCAAGCTATTTTCCTCACATACGGCTGCATTTCGGTTCTCTACGGCATCGTCCTCATCTTTTTAATGCCTGACTCGCCAATGCGCGCCAAGTGCTTCACCGAGGAAGAGAAACGCCTCATGGTTGAGCGCGTCCGTGGCAATCAAACTGGTCTACAGAACAAGCAATTCCGCGCCTACCAAGTAAAGGAAGCGCTTCTCGACCCGCAAACTTGGTGCTACTGCGCTATCCAGGTATTCACTACCTTGCCAACTAGCGGGTTGGGCGCATTCGCAAACATCATCATCACGTCTCTTGATTTCACCGTTCTGCAAACTCAGCTGCTTGCCATGGTGCTCGGATTTTATATCATCATAGTGCTTCTGACCTCGGCCTGGATCGTCAACCGAACTGGGCAAAACCTTCTCACCATGGCCATATATTTGATCCCGTAAGTCCTAAAGTCACCAATTCTTACAGCTCCATCCCCTTTCACTAACATACATTCAATATAGATCCTTTGTCGGCACCATTGTTCTTATGACCGTCGTCAATCACAACAAATCCACCCAAGTCGGTCTGCTGATCAGCTACTATCTTACCCTTTCATTCTGGTCTGCCCAGACCCTAACCCTGAGCATGGTCTCGCGCAACATCGCCGGCCAAACGAAGAAGGCCTCCGTAGTTGCTGCCACATTCATCGCCTGGGCAGCGGGTAACGCCGTGGGTCCGCAGGTGTTTTTGAAAAGAGATGCTCCACGCTACTTTATTGCGTTCAGTGTGCATCTAGTGTGCTATTCGCTCATGCTTATTGCTATCTTCTTCCTCCGGTGGTGGCTTAAACGGGAGAATGCGAAAAAGGATGCGCTGCTGCGGACCGACATGCCCGAGGCCCTGGATCCGAATATGGTGCATGCTTTTGAGGATCGTACGGATAGGGAAAATGTCAATTTCCGATATGTTTATTAGTGGCTTATGAATTGGTCATTCAATGATACTACATATATCAATATATTAGATAGCACTGATGGAAATCTCATCTTAAAAAAACATCTGCGTTAAGGGTATAGATGTAATATCAATAAATAAGCCATGTCATCACTTTCGTGTTTGTACTCCCTCCTTGTAAACACATGAGACAAAATTCATATCAACTTCATAATACTTGCGATCAGGATATCATCTTCTCATCAATCGTAACACTTTCATACTCCAGCAAAAGGAATCGATGCATGGTCCAACCCGTAGACCAAAAGAAAAGAAAAAAGGCGTTCAACGCAGGGATACATATTAAAGTTTCTTACCTCCACGGGAGATCAATTTCTTCCACCCTGATGCAGGTCAAATAGGGCAATCCTCCAATACCGCCGTCGCCAACACCGCTTCCTCCAGATCCACCGCCGCTATCGCTCCCCTTGAGATCCAGCTCAAGAAAGTTCCGCATTAGTGGCTTGACAATCTCTCGTGCGAGACGTTTGATTTCATCCATCTTGCGTTCAAAACGCTTGAATCCGTCGCGAGTATAAAGAGACTCTGCCGAAGACGATGCCCGAAGTTTGAGAAATCGTTTCAGCTCGTCATGTGGCAGATATGCTTCTGATGAAGACGAACCAATCAGTCGATAGACACGGCCTGACGGAATGGCCGTTCCGGCCGAGTGTCGTGAAGAAGCACCATTGCTGGGCGCAGAACCACCAGTGTTTTTCAATATCGGCGCCGGCGGAGGGGTTGTATTTTCCACAAACCACTGCCGGAAAAGAGAAACGGCAAGCCAGTCCAGATAGGCATTGGACGGGCTCACTCGCTCGCCCCGTGAGGTCGTTAACGTGAGGCGGAAGAGCTTGGCATCAACTCGAGCTTTCAGATCTTCGAGATCATCCACTTTGTCTTCGATCAATTCCAAGACGGATTTAGGTAGAGGCGAAAAGGAGGCGTTTCGCAACAGAGTCTGAGCTGCGGGCCATTGTCCAACGACATGAATTAGGGCTTCGGAAAATATGACCCGGCTGTGGGCAAGGTAACCCAATTTCAGATAGCTCGGCGGGTACTTTGCGATTTGCTTGAATAGTCGAGAGGAAAACCGCAGCAGGTGATGGTCGACACGCGACCCAACCACCGGAAGCGCATCGTACATGTCTGCTAGGTTGAGAAGAGATTTTGATTCGGCGTATGCAGTTGCAATGTTCACACTGTTTAGGATGGGCGTGAAATTGTAGAAGATTCGGAAAAGGTTGTCATAGTCGCGGATGAGGGGGTCCATTTCAGCATCTGGGACGGCGCCACTGGAAGGCACATGCACCGCAGATTGCATGCTCGTTAGATTGACGACCGATCGAAAGAAGCCCGCCCGCGGTGCCGTAGGTTTTGTTATTGACTGTGGTGGAGGACGCGCGAAGTTTGTTCCGGTGACCATGGGCTCAGACGTAGGAGGCTTTTGTATCTTAGCAAAGACATCTTCCGCAGGTACTATGATCAAAAACACACCTTTTGTACTAGAATAGGCTCCTCATCCTCCTCTCTATGCTGCCAATCCAACTCATATCGCCATCTCTGCTTTGGTGGTGCTGGTGCTCCCTGTAGACTGCTGCCCCTACCGGACAAAATAGACGATCCATCCTCTGGCACACTCTGTATGCTTGGATCCGAATCAATAATGCCGGGGATATCCTTCTGCGTTTGAAGTGGCGACCATTCCTCGCTTGTGCCTGCTTCGAAAAATCCCGAGCATTGGGACAAGATTAAACGATGTAGCAGGTAGCGCTGCACTTGGCGATTAGCGGCGATGACTATCTCAACGTCGCCAGTGTGGGCGAAAATGGGGAAATCGTTCTGTGGTTGATAGGACGAACCGCCATGGTGAGAACGGCCGTGTCGATGCCGGCGACCGGACTGCGAAAGACGCGACGTGCTCGAGGCTGGGGGAGGAGGAGGAGGGGCGGTGTGATCGACTGTTTCGGGGTACGAGACCATGGCCGTGAAGGTAGTGTCTAAGCAAGGGAAGCCACCTCCTTGCTCAGTTCATTATTGTCGATTGGAGGGGGTCGAGTCGTCGATAGTCGCGACGGAAAAGCGGGATGATGCTGTAGCGCTTTTTTCCTTCAACAGCGCGATCTATCGTGTTTGCACGATCGGACCAGAAGGAATTTTGCAGAGCAAACAACGCAAGAGAGGGTCTGGTGTGCCGAGGATAGAGAGCAGTTTCCAGTCGAGGTTAAGAGCAAGGAGGCTGAGTATTATCAAGATTGTGGCGTGGCTGATGCAAACAACCTTCTTATCTCAGCCGGCCGGCAGGTGACTGCGTTTAGTGTGGCCTGGTTAGGACTAGTGTTCCAAACAGGCCAATGGAAAGGCATATTCATGACCCACATTGGGATAGCGCCACCATCGCCACGCTGAATGCAGGACAACAATCACATGAATTAAAATCAACCTGATCAAGATATTTTGTTTTCGATGTTCAGTCTGGGGTTGGGTTATCGTTAACCAAGGTTTTCTATCTTTTCTGAGAAGATCAGTTGTATGGAGTGTCGATCAATTGTTTTTATATCACAGGCTTGACCACGGACTATACATATGTATAGAGCAACTATTGATTGATCATGCATGTATGATGAGTCTGTATCCATATTCATCTGTTATTCAATGTTCTATCTAGATATAGGCAAACTAAGTACAGAATCCATGAATAGGGTGGGCTCGGGCTTAAGACTTTTAAGGTTCGGCCCTCCCGTCCCGGCTCCGTGGAATCGTAGATGGCAAGCATGGTTCGCGTTGACTGCATGGTGATCAGAATATAGGGTGTTTGATGAAGGAGGCTGTTTCTCGTCGAAAATTCATTAGGGTTTGGCTAGGGTATAACAAGAGAGTCACTAAAGGCTTGGTGTTCTTTGGACTGAGAATCCATCGATGGCCAGCGCCCTACTGTAGACAGCATCATCAAGTACTTTATTCCGGGGACGATGAGAGGAGAAAATGACTTGGGTCTTTCCACGTTGCGGAAGGCTATCAATCCTGGAGTATGCGTTACTCGTATTACATTTGAAACCAATGACCTCAAAGAGCGCTAAGCACGTCATTTCCAAATGGAGAGACGATAAAACCAATGACATGTAAGCAAATCATGGATTGAAGAATTAAAGTATTTACCGAGAACTCTGTGCCCTTATTTGAAGCGCAACCTGTGCTAGCAGTGGTGTCCTTCCTCGCTGTGTTAGATTTCGGCGGGAATAGACTCAACCGTGTCTTCCGCACACTCTTATTCCTCAACCCCTTCTTGGATTAGTATTGCTGCTCCCTGATAACCAAGACAAGGAACTTAGGTAAAATCTGTCCGGGAAGAATTGAGATAGCTGGTGGCGTTGTCAAAATAACTTAACGTACCTTTTATACAGTAGAAAAACAAGTATCTCGTGCTTTTGGATGTTCCAATATTTAAATGGACCATCCGATTTTATGGATAATAAATGATCCTTATTTATTTATTTTTTTTCAGTTTGTTGAAGAAAATTCAGTGATAATGAAAATAGAGGGAAGACCGAGGGAGAAGTATTGGTCCTAATCAAATATCCAACAAGGACCGTAATACGCAATACGTACTCGCCTCACGGAATTTGAAAATCACCCTAGCCAGGAAAGGCATTCCGCAATACGAGATCGCCGCCTCGCTGAGCGAGATAGACGTGACGGATCCTTTATGCTTCAAAGGACGAATCAAGGGGTGTTGTGCTGTTAACATGAGCGCAACAACCAAGAGACTAAACACAGAAACTTCGACAGCACGGCGAAGTGGTTCCACAGGCTCCACAGTAACTTAGTTTATAAGCACGCTGGCGGAGTCCTTGGATGTACGTACGTACAATCATACGTACTACGTAGTACAATGACAGTCCCCAGACCCCACTATTACACAAGTCTAGTAATATGCGTATCACGGATACGAAGTGGTTTAGGTTAGGCCGGACCGAATACGATGTATAGAATCTTTTTGATATAATGAATACGAATACTTAGTAACTGCAAACTCGGCGGTCTATATTATGCCTGGGGAAATTTAGCCCTTATTCCCGGTATTGTAATTTCCGTTCCGAGTGGTTCCATGTTCCGTATTGCCTACGCGTACGGGGTAATTAGTTACTCTGCACCGCGATAGGACTGAGACCCACTAATGATCTTCTCTGTCATTAGAATCAGCAATAGTGCTGACCAGATGACGACCTGGCCATGCTGTGAGATCTTAATCGTCTTGGCATCAAACCAGCTGTGTATGTGCTAAAGAGCCGGTGTGCACCTAAGCAGCAAATTTGTGTACTTTCCAAATTCGGACTATTCAGGAATTCCATGTATCGTGCTGCGAAGTAAGGTAGGGGCTTCCAAATCAAAAAAAAACTTTATTTATTTTTCAGAACGACTACGTCAGCCATTGAAGATCAGTGGTCAATATTTTTTCTATCATTCGCAGAAAAAGTGAGGGGCAAATTTGCACATGCAGAGACTGCTTGACCAGTAAGCACAAAGTACATGTAATGGATCATGCGACGCTGGTCTATCTTCGTAAATGGGCCAAGCTAGTTTGCTGCCGCCTTGTTTCTCGCCTTCATCGTTACGAAGAGACGGTCGACTTTGACGAATGAACTAGACAGTTATAGTCAATATAATTCTCTTTTCCTCTTGATGCAGTGAATGTTCTTACATAGTACGCTCCTTCATGGTTAAGTTCGGGTCAACAAGCTCAATGTCAAAGTTGTGGAAGAGGGTTGGAACAAGCTAAATAGTCAGCTATGACTCGACGAAACTAAAATATGCACTGCTTACCTTCGACATCTCAAGCCATGCAATATCTAAAGTTTATTTGTCAGTTATGTTCGGTATTGACCTAGAATGGGAGTAATACTTCTTCCAAGGCAGTACCGTGACCCGGCACCAAAGCTGAAAAAGATACGCCCTAGCCACTGTTAGAAAAAGAAAGCTCAAGGTTTATTAGGCAGTCCCATAAAGCTTACTCATCTGGCCTACGCGCTCGGGGTCTTCCATCCAACGCTCCGGGCGGAATTCATCCGCATCCTCGCCAAAGGTCTTCTTGTCTCGGTTAATTACCCAGCCGTTGATGCTCAAGTTCATCTATTTCATGTCAGTATGAGTCACCTCGCCTATAGATGTGTATGGAAAGAGAGGGGGAGAGGGAGGGAGGGAGGGAGGAAGGGAGGGAGGGAGATATCTTACTCCGCCAGGAAAATATTGGCCGTCAATGGTGACACCTCCTTCGGGAACACGGCGACCAAGATTCATACCAATCGCAGGGTGAAGGCGCATTGCCTCCCACATGACCGCCTGTAGGTAGGGCATACTGTTTGCCATTTCCAAGTTGAAAATGCCTCCTGCTGCAAGATTGTTTTCTTTGGCAGTCGTATCTACCTCAGCCAAAAGCTTCCGTTTGCTTTCAGCGTTCTTGATAACGTAGTAGACGACCGACGAAATAGAAATGGCGGTTGAATCGCTGCCTGCAAAAATGTTGCTGGCCACCATAGAGGTTACAGAAATGTCGTCCAAAATGGGCTTTTCCTTTTGGATATCAAACAATTGTCCGAGGATATCTGCGTGGGTGCTACCACGCTCTTTGCGCTCGGAGATTGATTTGGCAGCCATTGTCAAAAGGCTGCCTTGACGAGCAGTAACTGCCAGATGATTTCCAATAATAGGAGTCAGTTTGGCATTGATCCAGTACAGCCAGGGTACATAGCCCGACCAAGCTGCAGATCGTAGTGAGTTGTCAATCATGCTGAATGCACCGTCGTCTTTGCCGGATTCCATGAAACCGAACTGCTTGGAAAATGTTACCTCTCCAATGACATCTAGGTTTGAGTCAGATCTTGATGTCTATCAGTTATGGACGTTATTGTGAAGAAATTACTGACCAAAACCAAATAGCTGGATCCAGTAACTCATGTTAATTTGTTGATCCTTCATCTCGGACATCTTGTTGATGAAGACCGAAACAGCTTTGTTGACATATGGCTCCAACTTCTTCATATTGGATAAGGAGTAAATATTGCTAACGAGCCGTCTTTGGTTCCGATGGATTTCTTCGCTTCGTTCAGAGAATAAATCCCACTTACGAGTGCCCTGCCAGACACTGTACCAGTCGCTTTTGCGGAATGCGGTCCCAGCGCCTGAAATCATCAGCATCTCTCTCTCTCCATTTTTGGGTGTATATAATAACTGACCATAGATTATTGTGAGCGCATCCGGGTTTGCTGTGCTGACTTCATTTGGTGCAGTTCTGACCAGAGTTCCATACTTATCGTGCATGGACATCATAGTCCGATGCATGTTTCCCTTGCGAGCATAGTAAACATTCCACCAAGGAGTCCATCTGGCCCAGAATGGGCCTGGGATGTTTCTTAGGGGATCACGGATGCGAAAAAACAAGAAAACAACTACCAAGCCCAGCCCGATAATCCAAGTGAATGGAAGATTTTGGTTATTTGGGCTCAGGAGGGACTGGACCAAGCCTTGAGCCATGACGAAACGCCGAGGATTGTAACTCTTAAATAAAGTAGGGTTAAATCAAAACTTTCATGGATTATTGCAAACCAAAGTTCCCTTCTTAGTATTTTATGACAGGAGAAGCGTTCGCTTTAAGAACAAAGCAGTCAACTTGAGTGGCAAAGCTAGGTAATCCTTAGCCGGAAGATCTCCCCACTCGATACATAATGTTGAAACAATAATGCAAGGTCAAAAAAGCCTAGTATTACGAGCTTACTCAGATCAATAGCGGAGTTAAAGATTTTCTGCGGGGACATCCTGGTTCCTTGGCCTTAAAAAGACATGCCCCGGTTCTGGGGGCTACTCTAAACTGCTGGTCGGGTATGGAATAATAATACGAGAGATGTAATCAATGCGTCAACTGGTGTCATGACAGTCTAGATTGCATATAGCTTATCACTACACGAGAAATGGATAATGAGAAGAAGACTTAATTAGTTGCAGCTCACGGGTGTATGATAACCCCCGCCTGTAAGCAAGTATATAAGACATGGAGGGCCTCAAAATTCAAAACGTTGCTTACTGATGTCCAACAACAGGAAATGGTTGCTCGTAGTTGAGCGACCATATATACATCGATCAATAACATCAACGAGCCCTTCTTCAAATAATGAAGGAATACAGGGAGATAAGTATGAAATTAAGCTTTTCAAGACCTTTCAGATCTTATAGATTTAGAATAATATCACAAAGTTTAAAAAAAGATCTGGAGGGCATCTGGAACCTGGACGAAGATCTCGAAGAAACGTTAAGTATTCCATCTAAAGTATAATCCTACAATATTATTGATAATCCTTTTAGTTACCCCATTATAATAAGCGAAAATTTTTGCGCAACCAGGAAGGCTTCAAGAAGTTTAACTGGATAACGGATTCCAGGCTAATAATGTCTCCGGGTATCACAACTCTTTGGCCTCCCGTCTTCCTCGTAATGGGCATGCCAAGGTTTCCTATCTTAGTGTATGTTAGTTTTCTAGCCTCAAAGTATATGTACGTAACAGATACGGTGAGTTTTTTTTTTCTAAAGCCGAACCGATGGTGGTCATGGTGTGCGAACTTGAAAATTTGGGAGTCTCGGCAAAACCTCGGCATGGTCTTTTGTACATAAGTTTATACATGCACTAGAATTTTTCCCAGAGCAAAGGATACATATATGAATTATATAGATTATCAATTGATAGATTGCTCGAGAGCGCGCGTGTGTGTTATGCCCCATGGGAAAATGAACAACATTACATCAATAATGATAGTTAAACCCTATCGCTACAGTCTCATATTGACAAGAAAAGATACGTAGATGTAAGTATTCGCTGATCAATACGCGGTTCCGGAGGCAGTTCCTTCGTCTAACAAGGCTAATCCTCTTGTGAAACAGCAGGATTCACACTCGTGCTTGACGTAAGCTAACTAAATACTGTGTAACACCGTACACGTATACATGCCACATTGCCTGCTCATGGATTAATACTTAATACTAGCAATTAATTGGATCATTTTAAATAATATTTTAGTCTATTTTCTTCCGTTGACCCATTGACGAGTTTCCGCACAGATATGCTACCCACGGCTTACTACTTAGCACAGTACATAGTACCGTACACGAAGAATGCATAGGGTGAATAATATAGAGTAATTAAGGTTACATATCGCCCGGTTTTATCCGTGTTAAGCAGTTTGGTATTTACTTAAATTTTTAGTTTCTACGTACTGCGGATCGCTGGCCTAATTCAGGATTCCATCAGCATCAAAATTCGGTCCAGGTACGCGGGCCAAAACGGTTCCTGCTAGAGGGTCCTTGGCAAGCCAATAGTGAATAAACTCTTAGTAAGTTTTTAAAGGCCAAGCCCAGAGTCATCAATTCATACGTCCGCCTCGCCGGTCTCATCAGCACTAGCTTACTGTGTGGGCTCAACTAAGCCTTAAAGGAACTCTATGCGAACAGAACAACGTCATGCAAGATTACTCCTGTTTATTTGGCTACCTCAAATGTCTATGCATGCATGTACTTCTGTACTTTTATTTAACAGGTGGTCGCACCAGCGGTTTCAACCTAGGTCAGTTTTCAATTTAGAGATGGTTTAAAATATTACATGTTTTTTCGCGGTATCGTTCCAACCAACTGCAGTAATTCGTCGCTCATTATTCGTTTGAAAGTGCGCAAGGCTAATGCTACGTCACTACGACTTAACAATTGATAATATTTTAATCCTATTTATGAATCAATTATTCACGTGTTTTGCCTTCAGGTAAATTTCCTAAAGGGGTAATAATGTGTTCTCCCGGGTTGATACGTGACGTCATTCTCACTTCTCCCCAACCTCGCCTCTCATAATAAGACTGAATAGTATCGCAGTGGATGAAGCTCTGCTTTCTACAACAATCGAATCGGTTATAGTAGCATAATCATTTATCGCGGGGCATCTCATGTGTATATAAAGGATTCAATAATTAAATCCCATCATCCTCCTGCTCAACCGAGCTCTCCTCCACATATGAATCCTAGGCCTCACAAGTAGAGTGCAATGTATCGTAATCAATCAACGCCCGCGCCTTATCGTACTGTTCCAAAAATTGAATCGCGAAACCTTCCTCCGTATGCCATCCAATATGACAGTGCATCAGCCACGCACCGGGGTTATCGGTCTTGAACGCTACCACCAAATACCCCGTGCTCGGCAACATGGCCACATCGCGACGGGGAGGATTTATCAGAGTTCCAATATCTGAAGACTCATATGTACCGGTTCCCTGCGCCAGAATGTAGAAATCGTGACCGTGTAAATGGATAGGATGCGGCACGGTGAGAGCAGTCTCGATAACGACGTAGGACCACTCATTCGCTTCAGGAAGCTCCACAACCCCACTGTAGTTTGTGAATGTGGTGTCATTATTATAGATTTGAAGGAGTGTAGGGTTGTCCCAGTATACTTGCATCGACGTGCCGTTCATCTTCCAGCGGAAAAGGTTGTCTGAGTTTGTGCCTAGGGTTACGGGTTCGCTGGAATTGTAGTATGGTGATGAGGCGCTTTGTGAGAGATATGGTACTAGGTCGGAGAGATTCTCGTCGTCGCAGCTATCGGTGTAACTGTAGCCGGTTGTGGTGGGCGTGGAAGCCGAATCGCCGTAGTATACGATGCCTTTGATATTGTCCGTGCTGTCATTGTCGGAGCATGCCTCTTGGGGAATGGCGCGCATCCAGAAGTTGTCAGCAACAGAAGACTGGTCTGCTGTCACTATTATATCGTACCGCTGACCTATATAACGCTTGTTAGTCTTTGTGAGCCGCTTTGTTGGATTGAATGGTTCTAATACCTATTCCGATATTCAGAACAGTGGTGTCGTATGCTACAATTGGCACCAAATCCATAGCAATCACGGTGAGAGTGTGGTTATCGATAGAGAATTTGAAGTGTGTGTCAATAGCAGCATTTATCAATCTAAATCGATACGAGGTTCCCGCCGTGAACGATGTGTTAAATCGATATCCCGTCTGGTTAGAAGCACCATCGTCGCCGTACACATTGGTACCATTGATAAGACCATTATCCAAAGTCGGTGGGCCGTTCACCTGGGCCGATTCGTACAGCTCGTCAGCTGTCTGATGACTCCAGTCATTTAGGAACAAGACGCCTTTGTCCTCATCATAATTTTCTGAGGCTGGCCCATTGATCAAGATACCGCCAAACACTCCTTCATAGGCCTGCAGCCCAATGTGAGAGTGCCACCAGGTCGTGCCGTACTGGGTAGCTCTCCATGTATATGTTGTTGTCTGGCCGGGGGCCGTGGGACACTGGGTGATGGAGACGACTCCGTCGTTTGGGTTCGTATAATTTTGGCGAATTCCATGGAAATGGATACTAGAGCCATTCTTTGCAGATGACAAGCTGTTGGTTACATGCACAACAACGTAGTCACCCCAGTCAGCTATGATTGTGGGACCTGGGATTGAGCCGTTGACTGCCATAGCAGTCCTAGAGTACCCATCAGGAGCGACGGTGAGTTCTTCGATATTGAAGTAGTACTCCCTGGTCACGCCTGTGTCTGGCACCTCGTCGTAGTAATTGGTGCTCAAGTCGTAATCGCACCATGTTTGCCTGTCGGTAGCTGTATTTCCGGAACATGCATCCCTTTTATGGAAAGAGGTACGTTCTTGGTCGGAAATAGATGCTGCTGCTGCGGCTCCGATCACGCCGACAAAAATTGATGCAGCTTTCATACTGTCAAAGAGGGAAAGGGGGAGGAATCCCTTTATACAGAGGAAGATATCAGTGGACCAAGAGGCAAATAGGCCTGTTATTATATCAGCTAAAGTAAAAGAGAGAGGAAGGTCGAAAAACGAGTGTGCGAAATCTTGAACAAAAGTTAACACAAGACTGAGTTCCAATCTCTTTATGTAGTATCTATCGCTACCATTAATCGACATAAAGGGGACCCGCAAATGGGTAAAGAATTGTCATTGATAGTGCTCTCTGTGTCCCCGTTCGTAGTCCCATCCCAGGCTAAACCTCGACGAGCAATATCCCCGTGCGCATGATCTATCTTGCAGTTCATGCATCGATAAACCATTTTCAACTGATGGGGTTGATTGGAGTCAAAGTACGCATTTTTGGAGGTAGTGTTCCAGGCCTCCCCTGTTATTGTGGGTTAGCTGAAGTGATTGCGTGGCTTTTCTTTTTAAAAAGCGTATCAAAATGTCTTGAACGTGTTCAAACAGGGGTTCATCGGGGTTCAGCTACGTCAACTGAAAAAGAGATTTTTTGTGAAGGGCATATTTGGGGTTTGAGCAGAGTTATCGTCTACAACGAGCTAAAAATGGAAATCCAGGCTAAAAGCGGAAGGCGCACCTAGCCCTAAGCCTCGGGATTGCGTGTGCGGTCCATGCATACATACGCGGCCTGCTCCACGAGATGTCGAATCTCGCAGAATTACGTTTTTAAGCCAAGGCCAGCCCTGTTGCTATTTATTTCATTCATTTCTACTATAGACCCAATGGACGCTTTGGTCAATGTATAAATAATGCACAAAAGAGTCTAAAAATTGAGCATCATTCCTATTCCTACATATCCACCAAGCATCCTCGCTTTCTTTTAAACCATAAAATATAAAATAAAAACACTTGCCAATATGTTCTTCAAACCGATTACATACCTCACATGCGCTCTCCTCTCGCTTTCCTCTTCAGCATTAGTTTCTCGCAGTACTCCTAACCAATTCTCTCTCTATGCGTACGGGGGTGCGGTTGGAGGACTTCCACTCTTCTATGCTAACGGTATGCCACCCATATTTTCTATTCCCAGAGAATATCTTAGGGGCAGTTCTACTGTTAACTAAATTTCACATTTCGCTGCTAATATGTTACATGTGTTGAAACAGGTAAAGCCGCAGTCGGGGTTTTGTCCAGTTCTAACTCTTCGTTTTGGAATGTCACCTGTAAGCCTTTCTGTTCTGTAACAATTACCTTGTTGCGCATACATATCTAACATGGATAATAAGTCGAACGCACATCCGACTCCTCCACAGGCCCGTTAGTCGGAAATCCACCGAACGGAACCAATACTTCCAGTACTTCCGCCGACTCCAGTTGGTCCGACCAATTTCTATACATCCCTAGTTCATCATCCTCCTCCAAAAAAATCGGCTTTACTCCTGAAAGTGATGGGGCTACCGGATTCGTCATCTATGGCCAAACGCTGTTGGTAAAAGATGATTCTGGAGATATTGTTTCTAGCTTTTATGCCCGTCAGTCGTCGTCTGAGGGGGATGGTGTTTATTCCTTGCTGTGGAATGTGACTGAGAAGGATGATACCATTTTCCCGGTTTCGCTGCGTACTGTGGCGTCTTCGAATGCCTAGCGGTCGTTAATGTATGAGATTACCTGCTCAATGGCGTTTAATGTTACAGGCATCCTTACTATCATTCGAGCGCTCAACATTGTATTTAGTTATATCTTTCACCGCCGGTCTCCGACTCTGTAGAGCGGCTAGTGAAGTCATTGTCAGGGTTCACCAAAGTCCACCTTCAGCCAGGAGCAGAAGAATTGGTGGAATTAAAGCTGCGTTCTGGGACAAGGAAATCGAGATGTGAATACTATTCATAAAAACTCAAGTGACGCCTGGGAAATGGTTTCGGTTGATCTATGCGCTTTCATATAACATAAACATGCTATACTAATATAAATCTAAGTGCAAAACCGGTACCCAATCTTCGGTTTACATATGTACCTTCTTCTAGATAATTAATCTTACATGACTTGATTGTTACATGTATAATAAACGTCACATCAAAGTAACTAATAGTATTGCCAGACCAAGTCTATTGTGTGCACATAGGCAACACGTCTACGCATATAGCATTTGCTTATTTTTGTGTAAGAGTACAATGTTCCTTGTAGAAACCGGGAACTATAAAGTAGAACATAGAATACAAACAATTGCATTACCTACATCCATTGATGAGCCCACCCATACTTATACCCTAGCTCTGCCTGTGGCTGAGATGTGGCTGGTACTGTCTTAGTCATCGGTGGCTTCCCCGCACCGTTTTTTTGGCCCACGACAACTTCTCGCCGCCGACTCAACGTTGCCATCGCAGACGGCTGCTTGTCAAATACTAGACGGTTAGGGGATGGCGGCAAGTTTGTGCCATCCAGTGTGGACGGTCACGTTGCAGCAGCTTCATTGCAGATTCCGATACCGACACCGTCCTGATTGATAAAGAACGCGAACAATGTCCAAAGGATGCTACACTTGTCGCCGACGCCGCATTGTCTGCGACAATGGCCGCCCGACCTGCCGCAAGTGCCACGATGCTGGGAAGGAGTGTCTAGGCTATCAGAAGCCCTTGGTCTGGGTTAAAGGCGGCGTGGCCAGTCGCGGCAAGATGATGGGACTGAGCTTTGATGATGTGACTTCGAACCAGGAATCTCCGGGCAGAGCAAGCGTGAGCTTTTGTTCGGCTGCTTCTTCAGAGCAGAAACGTGTGACGGAGCAGGAGCAGGAACAGTGCGAAAGCGAAACGCTGCCGGACGATGGAAGCCTGCAGGTCCAAGTCCAGACGCTATCTGAAGCAACACTGGCCAAGTACTACAACAATGACGGAGCACTTGTACATGTTCGACGGGTTCCTCCAGAGTCGCCCTCGTTCTCGTTGGTGGATCCACTCTTTCAAGATGTGGACAAATTGTCGAGGCTGTACATCTCACACTGTAAGATCCCTTTTTATATAGACAACGCTAGAAGTATCCTTAATTGACTCAACAAAACCACTAGTCAACCTACACTGTGTCCAGGCATTCTGTCTCTACGACAAAGTCCGCAACCCTTACCGCGAACTTATTCCATACATAGGCGAATCTCCCGTGTTGACCGACTCTCTGGCTGCCATCGGCGCGATCCATCATGCATACATGTTCAGCAATGAGCATCAATTCTCGTCATCGTCCGACAACGAGGCCCCGGAGATGCGCGGGTCTCTCTTGTCTCTTGGCCGCCGTCCTGTTTCCTTCTCTGCACAGCCCGGTAATGCCCAGGCATTCTCGCATTTCCTGAGGCTGAAACAACGTGCATTGCGCCAGCTATCCATAGATGTGTCGCGCCTATCCACGCGCAACGACGACCGGACCATTGCAGCGATTTTCGTTTTGATCCTACTCGACGCAATTGAATCCGGTAATGGAGCGTGGAAGTACCATCTCGAGGGCGCAAAGAGCATTCTGCGAGACAAGCTTCTCCTGAGCGCCAACCACTCCACGACGACAGAAGGTATAAACACATTCGTCATCGACTCCTGTCTGATCACCGAAATCATGGGCTCGACGCTGGCCCGCCCGGGCGTGCTCTCCAAGCCTTTCTATTCCCAAAGCATGGGAGCTGCAGTTCTCCAGCGCCTCGAGAAAACCGCTTGGGTGGGCTGCCCTGCATATCTTCTGGACGCAATGTTCTTTGTGCACGCGCAGCGCTTTTCGAATTACGGCAACACCCCGGGCTATGACTACTCGCTGTCCTTCCCTTCTTCTGCAACCGGCGAGGCAGCCACAGAGTCCCCGCTTGCGATTCTGCGACACATCGACGCCTTTGACCCGGTTGCCTGGGCTGGCGAGATGCAGTCGTATTTGCTCTTATCTGATATATCCCACCGAGTTGCTCTGGCATGCGCCTACAAGGCCGCCGTATACCTATACGCGCGACGGGTCGTGTCCGTGTTTGTATTTGACATAGACTCTGACGAAGCCTGGAAAGACCGCGACACGGTCGTGCGGGAGCTCGTGCACAATATCTCGCTGATCCGGTCCGACGACGAGCATTTCAAATGCACCATCTGGCCGACATTCATCGCGGGCGCCGAGAGTACACATCCGGAACAACGCGCGTTTACGCTGCAGCGTCTGTATCTGCTGTGGAACGATTTCTGTAGTGTCAATCTGCACAATGCGGCGTGTGTGTTGAAGATGATGTGGCAGAAACAGGACGAGCGCAGTCGGGCGATTGAGGCCGAGACTTCTCCCGAGTTTGATTGGATTCAGGAGCTGGACCAGTCGCGGACAGACTGGCTGTTTATATGATTATTTTTTTGTCACGAGCTATGACATGCATTGGCGGTTCTCTGAATTTCCATCAATTGATGGGCATGTATGCATTTGTGATTGTTTAGCTTAGACTACCAATAATATCGAACTTGTACAGTCATTGATAATCATGTTATTCCAACCCTAGACAAAGAAATATGTAATAGCATTCGAAGAGGAATGTAGAAAGAGGAGATTATCGGAAATACACCTTGGAAGAGAACGAAAAGGGATGTGAGAATGAAGGTAAGATAAAACGATACATAGATACTCGGAGTAAAACAAGGAATCTAAACAGGAAGACAAAGAAAATCGTTCGATTGAATAGTCTGTATATAGGCAGCACCAAAAAAAGGAAAAAGGATTCTAAATGCAGGATTGTTCATTTTTCAACACAAAACATCTTCGTGATATATTCGACATGCAAAATTCCAAAAGGGAGGGAAACCGAGAGAAACGAAAACAAAACGCCACCAAATATTATTGGTAATGCAAGTGACACGGAGTAGGACATGAAATCCCAAAAGAACGCAACAGATGGGGAAAACAAGGCATGCTGACAAAACTATTATGCACCATAGAGAACGCTCGATGACAAGTCGAAACCATGTGATTCACAGAAGGAGGGTATAAAAGAAATGGAACGATTCAATGAACTAGAGAAACTTAAAAGACCGCAGCAAGACCATTCTTCGAATGTCGTTTGCTGAATCGGTTTTTCTTCCCTTTCATGGAATCTGTGTCCGTGCCGGAGTTTTTATGAAGAGTCGTTCTCCCAAGTTCGCTTTGGAAGTCGGAAGAATGGTCAATAGTGTTTGCCTGGCTGGAAAAGGCAGATGACAAGTCTCGGTAGTCATCAGCCGAGTATGGATTGTTTTGCTGTGACAAGGCAAAATCTTTGGCCCGGTCGAGAGTGTCGATCCATTCTTGTGTCGAAGTTGCATTCGGCTTGACCTCTTCGAAAAAATAGTGTTTGTCTCGCTGTCCACCATTAGTTGAAGCACAAAAAAATCATAAAATAAAAGACGTACCGTATCGACAATCCACGAAGAAGCACCCTTTGAATCCACGGTGCTTCTGTAGCTGGTTTCAGGAGCCAAGAGGGAAATTTCAACCTTGACCCTCTTGTCGTCACCCCCCGCAGCAGCAAGTATAATGCGAGCTGAAGACGTGATCATGACTAACCGCTGCTTCTTTTTGGACACACCACCACCGAAGAAACGAGAGAACTTCTTTGGTGGCTCGGCCTCTGCAAGCCCATTGCGTCCGGCAGGGCTGTGCGGAGCATGGGAGGCCAAGACGGTCAAGTTTCCTAGTTTTAGAATGCGTTCGTTGTTTCTGGAGAGAACCGGAGACCATTCAATGTCTAGCTGGCTGGGAGGAGGCAATTCAGTGATAACACGTGGGTAGTTCTTGGAGTTGTTCGCCACGCTAGCAGAAGGCGCAGCGGAAATATTTGGTGGGAAACTGTCGTCGTCGGCGCCGCCATTCAACTTGATCGGTTCTCGCGCTGGAGGGCTATATGATTTCAATCGGGGGGCTTTTTGTTTCCAAAGAGCTCGTCCCCAGGTCACACCGTCGAAGAACTCGTGGTTCTTAATATGCTCGATTGGTAGACGACGAGTGGGGTCGAGAACGAGAAGTCGTTCGACGAGGTCGCGCGCGACAGGAGGGAATCCGGTGGGGAATTCATACTCGAGAGCAACGATTTTCTGAAACGTCAGATATTCGTTGGCGGCTTTGAAAGGCGGCCGACCCGCCAGAAGCTGAAATACAATACACCCAAAAGCCCAGAGATCACTGGCTTTGCATGCATTCTTATCAGTGAGCAATTCAGGGCTCACGTATTCTGCGGTCCCGACAAAAGAGCTCGCGCGTTCCTCTTCCGGGAGCTCTGCGGAGTCTAGAGGAGACGGGTCACTGAAGCTGTCATCGTTCTTCTTGGGCGTGTTCAGGATCTTGGCAGTGCCGAAATCGGTGATCTTGGTGTACATGTGGCTGTCTAGCAAGATATTCTCTGGTTTCAGGTCACGGTGAATCACACCTCGTTTGTGCATGTAGTCGATAGTATCGAGGATCTGAGCACAATAGAACTGGGTGCATTCTTCATCAAATGTGACCATGCGTTTTAAAACGCCAAGCAATTCTCCATTCTTGCACAGATCAAGAACAAAATACAGCGAGCGCTCATCCTGAAAGGTATAGTACAGTCGGACTATTCCCGGGTGGTCGGTAAGCCGGTTCAGGGTATCTTTCTCGATGTTGACATATTTGACTTTTTTCTCCTTGATGATATGTCGCTTGTCCAGGATCTTGATCGCATATTCGTTGAGAGTCTGACGGTCAGTAGCCAGGCATACGGTACTGTAGGAACCCTCGCCCAACGTCTGCCCGAAAGAAAAATCGCGAACGCCCTTTTTGATGTAGCGAGAGACGGTTCTGCCGTTGGCATCTACTTCTTGTCTGATGCCGACGGCGGCACCACGATCTTGCCAATCTTCACTGCTAGTTGGAGGGCCGTTTTCCAAGGAATACGGCGTGGTGGGATTGGAGATGACGTTGTGACCTAGGCGCGAGCCCTGGCGCAATGGCAGCTGGCCGTTCCCGGGCATGAATTGGCTCTTTTTGTACGAGCGGTCACTGTGACTGTTATCCCTCGATGGCACGCCGGCCTGAAGAGCGGCGGATCCGCCTCGCGAGTTAGAACGATACATCAACTCTGGGCCACCAGAAGCACTAGAATCGGTCCGAATTCGGTAATTATTCAGTTCCCTGGCGGCGGCTGAGCCATTGGCATAATGGCTACCCTGTACGTGGGTTGAGGCAGATCGCGGGATGGTTTGGTGATGGCTCGACGAGGGCGGATGGTCTGGTAAATAAGCCACGGACGAGCGGTTGTTTGGGCGGCGAGCCGACGGGGCTAGATCGATGGCCGAGGCCTGGGATTTGTACGAGCTGGCCAGGTCGCCCAGCGAGTCGGGGGTAGAGTCCGGCTCCAGGGCATCGAGGGTGGGCAGCGGCGGAAGCGAGTAATTTGGCTGTTGGGATTCGGATAGAGGGGGGAGATTGGATGGTTGAGGAGCCGCGGTGCCGGGGAGCTTTGGTTCTTCAGGAGGGAGGGACGAGTCGTCTGGGTTTGCAATCCTCAATCCGCCCAGCGACTGGGAGAGGCTCAGGTCGCCCTCCATGGTCAGAAGCGTGGGTGAGAGTCGGGGGCACGCAAGTGAGAGGTCGGATCGGTTGTTATGGCTGGCAAGCAACACAGGGGGGGGACTAAATCGATGAAGAACCCAATGGTTGGTAGTTAGGGAGACATCAATAGGCCAGCAGACAGTAGATTCGAGCAAGCGAGTGAAGTCGGGCTTATTATTATGGCGGCGGCGATTGCATTGACAACGGATGCATGGTATTTACTCGACAGCGGGCGAGAATCAAGGTGTTGGGCCGGTGCCTGGGTAATTAGGGCGCTCGGACGGAGGAATCTGACGAGAGCGCGCAGCACGCTTGAGGGGGTGACGATGCTAGGACGATGGCGCGGGCGACAGATGCGACGGGTCGGAGGAAAGCGATGATGGATGATAGAGGAGGGAGAGGGAGGGAGGGAGAGGCAGAGAGAGGGAAGACCAATGCTCAGTGGTGTGCTGCGGTGTGCTGTCATGTCGTGGTGGAGGGCCGCGAGGCAGGCGAGACGGGCGGCGGGCTGCCCTTGGCACGATTAACCGCGCCTCAAAAGGGGAGGCTCGACACGCACGCCGGGCGGAGCAGTTGTAAATACTTTACAGATAAACAGATGCCGTGTTTTCACCCTGTATTTTGTTGCTGTTTACTACTTACTACACACTGATTCACGTCCCTGCGGATCTGGACTCTGCCATGGCAATGACCATTGTGAGACGCGGTGTTTCACCAGTCATAATAAGCTCATTATACCAAGACGAATCTAGCCATGCTTGAATCAGCACTAAATTTATCATGACTTGTCTCGGCAGCCAGTGCTAGTTGATCCCACTTGATACTACGTACTGTACTAGAGTTGATATACCAGATGTAGGCTGTATACACTCGGGGCCGGACGCACCTGCCTCGCGGCCACATAACAGGCAATGGCATGCAAGCAAGGAAGGCACGACCGGCCTAGACCTGGACGATTTGCATCAACAGACCTGACGACACATCTCTCTTCAATGTTGTTACTTACCAGTTACCAGCACTGAACATTGAGCCGACACCATGTTCCGCTCGCTGCCCAGTCGCATCCAGCTCTCGGAGCGCGAGGTCTACCAGACCCTGCAACAAGTCATCGTCGAGCGCGCCGCGCGCCAGCAACTCGAGATTTTGCGACTGAACGACATCACAAGCGGCCTGCGCTACGGCCATCTGCGAGCCACGTCGCCATGGTCCCCGCCATCTTCGATGTTGACTTTGACTTCCCCGTCGTCGTCGTCGTCTGGAATTATTTGCACGCCTAGCGATAGTGAAGGGGATGGGCATGATAGGAATGTCTGTCTGCTTGCGGCGTCATCTCCAAGCCTTGGCGATCCATCACCGCCGCTGTCGTTCTATTCGGTCAACCATCAGGTCCCAGCAAGATTGGTCCGCGCCAGGCTGAACGTGAATCATCAAATTCGAGATGGAGATGGAGATGGTGGACGAGAATCAACAGCCGCGTTTGAAGACGAGGATGATATTGATCATGGTTCGCCGCCAGAGCAAGGTCCTTTGGCGCAGACACTGCCTAATTCGCGATATCGGATTCGACGTGTGGTTGGGTCGGGTCATCATGGTGCTTTTGTTTGACTGGACGGTATCGTATCTATACAGCGTTGGGAAGTTGGAAAGTGTTTTATATCCATCCAGCTCGAGTTATCTTGGAAGTGACAAGTGCGAGTGAACAAGAACATCCAGGGATCCACTAGTTTGACGTGTATATTTCTCATGAGAATGGCTCCTTTGCTTGAATCATGCATTCATAAACGTACTCGATGTTACTCTCAACTACATCGATTGATACTTTGTCCAAAAACTAGTAGAAGCAATAGATTCAGTCTAAAACACTCTATGCCAAGACAACCAGACAAGCAACATTGAAATCCTGGACAATTCATACACACAACATTCGAGCCGACATGCATGCCAATCAGTTGATTTCAAGAAACTCGAAACGAAACTGAAAAAGGTATATCCCACGTTATGAACTCTTGTTTATAAATACTTTAATGCTCCGTTCCATGTACCTTCGTCACACAAAAGAAAGACATAAAAAATGAAAATGAAAAAAGAAGAAGGAAAAATTAAGACGGGTCTAAAATAGCAAAAACACTATATTCTTCCCCTCCTGCAATGCTTCCACGTCAATTCGTTTACTTCTTCTTGGCGAAGACCTGGGCACCGTCGACCAGACGGCGCTCAGTGTTCTGTCGGCCGTTGACAAAGTCGGGGTAGTTGAGGGTCAGCTCAACGGAACCGTTGACAATGTTGTCCACAGCCTCGACACCGAGCATAAACGAGTGGTCCTGGTTACCGACCTCGTAGCGCCAGCTACCGAAACGACCACGAGACCAGATGCCCTTCTCCTGGAGCTTGGGCAGGATCTTGGTCAGAGCACCCTCACGCTCCAGAGAGGGAGTGGGGTAACCGTGGTCGAAGCGGCGGTGGTAGGTAGAGACGATCTCGTCACCGGGATTGAGCATCTCGGTGTTGACGAGACCCTGGATGGAGTCCTTGAGGATGTTCTCAATGTCGACAGGCTTGTAGGACGACTCGGAGACTTCCAACATGATGGACCAGTAGGGACCAGGCTTGGCACCGCTGCTGGCGGGCTTGGAGCCGTCAGCGAGCTGGAGAGTGGGCAGCTCCTTGGAGGCCTCAGGCTGGTTGTGTGGGGAGTAGTTGGAGAAGATAGTGGCACGGTAGAAGGGGCAGTTGTCCTCGGGGAAGTACAACTGTTTGAAAAAAAAAAAATTAGCCTCCCATTGGGGGAATTTAGAATAGCAAATCAACTTACCCAGCACTTGTCACCAATGCGCTCAGGGCGCTCTCCACGGATACCGACACCGATAACGTGGGTGGAGGAGTAGAAGAGGTCCTTGCTGTCCTCGGCAAGGTCCTTGTCGCCGAGCTGCTCAATCAAGCCGTCAACGGCCATGGTCGAGACGAGCTTCTCGTAACCGACAGTGGTGCCGTCGCCGAGAGTGACAACCTTGGCGCTGGCGTTCACCTTGGTGACCTTGCCGTGCTCGCCGTAGCGGGCCTTCTCCTTGGGCAGAGTGTCGGCAACGGCGGTCCAGATACCACCAGTACCGCCGCGGGCGGGGAAACGGAAGGTCGCGTTGGGGCCCCAGTTACCAGCAGTCTTGTTCATGATCACGTTGGTAGTGACAGCCTTGACGTTGGGGGCAGCAACACGCTCACCGAGCCATGAGCATTGCATCTGGACTGGCTTAGCTGCTTGGAAACAAGAGGCGAATGTATCTGGCGCTTACCTTGGTGGTGGGAACAGCCCAGACCTTGAAGTTGTAGGGTCTCATGAAGAGGTCGGCCAAGCCAACACCCATCTGGCGCAGAATCCACTCGTCAAAGTCCTTGGGCTTGGTGTTGGAGACGCGGGCCTCGAGGGCAGCATCGATCATGCCCTCGATGCAGCGCACCTGCTCCTCCTTGGGAAGCATGGAGATGTTGTTCTGGAAGGGGTAAGGAACCCATTGGCCCTGGCAGCGGACGTAGGAGATACGCTGGTGGGTGTACCAGTCGTCGGGCTTGGGGAGAGCCTCGTCGATGCAGTCATCGAAGTACTTGTAGTGGGAGAAGATGACGTGACCACCGACATCGTACAGCTGCGAGCAATTAGACGGGTGGATTTTTTTTTCTTATACGCAGACAAGTAACTTACGAAGCCTTCAGGAGTCACATCGGTCGAGGCAAGACCACCGGGAATCTCATTCGAGTCAACGATGAGCCATGATGGGCCGTCCTGTTCACATTGTTAGGCGCCCCCTTTTTTTTCAGCATGGCGGGGGAGAGAAGCAACATACAATCTGGTTGAGACGCTTTGCAGCGCCCAGGCCAGTAGGACCAGCGCCAATGACGAGAACGTCAACGGAACTGCATCGCAAAGACTTATCAGTAAGGCAATGGAGAGAGGGGATGGTGGTTGTGGTGGTAGCGGTGTGTTGACAACAGAGGGGTCGGTCACTCACATGTCTGGGTGGCTCATCCTGCCTTGGAGGATATCCTGGAAGCTGGGCACACGGTTGAGGGTCTTGCGAGCGATGTTAAGCATAGAAGACGATTGGATTGCTGGCGACAGCAACAAGAAGCAGAGAAAGAGCGATTGGGGTCTACTGGAGAGAGAGGGACGAAGAGAGAAGTTTTGTTGCGAGCTGTTGGCACTGTTGCGCTGGTCCTGGGCGGTTGTGGGGGTTGGTGGGCGGCCACCCGCGCCAGTCCACAGGGCGGTGAGCACTGAGCGTGCCTGTTTGTTTCGTTTCGTCTCATGTCCGGTCCCGGTTTTTTTTTTTTTTTTTTTTTTTTTTTTTTTTTTTTTTTTTGCCTTTTCACCACGATAGCAGTGGAGCCCAGGAAAGGGGCGATTCAGTTTCACCCAGCAAGAGTAATCATAATTATGGGCGTCATAGGGACAGCCCCATCTGACAGCCTCGTGCAATTTCCACCCCCTGAGCTCTGCAATTAAAGGCGATGGCAAATGACGACAGCCAATGAAAATAGTGCTATGGCCCTTTACGTGTTTACTGTTTATCATAGCCTTGGACCCCTCGATCTCGTCAATTCTCTTCGTGATTAGGGGATCGATGGATCTTTCGAGTCTTGACCGACACGCGGTCGCTGTCATCAGCCGGGCACTAGTTTACTAAAACAGCGTCGACAGCTGCTGCGATAAGCGTAACCAGGGCACCGGAAACGGCCCCCTTTACAGAGGATGGCCAGGCATCTATGAATATCATTGTTACCTCTCATTACTTTGCCAGCGCTCTGCGTGGCCATTCATCTGTCGTTGGGGGATTGGCAATGGTTACATTGGCCACTGGGAGATGGATGCAAAAGGGATACGCTCAGGAGACCGATCTGCTGGATCGCTGCACAGAAATGCCGTTTTGGGCCGCCAGTAGTAAAATGAGGGGCCCACAGGGCGATCAACCAGCGATGTGCCGGCCGTGGTCCTCTCCGATCCTGGATGTGCCTTTGCTGTCGCTTTTGGGAGGGTACGCGTACAAAGCACTGCCGACCCAGAGTAAATCAGGTACGAGCGAGGTACACAGGCACACAAGGAGAGATTGCAGTTGCTGAAGGTGCCGCAAACAGCACCGGGACAGGGACAAGCTATAAAAAAATAAGCTCGGGCGCCTGCACGAAATCGGGCTGTGATTCGCCACTGGCGCGAGGCCTGGGCTGCAGCGGGCCAGCGGCGGGGGCCCTGGTAGGCTGAGTGGGGACGCCCTGCCCCACTCGTCCGCTAAATGCGGTGGGGCAAGGTCTTTTCTTGGGAATATAATTGGGTGTGTACAGTGGGGCGGATCCATGGGGCGGACAGCCCTGGCCAACCTAGACGCCGGAAGCGATGTGGGGCTGCCATGGCCTTGATTTGGCTGTTGTCTTGTTGCTGGAACGGAACATGTTACGTGTCTTCTCTGGGTTCTCTAACAACAGAGGACTCGGGATAGACACTGATCGGCGCCGGTCCACCGTCACCCGTCCGAGCGATAGTCCGTTGAAGATCAGGAAGAATTATAACGAATCTGTTACTCCGTCTGGAGTTGTATTTCATATTGGAGGGAAGGACATGCAGTGCGACGCGGTGGTTATGTAGCATGCACGCTGTACAGTGCACAGGGGGGTACGGAGTATACGTAGGAGATTAAGTGACGACGTTGGAGCATGCAATTTATTAATAGAGTGCATGTGCATGTATGGAGTAATATAGGTGCGACAATCGATGTGTTCTATCATCTATGTTTGAGCGCTGTACGGAGTATTACGCATAAATACACCCACCGAGCCATGTACGTACACCATTATCTGCAAACGCTGTGGAACTGTGGTTTCCTACAACGTTGAACTGATAGCACCGATCGCGGCTAGGCTAGTTCCAGATCATTCAGCCTCTTTTTCTGCATATAGACAGAGTATCATCGAGGGTGTCCTCTGGGACTGCATCAGCGTATACAAGTGAAACACAGTTTCACTGCGCCCCCCTTTTCCGGGCGGCCACGTTCGCTGCTTGCGGCCGGTCACTTGCCCGGCGATCGGTCCGCTTATCGGGTGGGGCAGCGGTGCCTGCGGACCAACCAGGCACCAGTGTCAGCGCCCCGGCCGCTAGCCCCGTCGCGGCCTAGTGCAGCAGACTCTGCGGCCATTCCATCCCTTGGCTCAGCCCGCTTCCGGCTGCCATCATCATTACTTCCTCTCGCTCCCGCGCATTCCCCCCCAGGCCGCGAACGTGCTTCCTCAACCTCCCTCGACCACTCTTGCTTCGTCGCTTCGTCCTTGTTCCTTGTGATCTCTTGCAGTTGACCACAGCCACTCGTTAAGCTCGTCCTCTTCTTCGTCTTCTTCTTTTCATCCACCTTGTTCTCTTCGTTAGGGTTCCTTGCTACTACCGCCCTTAATTAATTTTCTCTCCCCCTATCGCCGAAATAACACCACAACAAACACCACCACCACCACACCTCAACAACCCCCATCACCACCGCTCCCCGTGGCCTCCTTATCGTTCGGCAGCAGCAGCCTCCTCCGGCAGCGCCCATTTGAATTACAACAGTTCTTCCAAGATCAAGCTCGTGCGCTCTCTGCAGTCATGTCTGACGGAGAAAAAGCCCGTACCTCTGGCGAGGTCTCCCGCCCAGAGCAGACCTTGCCGACCGTCAACCCGGCGGCCGAGAAGGCTGAGCCTCCCAAGGCTGCTCTGCACCCCGCCTTCTACGTGGTGTGAGTTGTTCTCCTCGACGAGGTCTTGTTGTCGAGCTTGTCTGCTAACCTGTCGACTGCTGCAGTGCCTGGATTGCCCTTAGTTCCAGCGTCATTCTGTTCAACAAGCAGATCCTGGCTAACGAGG
The DNA here is from genome assembly GCA_001939245.1 of Talaromyces wortmannii. Lineage (NCBI taxonomy): Eukaryota > Fungi > Ascomycota > Eurotiomycetes > Eurotiales > Trichocomaceae > Talaromyces > Talaromyces wortmannii. Next base: position 1,415,451 of record MJVA01001025.1, on the reverse strand, counting down.
CTGCTCCTTTTGGTAAGTTCTGTCCACCCTACAATATGCAATCGCTCAAATGCTAATTCGTGTCCTAACAGCCTATCGTACGTGATGACACCGCATAACCCGTTCAAAATAACGATAACTAACCATCAACAACAGCTATTTTCTTGACAACATGGCACTTGACCTTCGCCACTATCATGACCCAGATCCTCGCTCGCACCACCAACCTGCTCGATGGCCGCAAGACCGTCAAGATGACTGGCCGCGTCTATCTGCGTGCCATTGTCCCCATCGGTCTTTTCTTCAGTCTGTCCCTGATCTGCGGTAACGTTACCTACCTGTACCTGAGTGTCGCCTTCATCCAAATGCTCAAGGCCACCACTCCCGTTGCCGTCTTGCTTGCGACCTGGGGTCTCGGAATCGCCCCTGTCAACCTGAAGGTCCTCATGAACGTCTCCGCCATTGTCGTTGGTGTCATCATTGCTTCTTTCGGTGAGATCCGATTCGTCTTGATCGGTTTCCTTTTCCAGATCGGTGGTATCATCTTCGAGGCCATTCGCTTGGTCATGGTCCAGCGTTTGTTGAGCTCCGCTGAGTTCAAGATGGACCCCTTGGTCTCTCTCTACTACTTTGCTCCTGTCTGTGCTGTCATGAACGGTGTCACCACTCTGTTCCTCGAGGTTCCTAAGATGTCCATGACTGATATCTACAACGTCGGTCTCATCACTCTCCTCGCCAACGCCATGGTCGCATTCATGCTCAATGTCTCCGTTGTGTTCCTGGTAAGCTTTCTATTCCTATAAAAAAAAACAAAAATGATAGACGACGTACTAACTCGCACCAGATTGGCAAGACTTCTTCCCTGGTCATGACCCTCTGTGGTGTCCTGAAGGATATCCTTCTGGTTGCCGCTTCCATGGCCATCTGGCACACCCCTGTCACTCCTCTCCAGTTCTTCGGCTACTCGATTGCTCTTGGTGGACTTGTCTACTACAAGCTCGGTGGCGACAAGATTAAGGAGTACACCAGCCAGGCCAACCGCTCTTGGGCCGAGTACGGCGCCACTAACCCTGGCCAACGCCGTGTTGTTGTCATTGCTGCCGTTGTCCTCGGTTTCTTCCTCTTTGTTGGAGCTCTCGCCCCTAGCTACGCTCCCGAGTCCGTCGACCGTGTTCGCGGTGCTCTGGGCGGTGCCTCCGCTGGCAATGCTTAAATGCTTGCCCGCGTCGGAGTCCCGCAATCTATCTCATATCTATCTCGGATCGGGGACCACCGTTTCAGATAGTGGACTACCGATGCTTCTACGCTGTTAGCCTTGGAACAGCCTGTATGTATACGGCTATCTCTTAGCCTTGATGTCAGCCCGTGTGATGAAGTGCATGGGCTTGGATGACTTGCAATCCCAAGGCGGCGGCTTCTTTCTCCCATATTGCCTACAACGGTTGGATCCGCTGGAAAGTGTAGCCAATCCTAAAGTATTATTCCCCTGACATGATTTGTTCTTCCTTTACCTTTGTCTTCATTATGATCTTCTTCCTCTTTTTCGTCTTCTTTTGAAAGGAAGGGGGTGCCAAATATTTTTTATTTCAATCTTCACCCTTTCCTACCGCGTTTTTTGGCCTTGTGTCTTCACATTTTCTTTGTGGCTACGCGTGCCTTGTTGATGTTTAGAATAGAAAAGGTGCACTGGGGTTCGGATTCATAGCTTGTACCAAAATCAGATACATTACGCTTGACTTTGCGAGTAGGATTAACTTCCGACTGCGTGTAATTGTGTTGTCATGAACTGATTGAGTTTTGACGTCAAGTTATAACCTTGGGTGAAGATGTTACCCTAACGTCTTCGATTCCATGTAAACACCAACTTACTTGGTTGTTAACCACAGGTTATTAATTATGTACATATACATTATCAATTGACACTAATTGACGGATACATTTCTCTTCCAGATGAACATTGAATAATAATACATGCAGCACTGTACACAGTACGTATCAGATAACCCCCGCCGCAGCCAACTCGGCATACTCGGCCGACGAAGGATCCAGCCAGGGCCCTGTCCACAGATTCGTCATTTCTGCGTCTGGCGCGTACAGCGGCGACACGTCCAGGAACATGTCGAGCGGATATCGCTGGTCGTCGGCGCCGAGCGTTGTTGCGGAGGATTGGCCGTCGAGGATGGAGTCGTAGCAGATTGTCTATACATTACAAATATTGTATCAGCTGACATGAAAATATATACGTATATTAATCTACTCACCGTTCTAGACACCTCTTCCGGATCAAAAATGCCCTGGCGAGTCTCGGGATCGGACAGTGACCGCAAAAACCTGGCCCCAACATTAGCCACAGATATACAGCAAGAGTATGTATATACACACCCCGACGTCTCCGACGGATCACTCGACACAATCTTATTCAGAACCCTCCTCACCTCGCCCATGGGATACTCCCCCGAGGCATGGTCGTTACGCACAAACAGATCCGAGAGCATTTCAAAAACATGCAGAAACGGCGCAACGCTGGGCAGAATGCGCGCGTAGATGGCCAGCGCGCTGAGACACGAGCTGATGGCGCGGTGGGCGCGGCGCGGGGTCAGGGCTGTGGGCTGGATGGCGAGGCATTGGAGTAGGGTCATGCCAAAGTAGAAGACGTGGTAGGTTGTGATGCGATCCGCGTGAGTTTGCGGGTTGAGGCTGAGTGCTTTTGCGCTCTGTGATGGATGGTTAGCAGATGCCACCAAGTAGATAGGAGTAAAAGGTGTTTTGGTTACTTCACATGCGTCGACCGCAAAGTTCACGCATAGTTCTACAAGGTCTGGATCGACCGTGTCGCTCATCAGCACCGGCCGGATCAAGAGGAGCACCGCTTGCAGGTAGTTTGCGCGCACTCGGTCTGGGTTCTGGCGAGGTAGACGCCGCGAGTCCTGGTGCGGTTCTTGTCGTTTCCACTCGGCGAGTTCGGAGAGAAGACTGGCGACGTCGCTGGACGAGGGAACCCGGGCGTTGGGGCCCATGAAGTTTGTCCTGCTCATGTCAGCTAACTGGTATAAATGTTGGTTGGGTGGTGGATGTTACGTTATTCTCGATCTGATGCGGTATACTTGCAAGTGGTGTAGAGCGGCGGTCATCTACATATAGTCAATGATTAGTTTAATGATCTGCGTTGACGAAGATTTGAAAAAAAAAAAAAAATACCGTGGTGATTGCTCCCTCTTCGCTACTGGACTCTCCATTTGCCTGTTTTACTTGGAGTTCACGGATCTTTTCTTGATCCGTACATGTTACCTCAATGTCAATCGGCGTCTGGATTTGTTAGCAACATGCAAGATAAAATACAAAAGTGACCACACCTCTACGTCGATATCCAAATCGCTGATTCCGAATGGCAGCTTCGCCAGCATCGAGGCACATCTATTCTGTCAACTTGGTACAATTTTTAACAAAATAGATAGACGAACCGGTCAAAGCAATATGCACACCAGAAAAACCGCTTTTGAAGCTCAATAGTGTACGGACCCAGGTTTTGCGTCGTGGCTTTGCGGTGATATCGAAGTTTGACGCATAATCGCAAAACGAAGCCTACGAGATGCCTATGTGAAGTATAAGCAGCTAGCGTATGCAAAAAGGAAACAATAACCAACCAGATAGGAGGCTCCTTTAAATTTTTGTTAGTAAATACCAATATTTTCATGTGGTGTTACTGCTTACTGAAGCCCGGAAATAGTATTGCACAAGACAGAGCAGGGCTTGCACTGTTTCCAGATTCTGCAAAGACATAACTGCCGGAAGATAGCCTCGAGCACGAGCGAAATAAGCCTGTAAATTAGAACTTATTCTTTTGCTAAAGCATGGACATTGCAAGTACCTCTGACGAATGCTCGGGATTTGACACGAAACGGGCGCCAATAGCGTAGATAATCCAGATGAAAAATGCACCTGAATAGATATAAGCCGACCAGAAATAACCTATATTTGAAAGAAAGTTTGTTGTTTACCAGTTTGTGATGCGACTGGAGCGTCGTTGGATATGTATGCGAGAGACTCTCGATCCCGATGCCATTCGCGCACTTGTGCCCAGTCGACAATGCAGTAGCGTGCTTGGACATAGAGAAATACCGCGTCCACCAGCGTCCTGGCGGTTTTACTTGATGGAAGGCTAGGCAAGCTGTCAACATCCGGGTCTGAAGGGACGGCGCTGCTGTAGAGCATGTCAAGAACGGCGAGTTCGGAGCTTGATCTTTGGGGCTCGCTGGGGGGTTCGATGAGATTTCCTGCTAAGTGACCTTGCTCTCGTGGAGGCTGGTCTACCGTGTTCTCAACATCCTAACCAAAGTTAACAACTCTCGTTCATAATTTGCTGCCAGGAAAGACTGCTTACTGGAATCTCCTGCCTATTGGGCCGCCGGCTCTGCCCGGACCAATCCACTGGCTGTGCATTTCGCTGATCCTGACGAGGATGAGAGTATGTAGTGTTTGTATTGGGATGTGATTCTAAATTAGTCGTGCCATGAGCATTGATACTCCGCATACTGCCACTCATCTGAGGCTCAGCTCGTCGAGACTTGGCGGCGCGTAGCTGGAGCTCCAGGCTCTGCACTCGTGCTTCCAAGGTTGAAACGTATCTGCAGCAGAAATTATTCAACCATGGCACAGACAAGTATTAAAGTAGTCCAGACTTACGCATGTCCTCTAAAAACACCATCTGGAGGAACGTCAAAAAGACAATCTAGATTTCAAATCTCATAAGCGACAGCAAAAAAAAATCAAATCATGCAGTGTTTACCTGAACACGACTTGGAACACGCAGCACATTGATTGGTTTCACCATTGTAGTAGCATTTGATCTTCTTGCGTTTGCAGCGTCGACCTTGAACACATCAGCTCAATTCCCAAAGGGAAAAACAAGAGAGAGAGAGAGAGAGAGACCTACAAGCATTGGTGCTCCGCCGGAGGCCGGTGCTCGAAGGGCGAGATCGGGCTTGTCTTGGGATACTACGCTCATGTTCTAGTATCACTTGTTCCATTGGACTTGGTTCCTCCATCTTGACAGACTGATGGTGCTTTGATGCATGATTTTGGAATTGCGATGGACCTGCATGCATGCGAAAGCTATCTTGAGTGACCCACGGAGATTGCCACGGTTTACCCCGCAAAAATCAAATTGGCGTTAGATAACGCTTTCTTGGCGGGTTTTATCTCACATATTTCCTGGTATTGTGCGTCAACATGCTTTTGTCACTGCTAGCTCGAAGTTTCATGGTTTGGCTGACCATGTGTATTATATGATGTTGCATGAATATACTACATCTGCTGAGGTTTTTGTGCCCATGGACAGATATTCAACACTAGAAGAGTAGATGTACATTGTATTGGATGCTGAAAGCTCACTTTATTTGCTACGGGCTCTAATGATCCATAAGTTACTTAACTTGGCCGGCCATGAAAGCAGAACACGAACAGTGAGGGGCAACATAAGCCACAAATTAGTCTCTTCTAGTACGCGTAAAACAGACCAAAGACACTGGTCCAGAGTTCAACGAATTTCCGACACGAACCACACAGGCATGCATGCAAGCATGCAACTGGACGACGGAATTGCCGGGCCCACGGAGGTGCCCCGAGAACGCCGATCATTCTTCGGCATTTCCGCAATTAGTCTTACGGCATTCGCGCTGGTCAGCAGGACATTTAAAAATCAAATAATAGAGATAGAGATAATCATGATAACGGTTGAAATAATAATATGATAATGTCACTGGGAATGAAGTTTAGGCGTGCGATAGGCATAATGCTTGATTTACTCCCTGCCTGGATACCCTAGCCCTAACCCCAAGACAAACACGTAGAAGTTCAGGAGTATGGCTACATGTATTAACTCTATGCAATTGAAACTCTCTAAGTAATTATTCTGTTTGATTTTTCTTATGAGCTGTTACCTCAACAGCATTCTGTCCACATGCATAGTTACAACCTCGAGTCTCGCGCAGACTCGCCGACCAACATAGGCACTGATAACACACCAAGCTCTGGCAAGATATTATTCTCCTCCACAAAGTTCCTACCATAGAGCGCCGACAGCAACCGCACGCCGTTTTCATGAAGAGGAGCCGCGACACCGGCAAGTGTCGCCAAACGAACTATTGGCACAAGTCCAAAGGGCACGTCCTCTGTAACATAGCGCGCGTCCAGTGTGGTTGGACCCTTTACATCTTTTGTTGGTTCTTGTAGCGGTTTCAGCATCTCGGATAGTGGACCCATTGGTACATTGTATGACAAGTGGAAATGCTCGTGTATTGTGCGCACAGAAAGTCCAAAGGATTTGGCAATGGCAAGACGCTCGGTATCAAGCTCTTCGAGCAGCCGGGACACTGCAGGAGTAACGTGTGCCCACTGGCCCCAAGTCTCGCCTATTTCCATGCGTGTAAGGTTGCACAAAACCATGGCCAGATGGGTCTCGGGGTTGATGTTACTGAGAGATACAGCCAGGATGTTGGATCGTAGCACAAAATGGTCCCCGAAAAGACTGCGACAAATCTTTAATCCTCGTGCAGTCTCCTGTTCTGGTAAGATGGCCACGTCAACTCGTGCTCGAATAGAACCGATGGTGACTGCATTGAGTTCTGGTTGTCGCCCAGTGGCAAGAGTCGTTCCGAGAGCACAGATTGGAAGCACAACCCCCCTTTGGCGTAGTAATTTCTCGAGGTAGAGCGCAGAAAGAGATATATGGGAGCTGAATATCACCACTTGCTCACTACAGAGGTGAGGTGCCGCAGCATCAAGCACATGCCGATGAGCATAGCCCGGCACTGCGATCACGACTGCGTCTGCACCAGCCAGGGCTTCTGCGCAACTTGTGGCGATGCGTGGATGGAATTGACCGACGAGAGCTCCTTTAACTATAAGTGGTTCGCCGGCTGCTATTTTTTCTGTACGCCGTCCAGAAGGGGACCATAGAGTCACATTGTGGCCATCGCGACACAAGAGTGCTGCTGTTGCATAGGCAATTGCACCAGCTCCTAGAATTGTAACTTTGGAGGGATTTTGATTCATATTTCAAATCCAAGTGTTGTATTCCAGCGATGACTGACAAATTTTTACTCCAACCATGTCCTGTGCATCTGCAGAACCGGTACATTTATGTACGTGTAAACTATGTGCAGTATTTGGTAACCACATTAAGTGTATCACAAACGTAACTCTTCGGAAATGCCGTATATCTGTTTGACATATGTATCTAAATGGATTCCGGTCTAATTTACGTTCGGATGCTTCCGAAAGTCTCGTGCATGTACATAGGTATATTTCATAACCGTGTTGAATGCATATGTAGAATTCATTTACAATGCGGTACATTGACGAGACAGCACTTGAACTACATTTGACAGAATTTGCTTTTAATAGATACGCAATTCAAAAATTTTAAAGATAGGTGAATGTTACATAACATTTTGAATTAAATAAATTCAAACTATTTTACCCCTCTAAGATATCTATCAAAGATCAATAAACAAGTCAATAAGACAAACTGTTCGTCTTATTAACTAATCCCCACATGTAGTTTCATCATTTGATTACCCTCTCACAGGCGCGACCTCGTTTGTAGACCCGAAGAAAATTTGTTCAGAGTGGCTTCTTTATCCATAAATTTAAAATCATCGGCTATAATCCTTGTTAACGCAATTCTTAAGAAAAACACCCGGAAAACACAAGCTACTTACACTTCGCCAAACGGAGTTTTGACATCTCGCGAGGTCCTGCTTCTCCTTCCTCGAGTCCGTTGCATTTCTGGCCTTCCTCAACAGCACGCCACTTCCAAAGTGATGTGAACTGATCAGGGACACGCTCTAGCTGATTTTTGACGTACTAAATAGACTCAGGTTAGTATATTCTAGGAATGAGCGGGTTTATGACATTAACTAACCTTTCCAAGAATTGGAAGGAATTTAAATCCGTGTCCACTAAGCATGACGAGGTTAGAAGCGATTCGATGGCAATTTTCAATAACTTACGAGCCACCAGAGCAGATGAACAGTGAATCAGAGTAGCCAGGCACAAAGTCGACCACGAACTAGAAAGTAATGTCAGTGTTACCCCCATGTCTTCAGGATAGACTACACTCACTTCATTATCAATGCTGTCTGTATACCAGCACAACTTGAGTGTATGTTAGTAAAACGTAGGAAAATTTAAGATATGGTCAACTTACTCGGCTATCCGTAAAACCAATCTCCCTCAATTCAGGAAATAATCCCCCAATGACGTTTTTCATGAGTTCCAGTCCATACAAAGGCACTGTGTCGATTGGCTGCGGGCTGTACTTTGTTCGAGGAGTTGAGATGCGGCTGATGTAATTTAGTAGGGTTTTCTACCGGGAACACTATCAAATATACTTACATATCTTTTTGTGTTGGATGATCTTGAAAGTTTGTAAACTGGAAAAGAAGTGTTAGCGTTATTTTTCAACCCCGGAAAAGGTATTAATACCTTGCGAGCACGGAATCCGAATTTCAATCGCCCTTCTTTCGTGATGGGAAAGCCACCTCCTTCATATGATCTGAATAGAATGGTTAGGATGAGCACAACAGAGGCTGGGAAAGTCGCTTACCCCTCTCCATCCCCTTGGATAAACCGCCAGACTGGAAAGTTGTCTGGATGAAACTTTTCTCTGAGGTCTTTTCTGTTCTCTGGGACATCCACAAACATTACGGTTCCCATCGTGGCTTCCACGGAACGGTGAGCTTCCGGAACAACAGATGATGTCCAAGGTCCACCTGTTTTACATGCGTTAAAATTACGCCAGAATACCAGAACATAATGCACTCACATGCAACAATAACAAGTCCGGCCGAGTGAGTCTGACCGTCCTTTGTTCGAATGCCGGTCACGCGCTTTTGAGAACCAGCTTGTTCTGTGATCAATTCCTGAAGTTCACCCTGAGGTCGCCCCAAGACGAACTTTACTCCGGCCTGTTCACATAGATACCGGGCATATACACAGGCCTACATCAACAGAGTCAGCATTTGGAAAGAAAGAAACACTGTTCAATCTCACTTTATCAGCCAAGGTAATTCCGGAACCCGCATCCAGAAACCCATTAGTAGCACCACCCTTGAACTTGTCAAAAAGGTGATACTTCTTGGCCCACTCTGAGCCTAGCCTACTGGCCCGCCATTCATCGTAAGAATTGCCCTAAAGAGGGTTAAAACCAACATCCATACTTTTTGGGGCCGCTTGTACCTTGAGGAATTGTAGATCACGAAAGCTCGGCGCAGTCTTTTCCATTGCTTTCAAGTTGTCCACATAACGGGGTATCATTTCAGGACCATCTGCAAGGTGATAGACACCGCAGATGGTCAAAAGCTCATCTTCTGGAGTGAGCGGTTTGGGCAAGTTGGCTGGGTTGCTCTCTTTAATGGACCGATTCCACTCAAGCCATATATCTCTGGCTTCAAGTGCGAGGTCCTGGGAGCTAAGGGGGCATAATTAGTATTTATCTGAGAAAAACTGCTCTTTTATGTACTTACTGCTGTTGCTCTCCGTACGTTGCTCGGAAAATCTTATTGATGTCGGCCGACGCGCCGTCACATCCATTTGCAGGGTTATAGTAGTTTTTATCAAAGGAGCATCGATCGAATATAGTGACATTTTTGTAGCCACCACGAGCGAGCCAAAGAGCGGTGCTAAGCCCAAATACTCCAGCGCCAATGATAATCACGTCAGACTTAGGGTTAGCCATTTTTGCGATGGTAACGGTTTCAATCAATCGCAAGTTTTGATAGGCAGTTGTGATAAGCAAAAGTGCGTTGAAATAGGTTAAAATAGGTTCTGTAAGCTGAGATTATATCTGCGACAGCTGTATTGAAGCGCTTCATCAAATTCCGGGACAGAACACGGATTTGCCGTGATGGCGATGTATACGGACATTCTGTTGGGAGGGGCACGGCATTTCCGTGACCCACGCAGATGTCTGGTCCACGGTGTTGAGCGCAGTCTTGGACTTCCAGTGAAAGGATAGTAAACGTGACCCTTTTTTGCGGGGAAAGTGGAAATTCGAAAGCCGGTGTCAAATGCAAAGAAGCCGTCAAAGTATGTACATATGTACATCATTTGATACATAATCAAATGACGTCGAGAAGAGGCCTGTGTTCAAACTATATTATCAATTGATACCTGGCCCAAACGAAGTCCACGGTATTTGCCCTTGTGCATGTAAAATAATTGACTCTCTCGAATAAATCCATTAATTACTCTATCCCAGTCATAATCCATCTTATCTATAAAGTACAAGCGGTATTGCCGAAAGTGCTGTATGATAAAGCTGATAATTCGAGACATCGACCAAAGAGAGCAGCAGAACCGTCCCAGCACCACAAAATCCCATGGTATTTGAATTTATTGATAACTTTCCTCCACCGTAGGTCAAAGTGTTTCCTGGTGGCCAACAGCTGGTATATACAGCCAATAAGGGCAATATGGTTTATCATGAAGCTTTTACGGAATTACCGAAATTCTTTTTCTCCACATATGTCACCCTCTCCGCACAACCAAGAACGGGGAACGTGCCGAAGACACTTTGATAAGAAATTCTTTAAAGGTGGCTTTACGAGGTCTTCCTCTGTCGATGGATTCCTCTAAAGATTATTACTGTATTGTTCTTGGGCTCTGATACCAGAGTCACCACAGTCCCAGAGAAAAGATAGTGGCGAGTATGGGCATCAAGGAAGTCCTCGGTAGGAGTACTGTAGCCACCTATGGGAGGAAGATAAAATCTCTACCTAGAGAGGTTATCCTCAATCCGAGTCTGCTGGTTTCATCGTTGATGTACGCGGCCACCGCCGTACCTTTGAGTGAGTCAAGTTCCAACGCTCATGGTATACAGATGTCATTGACGATTATCTACAGCATGGGACCAAGGCTCGGCTTCCACAATAACCTCGCTTGCGGGATTCCAGGATCATTTTGGTATTAGCTCCGGATCTGACGCAGCTGCCGTCAAGAATATTGTTTCTCTCGTCTATATCGGCGACGCCGCCGGGGCTGCTCTGTCGTTCTTCATCAACGACCGCATTGGTCGCCTGTGGTCTTTTCGCCTATATAGCGCCATATGGATCATTGGACAACTGGTCGCCATATTTAGCCCCGGAGTGGCCGGATTGTATGCCGCTCGAATTATATCTGGCCTCGGAATCGGGGCATTAGGCGTCACTGGCCCTATATCAATTGTCGAGATTGCTCCAGCGGAAATCCGCGGGCTGCTGACTGCTTGGTACTCGGTATCAATGACTGCAGCCTTGATGGTATCGACATTTTGCGTGTATGGCGTGCAGTTGCACATTGAACCAAGCAGGCTGCAGTACCAAGTTGTGTATTTTGCCCCTTGTGTTTTTATTTTCCTTTGGGTGGTGGCAAGTTTCTTTCTCTGCGAGTCGCCCCGGTGGCTCATCATGTCTGATCAGCATGAAAAGGCCGTCGAATGCCTCGTCAGGCTTCGGTGCCTACAAGCCGATCATCCTCGGGTTCATGAAGAGATTCAGAGTATCACTGAGTCTATCCGTTCGGAGAATGAGACATCAGAGTATGATCAAGGCTCTTCTTTCAAAATCGTTGGCACTATCAAGGAAACATTCACAGTGCCGTCGAACCTTCGTCGCGTTCAACAAGCCCTGATATTATACGCATTCCCACAGTTATCAGGCGGAAATTCAATAACGAATTATTTCATACCTATCCTAAAGATTCTTGACTTGGCCGGAGACTCTTCTCGAAATTTGTTTCTCAACGGCATGTACGCTTTGTCCAAGTTTTTTTTTGCGATATTCACTTCTTTTTTCTTCATCGACACTCTTGGACGCCGAAACTCGCTATTTATCGGCATTTCGATCCAGATGATATCGGATTTATACCTCGGGATATACCTCAAGTTCCAACAAGAGAGTCGCGCTTCCCATGGTGCGGGAGAGGCAGCGCTTGCGTCAATATTCCTACACGCCTTTGGATATACCATTGGTAAGCGCCTAACCAATCCGGCCCTATAGATTAGCTTTAACGTTTTCATAAAGGTCTCCTCACTCTTCCGTATGTCTTTGGCGGAGAGCTATGGCCAAACCGGATTAGATCCTTTGGCGCCGCACTGGCTTCGACTTTCCACTGGCTGTTCCATTACGCAATGACCTATGGGTTACCATCGCTGCTTTCGCGGACTGATAACTGGGGCGCGTTTATTTTTTTTGCGGCCTGGTGTCTTGTGGCCCTTCTATACGTGTACTTGCTTGTTCCTGAAATTGCGGGATGCAGCGTGGAAGAGATCGATCGTATTTTCAGTGGGCCGTGGAGGGCCGTCTCTAAGATGCCTTGGAAACGAGATCGTCCTTCGGTACTAGAAGGTCAGGATTCTGGTGATGGATTGTAAGATACCATACCGATATATGCTCTTGGCGAGGCTAATTTGTTACTAGAGACCAGAAAAGCACAGAGCCAATCCCTGCAACGAAGCGGGATAAAACGATGTTGACTGATGGAACGACACAGGATTAGAGTAGTTGAGAAGGGTGATTTAGGACTTTTGTTCTGCAAATATGATATTCTGTGCGGTTTATATCAGCCAATGATAAAAATATTATCAGCAGTAATTATTTCAAGATCTGGTCCTCTATTTTTAGAATCTAAATCCTGTATACATAGTTAAACAAGTGTATATGTTCTATCTATGAAAGGTCCACTGACTATAACCTCACGGCCTCATTATCCCCAAAATCAACCTCGTCCACTGGAACAACACCCTTGACATCACACTCATACAAACCAGCAATTGCAAGCCCCAAGTCAACGGCGAATCGCGCATCGTCTTTGGTTCCGCCATGTCGAACAACTCCTCGTGTGTGCCACATGGCCTGAGTTGGGCTTTTGGAGCATACCAATGCGGCAGCGTTGCACATTTGGCCTTCTACTGGAGATAGAATGGTGTCCTCGGCCATGTGCATCTCATAAATGTGTTTCACATTGAGAAGGTCTGCAAATTTTTTTGAACAGTTAGACATCAGAAAAAGAATTGAAATTTTGAAGACATACACATGTCCGCGTGATACTTGGAAAGAGTTTGTCGATTCTCCTCGCCAGCTTCCGGCGACCATATAGTATGAAAATACTTGCGTCCCTTTTCTTCTCGGATTTCAACTGCTTCTGGGGAGTCTTTGGAGTCCCATCTTATCCCAAAAAATTAACACAGTGGCCAGCAAAAGAATCGCTTCCGCATATCTTAACGCACCTTGGTGAGAATGTGTCAATCTCCTCCTCCTTGAGGGAGCCGTAGAGAGGGACTAGAGCCTGTAAAGAACGCGGGACTCCATACAGGCAGCTCGTCTTCAAGACGGCTTCTTTTATCCTGCGTTGTACAATTTTCTGGTCGTCGAGAGGAAGACCTTGGATGGCCAGTTTGTATAGGCCCACCACGTTTTCACCGGCACTTGCGGCGGCCAGAGCTGCGGCCTTTTAATATGGTTAGCATAGAAATTCATCAACTGTATATTTCGAGGAAATCACTACTGAACTCACAGCAACAATGTACCATCTGGCCTTGAGCACGTCCCCGCCTTCTCTGTCGCGGAATGTTTTCCAGATATCTTCAACAGCCATTGCGGATGAATTCCCTTTGATTTTATGAAATTAATGAGTGTCGTGATAGTTTAATAGAATTTAGAATTCAATTCTAGCTATGCTAGCCAAGTATTGATTGATCAATAACTCACGTGCTGGAAAGAGACGGATAAATGTACACAACGTAGTAGCGCAGATGCCCCACGAACATCAATGGATTTGTGCCATTCGGCGTGAAGTAGCGCGCTATTACACATGGAGACTGGATGGAGGCCTGGAGGTGTAGCTGTGTTTTCTAATTGATCGAATTTTTGGGAGACCCTGCAGCGCAAGATGTGTTAGAGTCGGGCAAGTATTTTGGCCCCGGTCGTCGGGCATGACTACATACAGGCTCAGAGTTGAGCAAAAATATAATTGAAATTGTTTCCCAGTACTGTGGAACCGGATTCTAACAGCTTATTCTCAATATTTGCTATGGTGGTCACCTGGACGAAATCTCGTCTGTCTTCGTACGGAGTAGCACAAGACTATAGCTAGTGGCCTGAAGGATCTCGACAGCTGCAGCAAAAGACCTTTGGTCTCTGGACAGTCAATCTATGGTTTGTACTACAGGCTCTAACAAAGGCTGCAAGATCGAAATTAAGACAAAATCCGTTTGAATGGCATTAATCCTCGACACTGGCGCGCGTATGGACACAGGTGAGACTCATATCGCGCGGAAGTCTACTGTGTGTACAGAGTAGGGTGTCCCACATAACGAGCCTGCGTACGCCTCGACAAGGCGCTGGCCGGCGACACATACGCCAAGCGACATTCAGCTGCCAAAGTTGAGTCAAGACCTAAGGCTTATCTCACCACATATTATTGCCCGTCTGAGCCTGTCTGACCAGCCTCGTGAACCGATGAGGCAGCCGAGTCGACAACCGCGCGCTAGCCCGAACCCGGCTAGTGCCAGCTGATCCTGCCTGAGGCATACGACTCGGACGCCCCACTGGCTATCAGTGAGGCAGCGTGCCAGCTGGCCAATGGCAGGGCCCACATTCGCCGATGGGCGGGGCGCCAAGACGAGCCAATCGCGTCGTCGGCGGCACGGAGGCTCCGCGTAGCTCCGAGCCCGGCGGCAGCTGTGGGCACGGGTGGCCGCCGCATTCAGCCTAGCGCAGGCCGGTGCGGGCTTCCTATTGGGCAGGCTGTCACACGCTGTCACTGGCTGCCAGTGGCTGGCGGGCGCCCCACTGGCCAGGAACTCGGCGCGGCGATTGGCCGGCCGGCCCTCCGCATCGCATCTGCGCATCCCGTCAGCGGCCATCGCCAGCCTCGACCTCTCGCGACGCATCTCTGGCACGCCCCAGCTGTGCCGGGCTCGCCTGACCTTTTCTCTCTCTCGCTGCCTCGTCATTCACTTTCCTCCTCACTCTCTCTTCTCTCGTCCCTCCCGACCCTGCCTCACCGCTCCCCCTCGGTCTCGTCAAGCCAATTCTTCTACTACCATATCCTTACTACTACTGCCTTCCTACTATATACCTCTCGTCGCCAATTGCGCCTCGTCTCTCTCCTACTGCGCCCGCCCTCCACCTTGCCGGCTGCCTCCCACGCGTCCGATTGCTCTTTGGCGTCGCACGTGGTTCATTTTTGATTTGTCGTGGCCTCTGATACCACAGGTTGCTCTAACTCACTGTCCCTTGAACTCACCTCTAGACAAAACAGGTTTCCTCAGTATAACACCATCCTATATACAACCATCCTCCTGCCACCATGAGTCCGGTGCTCTTTGACCGCCTCTCCCAAGGCCCGGCCATGGTCCTTCCCCAATCCCAGAACCATCCGTCCTTTCAATTCCCTTCTCAGTCTGTCGGCCTCCAGGCCTTCGACTCCGGCTCGTGGTCCTTGGACAACGCGTCTTTCGCAAGCTCCTCCAAACCATCCGCGCGGTTTTCCCCCTCATGGAAGCCCATGCCGAACCCGAAGCCGGCCTTCACGACCACGAACCCTTCGCGAAAGAGATCCCGCGACGACAGCGATGATGCCAACGAGCAGCGCCGTGAGCCCCTTGCTGCCGCTCCCAAGGTGGCGCCTCCTAAACCAGTCCTGGAGGAGCCAATCTACGGCGAGGGCATGGTCTTGCTGAACCCTCGCACTGGCATGGCTCTGGCTGCAGACAGCCAGACAGGCACGTGGTTTGAAGAAACCGCAGAGAAACAGGCTGCCGAAGCGCCTCCGGTCTCGACCAGACAACGGGACGCTGGATCCTCCATTGCTCCGAGTCGCAAATCCCAGCGTCTCGACGTCTCTGCTCCCGGCTTGGACGACGTGTCGCTTGCTTGTATGCAGCAAAGACTTCAATCGACCACTCACGACGATAACCGCCGCTCTCTCGGAAACTCTGGCGCTTTTAATTCGATTGACGAACCTCGTGTCGACGATGTTACCCTCTTACTCGGTATTAGCTGGCAGCGAGTCAACCGTGACGAGCTGGCGCCTGCAATCTGCGGCTGGGAAAAATATATCAACAACCACTTCGGCCGGTATCTTCACAGCGCCCGCATTCTTCTAAAAAACCGCAGCCTCAATGCATATCTGGTTGCTGCCCTGCCCACCACCGAGCCTATGGCTGGAACCTCGACTTTTGGGACTGCCACGTCCTCCATGTCCGCCGCTCTCGAGTTTGACCCGCGCTCTTATTTCTTCCTGTTCAAGGAGGACTTGACCGAAGGCCAGCTTGTTGGCTCGACTATCGACCGCTGCCTCCAAAATCTTCGGTCTGCACCTATCAATTTCGAAGGCAGCGAAATCCTTCGGGCTTCTGAACGATCACCGGAACGCGTCATGAACGCGCCAATGAACGACGCCACTGTAGTTGGAAACGCGTTGAGGGATGACGTGGCGATGGGAACGGGGATGGACCTCGACCTTTAAATAACGACTTTTTGCTTCTGTATTTCTTCTGACCTTTATTACTTCGATTTTCGACATGTGTATATCATTTAACGGCTGTTATTTTTTGTTGGCGCAGGAAGTTGGGGATTCGTTATTTACAGCTTGCTCGCCTCACCTTGAGCTGACACAGTAAGTCATTTAGCTGAGCAAAAGAACTATATTATAGTTGAAATGAAATCAATAAGATATTAACCTTCTTCACTTGTAACTCATTGAATAAATGATGGCTAGTAGATGATGGTTGCGTTACGTAGGTTCAACCTCTAATAGTAAAAGTCAAATCGTGAAAATGCACGTAATAATTATTCTTATTCTAAGAAATCATCAAGGTCAGAAGAGGGGTTGTCTGACCACACAAAAGACGATCCGACGGCACCCGGACTCGAACGCTGGAACAGAACAGGCAGCCCTCACACCCAAAACGGCCTGGAAAAGTCACATGACCACGACCCTCAGTCAACGATTCCACCAGGCAGCGGACCATAAAAAAAAATCCTCTCGGCCATCGCCTCGCCCCGCCCAGGATTTTCCCAATTTCTTCCGCGACTGAATCCGACCGCATGCAACGCATCTTACACAGTCATGGAGCGAACCCCGTTTAGGCAATTTTCGGTCTGCATTCGATGATAATTATTGATGCGACTATTGCTTTTCACCGCCGACGCCTTTTTTTTTTTCCTTCTATACCCTCTTATTGACGCCGGTCGGGGACTGCTTCGGTGCGCGGAGCAACGTCGCGTCCCGTACTAATCTTCCTGACGTGTGGCGCGTCTAACTTGATGATTGTACCGATTATTATAGCTTCGCCCTGGTGACGGATACTTTTGACTCTTCTGTTGCATTTCTATATATTTTTTCTTCTAATTATACCCATCATGCCTTTGGCCAAACCCATCATGCGGCCCAGAGCCCCTCCGGCGGGCAGGCTGCACAGTCTGAGGACTCCGCAGCCCGGTATACCGATCAAACGTCCCCAGGGACAACAGCAACAGCAGCAGCAGCAACAAAAGTTCAAGGGCCGGTCGCCAGACAAGCCGGCCGAGACTTGCACGAATCCAAACTGTACGAATTCCCGTATCATTTCGGAAGAGGGCATGCGAGTCTGCATGAGCTGTGGCTCTGTGATTAGCGAGGATACGCTCGTCTCGGAAATCACCTTTGGCGAGACATCAGCTGGAGCAGCCGTCGTCCAGGGCTCCTTTGTTGGTGCTGGTCAGACCCATACCCGGAGCTCCGGGCCGGGCTTTCATCGCGGCGGAGGCATGGAAAGCCGCGAAATCACTGAGCAGAATGGAAACCGATACATCCAACAGATGGCGCTCGCCCTGGATATCCCCGAAAGCGCCCAGAAGGCTGCCGGCCAAGTCTTCAAGCTGGCCGTCGGCTTGAACTTTATCCAGGGTCGACGCACAAACACTGTCGCCGCTGTGTGTCTGTATATTGCTTGTCGACGGCAGCCGGGAAACACGGTCATGCTCATTGACTTGTCGGATGTGCTGATGATCAATGTGTTCAAAGTCGGCCGCGCGTATAAACTGTTGCTAGAGGAACTACGTCTCAGCGGAACTATCTTTACTATGAACCCGGTTGACCCGGAGAACTTGATCCTGAGATTCGCCAAGCAGCTCGAGTTTGGCACACGGACCATGCATGTGGCTAAAGAGGCTGTCCTGATCGTCCAGCGAATGAGTCGTGATTGGATGACAACCGGTCGTCGACCGGCCGGTATCTGCGGCGCAGCGCTCATTCTCGCGGCGCGCATGAACAACTTTCGCCGCACGGTGCGAGAGGTTGTCTACGTTGTCAAGGTGACCGAAGTCACGATCAATCAGCGGTTGAACGAATTCAGTTCGACCGACAGTGGTGATCTCACCGTCGACCAGTTCCGATCCGTACACTTGGAAAACGCACATGACCCGCCGTCCTTTAGGCAGGCAAAATCAAAAATCCGAAGGCGAAAAGCTGCCGAGACTGCTGCAGAAATCGAAGGAGACGACGCTGCCAGCGTTGCTGATTCTGTGTCAACCCAGCCGACTGTGCAAAAGCGCATTGATGCAGATGGCTTCACCATCCCGGAAATTCCTATTGATCCTGCTTTGATTGCGATGTCCAACCGAGGCCAGAAAAGAAAGGCTCCCAATAATGATAATTTAGACCCAATAATCAAGACTCGTTCTGATTCGGAGTCGTCTTCTGCAACAGCAAATGATGACACTTCCGACACACCTGAATCCTCTGTCGATGCACAGAAACCATCTCGAAGCCGCAAGAAGCAGCCACTGCCCGAACCCACACCGGAAGAACTTGCGTCGGAAGAAGCGCTAGAGAATGAGATGAATCAGCTCCTCGCGCAAGGTTCCGATATGGTGGAAGCGGCTACCATGAAGGCCACGCCCAGTCTGGAAGTAGCGAGGCCGGCAGTAGTCCAGATGACAGTGTCTGACAGCGCGGAAATCGACGCTGCCGAGTTCGAGTCGGATCCCGAAGTGGCCAACTGTCTTCTCTCTGCAGCAGAGGTCGAGATCAAAGAACGGATCTGGGTGCACGAGAACAGGGACTACCTGCGCGCGCAGCAGGCCAAGGCGCTGAAACGGGCATTACAAGAGGGCGAAGGCGGAGATGGAAGTGTCAAGAAGCAGCGCAAACCTCGCAAGGGACGCATCGGAGATGTCACGTATCTGGAAGGGAAAGACGGGAGGAGCAGCCGGGCGTCTTCAGCGGTGGAAGCGGTGCAAATGATGCTGGAACAACGCGCGCCTAGTAACAAGATTGACTACAAGAAGTTACTGGATCTATACGGAGAAGACGAAAAGACAGAAGCCGAGAGGAGCAGTCGCAGTCAGAGCGTTGCCTCGGTGGCGACTCAAGGGCCAGCCGGAGAGAATATCCAACCCGGTGCTTCCTCGACAGAGAAAGAAAAGACAGGAGGGTTCAACGAGGCAGACTATGACGACGACGAAGATGATGAAGTGGCCAGTGATAGAGGATATAATGACCACGAGGACATTGAGAATGCGTTTGCAGGGGAGTATGACGACGTGAACGAACAGGGTTATTACGATGAAGCCAGTGATTATGACGACTGAGTTTCGGGTTGCATGTTTAGTTTTAGAACTTGTACTAGTATTTATTACTTGGTTATCACTCGCTATCGCTATTGATAGTAGCACACCGAGAGCTGTTAATCAGATGAATCAAGAGACGCTTCA
Organism: Talaromyces wortmannii; assembly: GCA_001939245.1. Taxonomy (NCBI): domain Eukaryota; kingdom Fungi; phylum Ascomycota; class Eurotiomycetes; order Eurotiales; family Trichocomaceae; genus Talaromyces; species Talaromyces wortmannii. Next base: position 1,395,730 of record MJVA01001025.1, on the reverse strand, counting down.
GTATGATTACACATGATATGCATAGGTGATGTGCGTAGTGTTTCAACTCTTCCAAACGAATAGGCAGAAAATGTATACTCCAAACGGCACTGAAACGAACATTGACGATCAGATCGACAGAAGTGAAGGTATCTCGAGTGATTCGACTGATGTTGTCATACGCAAAACGCGCTAAGACCGGTGGCGGCCAATCGGCTGTGAGATCCGCAGGCCCCACTTGTGTGCATGCGGTTTTTGTGCGCGATTGCCGTTTTGGGCGCAACCAATGGCACAATGCGCGCAGGCTGACGCTGAGTCGGATATATAAGACGCAGCTTCTCTCCAGCTTCTGTATTTCTGATCTTGCATACAGACGCTGCGATGGATGCCTTCTTTCAGCTCACTTGATGTGAATCCGCTTCTAACAGTCATTTCACCGACGGACAACGAGTCCGTCCCTGACTACATACTCTGAATATGGACGCACCATGTGTCACCGTCCTCCTAGCAACCAATATCCACTGTGCATCATGCGTCACCTTTGTCAAAGAGACGCTGGCGTCTCGCCGCTCGATCCAGAGCGTCGATGTCACCATCCTGCCGCAGGAAATCCGGGTCGTCCATGCGCCAGAGGTGACGGCCTCGGAGCTCGCTAGAATGCTGATTGACGCCGCCTTTGAAGTCCAGCTGGCCACAACCAGAAGCGAATCTGGCGAGCTGCTAGAAGTAGTCGACACCTCTTCCTGGATCACATACCCCAAGGACGTGGTCTCGCCCTTGCTGCTGTCGCCCGGTGGCTCCGCCGTCGGCAAGACGGCCCGCGAGCGAGAAATGTACGACCTGCAGCGCCGCAAGCACATTGAAAACTGCGAGGCGTGTCAACACGAGCAGTCCGAAAAATGGGGGGATCAGCACAGCGGCACAATGGGGGAGCTCGACGAGAAATCGCACACGTTGGACTCGGTTTATGTGGAACAGCCGAGACAACCAGACTTGTTCACCGCGCAGATCAGTATTTCTGGCATGACATGTGCCGCATGTGCGAATTCGGTGACAGAGACTGTGCAGAAGCTGGACTTTGTCAAGGATGTGTCGATTACGTTGTTGACAAACAGTGGCGTGTTGACTTTTTACGGCCCCAAGGAAAATGCGGACAAGGTGGTTGACGAGATTGAAAGTACCGGGTTTGAAGCTGCCGTTGAGAGTGTCGTGCAAGTGTCGTCGGGAGCAAAAGCCGAAGCTTGTCCAGAATTTGAAGCTCGCTTCAGCATTGCCGGCATGAGCTGTGCCTCTTGCGTGAATTCGATTACCCGTCAGCTCAAACAGCTCGAGTCGGTCAAAGACGCCACTGTGAGTCTAGTGAGCAACAGTGCCAGTGTTCTTTTCGTCGGCGAGGAGTCGTACGCTACAACCATTCGTAATGAAATCGAGGATCTCGGATTTGAGGCTTCTCTTGAGGATATTACAGCCAAAAATAATGATCGGCGTCCCGTTTCCGACCAGTACATTGCAAATATCAGCATAAGCGGTATGAGCTGCGGTGCATGTGTCGCCAAAGTCACCCAGGGTTTGCAAGAGCTACCTTACGTCAAGGATGTCGTTGTTGATTTACTTTCCAATAGCGCGACAGTGACTTTTGATGGAAAAGACAATCTGGGTGCCATTCTTGGGGAGATTGAGGTTTTCGGCTACGAAGCAAAAGCTATTGATTGCAATCTTCTCAAGCAAAACCTATCAACACAGTCTCAAGCTCGTACCGTGATGATTCGTGTAGACGGCATGTTCTGCCACCACTGTCCCGAGAAAGTCTTGCTGTCCCTTCATGAACTCGACGAAAGTATCGAGATTGTCCAGGGCCCTTCTCAGAATGACCCCATCGTCAAAGTGACATATGTTCCCGATGCACCGAAACTAACAATTCGAACAATCGTTTCTACTATAAATTCTTCCCACCACGCTTTCAAAGCAACTATCTACCACCCTCCATCCATCGAGGATCGCTCCAGGGAGATCCAGCTCCGCGAGAGACGTCGGTTTCTTTCTCGTCTGCTCTTTGTGTTTATTATCGCCATTCCAACTTTTATTATCGGGATCGTCTTTATGTCTCTTGTTCCCGCGACGAACTCGGCTCGGCTGTACTTGTCGGACCCCATCTGGAGCGGAAAAGTGTCGCGCATGGAATGGGCTATGCTGATCATGACTACGCCCGTGATGTTTTATGGCGCAGATCTTTTTCATGTTCGTGCAATGAAGGAGATCCGAGCCTTATGGCGCCCGAGTAGTAAGGTGCCCATCCTGCGTCGATTTTACAGGTTTGGTAGCATGAATCTATTGATATCCGCGGGGACACTGGTTGCGTACTTGGCGTCGCTGGCTGTACTGATTGCCGGCGCCACGGTCAAGTCGTCTACAACTGAGAGCGTGCCGACCTATTTTGACACTGTTACATTTCTGACGTTATTCATCTTGGCTGGTCGATCTCTCGAGGCATACAGCAAGTCGAGGACTGGCGACGCTGTGTCGGCCTTGGGTATGCTTCGACCAAATGAAGCTTTGCTAGTGAAACCCGCAATTGTGGACTCCTCCGAAACCGAAATTTCCAACTCGATCCAGCGTATTTCCGTTGACTTATTAGAGGTCGGCGATATAGTCAACATTCCCCATGGCGCTTCTCCTCCAGCCGACGGCTTGATCATGAGTTCTGGCAAGTATCAATTCGACGAGAGCTCTTTGACCGGAGAATCAAAACCAATCTCGAAATTGGCTGGTGATCAGGTGTATTCTGGTTCTGTCAATGTCGGCCAGCAGGTCTCTGTCAAAGTGACCGGTTTAGGAGGTGCCTCTATGCTCGATCAAATTATCAATGTGGTCCGAGAAGGCCAGGGCAAACGGGCACCCATGGAGCGCATTGCAGATATTATCGTGGCTTACTTTGTTCCGATCATTACATTTATTGCCATTCTCACATTTGTCATTTGGTACTCACTCGGCCAGTCCGGGTCACTTCCACTGGGATATTTAGATGACAACTCTCTTGGGAGCTGGGCATTCTGGAGCTTGCAATTCGCCATTGCAGTCTTTGTCGTAGCGTGTCCTTGCGGACTGGCTCTAGCTGCGCCTACAGCACTCTTTGTTGGCATCGGACTCGCCGCGAAACGCGGTATTTTGGTCAGAGGCGGCGGCGAGGCTTTCCAAGAAGCAACACGACTCGATGCAATTGTCTTTGATAAGACCGGCACTCTGACCGAGGGCGGAAGTCTGAAAGTCTCTGATCACGATGTCCTTGACAGTGAACAGGAGAAGGTCTTGGTGGCCTGGGCTCTGGCGCGCGAGCTGGAACAGACCAGCAGCCACCCAATTGCGAGGGCGATTGTTGATTTTTGCGCCTCCTCGCAATCTTCTGACTCGAGTCGTTTGTCGGTGACGTCTTCTGATATCATCGAAATCCCGGGCCAGGGAATGAAAGGCACATTTGAACTATCCATCGACGGGGGCCAACCTGTCTCATACGAAGCTGCCATTGGCAACGAGCGTCTTGCAAGCACCGTCACCCAACAACCAACTGGCCTGGGTTTGGGTATAGACCAAGCATCTACCTCTGACTCTTACTTTTTTCTTTCCAACTTGCTGTCCTCATACCAGTCCTCTGGAAAATCGACCGCCATACTCCTTCTCCGCAAGCTGTCGACAGAAGACAACACTTCACCCCCATTTTCCCCGACTGTCGTTTTTGCAACCTCTGATCCCATCCGCCCTGAATCACCACACGTGATTTCCGAACTTCAAAAACGAAATATCGCCGTGTACATGTGCACAGGCGACAACGAAAAGACTGCACACGCGGTAGCATCAGCACTAGGAATCCCGTCTTCCAATGTCGTCGCCAACGTGATGCCCGCGCAAAAGGCCGAGTTTATACACACCATCCAATCTTCGACCGCATCTTCTTCAAGCGAGACTCAAAAGAGAAAAATAGTAGCGTTCGTTGGCGACGGCACAAACGACTCGCCCGCGCTGGCCGCGTGCGACGTCAGCATCGCCATGGCCTCTGGCTCCGACGTTGCCATCTCGTCATCGTCGTTTATCCTGCTCAATTCAAACCTAAACACCATCTTTGAACTCGTGCTGCTGTCGAAGCGTGTGTTTAACCGGATCAAGATGAATTTCGTCTGGGCTGCGGTGTATAACGTCATCCTGGTCCCTGTTGCCGCCGGCGTGTTTTATCCGATTGCTCGTGGGACCAAGGAGATTAGCACTGGGCATGGGCATGGGCAGGTCAGTGTTGATGGCCATTGGAGGCTGGATCCAGTCTGGGCATCTTTGGCGATGGCGTTGAGTAGCGTTAGTGTGGTCGCTAGCAGTCTGGCGTTGAGGGTCGAGGGGAGGGATATACGGCATTTGATTGACAAGATGTTGGGAAGGAAATAATCTTGCATATATGTACATGAATTATGAAGTTATGGCTAGCATATTCCATTATTTATATGAAATTTTTGACATTGATTCACCCCTCTTCACCCCATATCTCAGCTACCTTTCTACTAAGCACGCCCGCCACTTTTTTTTTCGCGACGTGGTTGCCGAGTTTTTCCGTAAGCATCTTTTCTTTCGCCTTGACCGCGGTTTCGCCTCGACCTGGTGCAGCCTGTTCGGCAGCCTCAAAGGCCTCGATAAATTGGCGTGGCGTGTGCCAGTGACGCTGGATTTCCAGCGCCTTGTCACCCGTGATGCCTCGCGTGCACATGAGCATCTTCAGAAACACGTCTCGCAGTGTGAGAATGTCAGATTTGGACGTCAGGGCCGAAAAACTAGAAAACGACACGCCGTATGTCGTCGAGCCGTCGTTTGCAGCGCGCAGGGCTCGGATTTTTTTGAGGTAGGATTCTGAAGAAGATAGATTGGAGCTGGGGATCAGTGCTACCAAGGTGCTCTTTGCTGCGCTGCTGCTGACCTGGCTCGACGAGGCGGGAGTGGATGGCTCGTACATTTTCTTCAAAAGAAATGTCATGCGCGCTAGATAGCGGATGGTGTCGTCTAGGTTTTTGGTCTTTTTGACGAAATACCCGTTGACGACTTGTGTGGATGCAATGGCTGACGCAACAGCTTCCTGGTAGTTTTGTGCTCCTTGTGTGCCTGTGGATGAAGGGTGGGACACGGCGAATTCTTCAATGAGATAGACGACGTTTTTGATGCCGGAGCGACGAAGGCGGAATTTTTGTTCGTGGAAGCGGCCATCTTTGATCGATCCGATCAAGTCATCCAGGCGTTTACGTTCGACGATCCAGTCCAGCATCACTTCGTCGCCTTCTTCACCATACTGAGCGAGGTAGTTGGGGTCTTTGCATTTCGCTACCCACATAGCATCGCCGAGCTCGAGAGCGCGTACGTGAGGAGCAATGCCTTTTGTCTCTAGTTCTTTAGCGATATAGTCTCTGTCGTTTTTTGCACGCACTTCTCGTGAATCCAGCAGGAGCTCGATGGTGAAGCTTCCCGGTGGCAGCACGATCGACTCGGTGCTGGGATTAACTGGTCGTACTCTCGGCGCTGGTGTTGGCTCTCTATCGTCCAATACATCGATTTCAAAATCGTCCAAGTCAATATCGCGTTGGGTGCGTCGAGATGACGTAGTATTTGTGTTTGGGGCTGCTGTAGTGGATACAGGGTTTAATGTCTGCCATGGTTAGATACATAGATATCGCATATAAACTCGCCAAACTTTTGGCGATAGCAACATACCGATTGACCTTGTGGTAGCTGTCCGGCAGCGCTTGCTCCTCTGATCCTCTTTGCGCATTCCCACCCCTCCTCTGTGAGGGCATACTTTCTAAGCGGCCGGCCATGCTCATAAACAAGCTCTTTTTGCACCAGCGTCTTCATTGAATTCCAGGCCGTGTAGAATTTGGTGGGATCGGTCGGGGCCGTGAAAGACGCGTCTGAATGGGGCTGAGCCACATCGATCAGCTGCGCTTTGGTCATTGTCTGCGACGAATTCTCGTTGAGCGTGGAAAGTCCCAATATCAAGGCGTATGCACCAGATCGCAATGCAGGGATATATGGCTTGGGTTTGCGAGTTTTCTTTGCTGGCTGTTGCTCGGCGTCTGGGATGTCATCGCCCGAGTTTCGTTTCTGGCCGCCGCGTTTACTGGGCGGTTCTGGCATGGGCAGGCCATTCTTGTCGCAGTATTCCTTGAGTTTGTCTGTAAGCCGATCGCACAACTTCGGACCCAGGCCGCTCAGCTGAATGGCTTCTGAGGGATGGCTAAACTCCAGAGGGCAGGCCTTCATAGACTCGTAAGCCTTTTTGTAGCTGCGGCAGTACATGTCAGTGACTGGGGAATAGACACTTGATTAACATTGCATACATGGTGAACCCCTTGGAGTTGCGCTCTCGGGCTTCGTCAAGCCATTCCTTGATCCAGCCCAGCAGCAGCGGGTTGGCACACGTGTCGGCCATCAGTCCGTTTCAGCGGGGAGCACTGGCACATGATAACAGACGATGAATCGAGGCTGGGAGAGTAGTGAAGAACGCAAAGTGTTCCCCGCGGACGCGACTTTTGGCGACGCGCTAAGACGGGAGATCACGTGGCTATGATGTCATACATTTAATCTTTGACTGCATCCTCAGGCAGCTAAACGAACCATATCTGATATTTCCTTTGCTGGGTGGTTGCTACGGTAGAAACCTGAATACGAGCTGAATTTGTCAGCTCGAATGATGTTGCATGCGAGCCGCCTTCAGAACAACGGACCTAGATATTCGCCGACGGCTGGCCCGTGTACAAGACTCAAGGCTGTTGCTGCCTTGCGCTAAGGTCAACGGCGTTAATCAAGTTTGTTCTATTCGTACTTAAATATCCTTCCTTGCCCCTCGATCGGCCGTTTGGAAAAGACTGGGCTTCAACGAGACCTGGCCGTCGTTCGCACACTGCCAGACTCAGCTTGATCATCACGAGACAACATGGCGACAGACACCTCGATCCGCTCCAGCTGCCACTGCGGCGCCATCACAGTCACAGTTCGCCGACTCCCCGAGTACATCAACGTATGCCAATGCACGATTTGTAGACGCTACGGCGCTGCTTGGGGCTACTACCATCCCGACGAAGTAAAGATCGAGACGAAGCCGAACGCAGCGACCAAGCAGTATGTCTGGGGCGATGGAGAACTGTCTTTCAACTTCTGCGATAACTGCGGTTGCGTGTAAGTTACGCAAATCTGCTCCATTCTATCCAAGACTGATGTTGTGTACGGTAGATGCTATTGGTGGCCCAGGCGACCTCCGCCTACTGACGGAGGAAAATACGAAATGGGACTCAACACAAACAACATCAATCCCGAGCTCCTGAGGTTCGTCGATCGAAAGTTTGAGTACTCAATGTTGAGGATCCCGCTGCGGTCCGAGGAAAAGGCGCATCCTGATGATCTGGCCAAGTATTGAACACCGCCTCGAAAAGTGCACTACGTAGATACCTTGTACATTGATTCACGAAACTTGTTGCCGCACGCAGACCTAGCCTTAGATCTAGTGTTTACGAACGAACAACTGTGCCCAAGACTTATTTCTTGTTCTGTGTCTAGGAAATTTGATACGTAGATAAAATTATGCCCAGTTCATTTGAGGCTCTATTATAACACTGCTACTGCTGCAAACTATCCTTAAAGTCCCTCACGGCCTGCTCAAACGATTCGTCCCTTGCGTAACCCAGCCGCAAAGCCTGGCTATTGTCAAACCTCGTTGGCCATGAATGGACAATCTTCTTGACCACAGGATCTTCCTGCTCCTTTAACAAAGCCAGTTTCTCCTTGCCCCCGACTTTCTCCAGCGCATCCATCATCTCCTGGATGGTAACACAGATGCCCGGAACGTTGATTTGCCGGATATGTAGCGGAACAGCGTCCGCTGGCAGCGACAGAGTGAGAATCAGATTCTGGACCAGGATGCGCGGCGAACACAGCCACGACTCAAACGACCTATCTTCTAGAGGAATAATCGCCTCTTGCCCGTTGAGCGGCTCGCGAATCATGCCGGACAGAAACGAGGACGCAGCCGCAGTGGGTTTGCCAGGACGCACAGAAATAGTCGGAAAGCGCAACGTGAAACCAGTGATGAACCCTCTGCGCGTGTAGTCGTTGATCAACGTCTCGCAGATAATCTTCTCCGCACCGTACGACGACTCGGGCGTGGGCACAACGTCATCGGTGACGACTTTGGGTAGCGGCTGGCCGTATACAGCCTGGCTGGAGGAGTAGATAACGCGCACACCGGGGCATTTCTTGCGCAGGGCCTCGAGCAGCGCGCGCGTGGCGTCGACGTTGACGGTCATGCCGAGCTCGAAATTGGCTTCTGAGCCGGACGACATGATGCCGTGAAAAGCATAGACGGCGTCGAGGGTAGACTCGACGACGGCCTCGCAGCCGCCTTGCACCAAGTCGGCGGTGACTGTTTTGGCATTCTCTGGGTATTTGACACCAGCAGGGATGGGAGGGTCGACTATATCGGTCAGAGTGAGCTTGTACCTGGAGTCATTCAAGAGCTCTTTAGCTAGAAGCTGGCCGATGAAACCGGCGGCGCCGGTGATCAGGACATGCATGTGGGCAAGACGTAGAGGCAAGCCGACTATGTATATCACATAATTGATCGGCTGCGAGAGATGTTCTCTTTAAACCCCGCCCCCTCTCCATGCTGGCGCAAGGAATCTCGGCGACGGCCGAGCCTCGGAGTTGCTCCGGCCAAGGCGCGTTGTGCTCGGAACAGCCATGCTGCCTGTAATTGAGATGTTGAAAAGGGAGCTGCAATCGAAATTTTATGAATTCTGTTGGTCAAGTAGTCTGGATTCGAATAATCGATGTTTGTTGTGGTGATGCAGTGGGGATCTCGAGCTCTTGTCGTGGTCGTAACTTGTCAATAGATTAATAGTCTGCCCAAAAGACTGTCAATTTATCACAGACAACATCAGGAACCCTTCAGACTTTAATTACGTAGCAGCGAATTAATTAATTAGGTGCGCAGTTGGCCGGAGTCCGACAGCGGACGGCGGCGATCTCACGCGCCGCTAAGCGACGGAACGAAAGCCGGCGATTATCTGGGGTAAGTTGCCTGTTTCTCTCTTTCTTTGCATCTCTCTGCACTGTCCATGCCTGCCCCTCTAGGCACGGTTAGGGTGATTCGCCCACTGTCCATCGAGAACGTGACTCGTGATGGACTCTCCGAATACACACATGTCGTCTAGCGTCACGCCGCTGAAGCGCTCCGCGCTAGAGGCTGGCTTCGACTCGCCGCGCAAAGACGAGGAGCCCGACGAGGTCAAGGGGCCGGCGTCGGTGCCTAAGATTTCCAAAGCTCGTGCCTGTATGCAGACTACATCACCAGGAGGATTCGGAGTAAGCTGACCTTTGTTATCAGGCGCCGAGTGTAAACGGCACAAGATCAAGTGCGAGGTCAAACCCGGCGAGTCGAGCTGCACGAAATGCCAGCGCAGCGGGATTAAATGCGTGGTCAATGACTTTTCGCAAAAGTTTGTGGACGATGACCTCGCGTTAGTCTTCCTTTGAAGAAGAAAAAGAAGAACAGGCTGACTGGGATACTGTAGATGGAAATCGCAAGCCACTGCTACGATACAGCAATTGCAGGCCGCCGTCTCTCACTTGCTTCGCCACAATGGGCTTTCTGATTTGTCCAGCTTCTCAGAAGGAAGCGTCGGTCGAAGTCCGTCAGTTTCACATACCCACCGGCCTTCGGTCGACCAGCGCTTGAGTGTGCCAATTACGACAAACACCGGTACAGGCACGGCAATGGGCGGACAGGGCATGACCAGGGACAATTCACAAGATCCGAATATGGAGAACCCGGGCCTGGTATCGGCGCCCATGCGGAGCCTGTACGAAGTGACGAAGCTGCGAAACTTTGGCAACAGTCACGTTGAGAAGCCCAAGTCGACGCTGCTAGAGGAAGACTTTATATCCCGCGGATACGTCTCACTTCACGAAGCCGAAGAGCTGTTTGCGTACTACAGCCGAACGATGAATCAGCTACTATGGGGAGGCATCGTTGTTCCTCACGGCGACCTGACATCGGTGCGACGGGCATCGACACTTCTCCTGACTGCGGTCCTGACGGTGGCAGCGCTGCATATTCCCAACCGGACAGACACGCTCAACACCTGTTACAACGAATACATCTCGCTAGTGTCCAACATGGCACTCACGCGGTCTCACACGCTGGACGACATCCGAGGCCTCTGCGCGGGCGCCTTTTGGCTCTCGGACCTGAGCTGGAAACTGTCGGGCCACGCGGTGCGCATTGCCACCGAGATGGGCCTGCACCAGAGCTTCCACAAGCTGACGCGTGGGAGCGGCAGTCAGTACGAGTACGAGCGGGCGCAGCTGTGGTATCTGCTGTATGTATGTGACCACCACTTTAGCATTGCCTACGGACGGCCGCCGGTCATCCACGACGACCCAGCTATCAAAAACTACGAGGTGTTTCTACAGTCGCGACATGTTGTCCCGGGCGACATCCGGCTGATAGCGCAAGTGGCCCTGTTCTCGATCCTGACCGAGGCATATCGCACGTTTGGGTCTGATGTCGAGCAGCCACTAACAGAAGAAGACTTTGGCCAGCTGCGCGTGTACAATGTCGCTGTTGATCAATGGCGTCTTCTCTGGCAGCCACGATCAGGTATTTCTTCCCGTCTTTACTATTAGTAACTAGCTACTAACACGACCCAGCCGACAGCCCATATGTCCGCACATACCCGTCCAAAGGAGTCGTGCTACATTACCATTTTGCCAAGTTCCAGCTCAACTCGCTCGCGCTGCGCGCGCTGTCGCCAACCAACACACCAGTCTTCTCGCTGGACCGCAAAGAATGCGCCAACACAGCCATCTCAGCGGCGATGGCGTGTCTCAACATGGTTCTGGAGGAGCAAGACGTGCGCGACGCGATCGTCGGCGTGCCCATTTTCACACACACAATGGTCACGTTCTCGGCGGTGTTTTTGCTCAAGGTCGCGGTGAACTGGAACTCGGCGTACCTTAATATCGACGGGCGTCAGGTGCGCCACACGGTGCAGCGCGTGATTGAGCTGATGACATGCGTGAGTGCTGGTGACCGCCATTTGACGCGCCATATTGCGCGTGGACTGGGTAAGATGCTGGTCCGGTTTAATGCGTGGGAGGGCTGGTACGCGAGCCATGACGCTGCCACGGGGACAGCAGGGACAGGAGAGGATGCAGACAACCACGCTGCTATTTCCAGCACGGGCACTACTGCTCCATCGACATCGGGTTCTACTTCTGCAACTCCGAATGCGAACCTGCGGCGCCGTTCTGTCCCCGGCGGCGCCAACGCGATGGCGCAGGGGTTCCCGCCGCCGGATCTGATTTACGATATGGTTGGGACGTATGGATTTGGGCTGGACGAGCATCTGATGGATCCGAGTATACCTGGATTTGAGTATTTTACGCAGTGATTTTTTTCTCTCTCTTTTTTTTTTTTGCGTCCTTGTAAGATGGAGTATGGTCTGTTTTGTATGAATGGGACGAGTTATTGAGCGGGTTTCACATGAATGGTTTAGTTAAAGATTGAAATCGCGTTAGATGTCGATTCCATGTTGATAGAGGGGTGATGTAGACTCAAGTCACGGCGCATTCTAAGTTAGGTACTGTACGGAGTACTATTGCATTGGTTGATATAATTGGAGCTGGACGATGTCCTAGATTCAATGGATAATATGACGAGATATACTACTCCATGCGAAATATCATTCCTGCTGCTCACAGGCAATAACGTGCGTATACCATATCATATCCAGATCACTCTTCATCATCGCCGTCGGCCTCGGCAGCGTCTGCTTCCTTGGGGACATCGCCGCCCTTGGCCTTGGCCGCAGACTCGGCTGGCGCAGACTTGTCAGCAGTCTCGCCTGCGCTTTCTTCGTCTTCATCTTCGTCTTTGCCGGCGCCGTTTTCGCCCTTGGCTTCGCCGGCTTCAGCCTCGTCGTGGGCGGTTTTGCGCTTTTTGGGAGCGGGAGCTGCACTCATTAGCATTGGCCAGAGTATATATAGTAGAAGAGAATAAAGAAGAAAACATACCCTTTTCAGGCTCTCCTCCCTCGTCTTCGTCCTCTTCTTCCTCCTCCTCCTCCTCTTCCTCCTCGCTTCCCTCGTCGTCGTCAAAGTCGTCACCCTCGGCGTCTGAGGATTGATATCTGGCAGACACCGTCAGCATGGGATGCGTATATTGGCCCGAGCCATTGAATCCATCTACACGGACAATGGCGCTCGCAGTGAGGAGTGACGGGCGCGACGCGCACGAGTAGGGTCCGGCGCAACAGATAGGAAAACAAGAACTCACTCCTCTTCCTCTTCACTTTCGTCACTGGGGAGAGCCTGCAGCTCTTCCTCGTCCTCGGCTTCTTGCTTTCTCTTGCGGGTCGACATGGTGTTTTATGTATGAGGGATTAAGATTAGGAGGGAACAAGCAATACGCTGGGCGCAGGGAATGGCGCCACCGGCTCAATGGGTATGAGCAGCCGATGGAAAGATGGATGGATGGATGAGCTCAGGGGTGGGAAGAATGAGGGAGAGATAAAAGAAAGAGAGAGAGAAAGAAGAGAGAGCGAGCGGTTACGCGACCTTAGCTCGAGTCAAGGAGGGCACGGCGCAAGGCTGGGCCAGCTCCGACTCGACCCAGGGAAGGAGCGAAAGGGGGATTGGGGAGGGGTCGGGGAATGTGAGTGATTCTGACGGACGCAGACAGGCTGGGCTGGGCTGGGCCCTCCTGCCCCGTCCTCGTCAGCCATCACAAGAATAGAAACTAACACTGCGACGACAGCAATACGAAAGCACCGAGCCTCGAGGACGGAAAGAATGGCGGCGGCCGAGGACGTCGGCCTAAGGCAGGCTGGGCCGTGCGCGCAACGGAGCCCCGGCCGGCCAGGATCCATCGCGGTGGGGCCATGGGCGAACCACCTGCCGCCAGCCAATGGGCGCGCCCTGTCGCTGCAGCTCGTCGGGGTGCGCGCGTGGCCCGTGCGGTGGTGCGTGCGATAACACTCCTTTCTTCTAACCACCTTGTCTTTTACAACTTCCAGGATTTCTTTGCTCCGTAGAAATGCTGACGTCACAGCCATTGCAGGCCAGAGAGCTCTGTCATCCCCATACTACTATCGCCACAAAAAACGAAAAAATCGCCACACCATTCCACTGCTGAATGCTGAATCTGACACATTCGTCTATCAATACTCCGAGCGCGATTAGATAAGCAGCACCGGCGCTAGCCCGATGCGGCTGATGTCGTCACTGCGCCGATCGCTTTCCTTCAATCGATCAATCGATACAATAATCTCGGAGTATGCAATAAAGCATGCAATAAAGTATCCATTGTTTATGATACACAGTATAATATTGCTATGAATAGATTCAATGGCTATCGACGAAATCGCGCAGTAGTCTCTACAGATAATTACATATTACACGGCGCAACAACAGCCTGATATTCCGACAAGCCTCGGGATCAAACATCAGTGCCAGTGCTGCGGAAGGTCGCGCACAGCTGGCAGTAGTGGTGCGTCAGGTCCAGCACTGGCTGCGGCAGATTCGTCGCCTGCACAATGCTGCGCACCTTGACCGCGCCCTCGTCTTCAATCAGCTTGCGCATCGAGAATAGCAGCTCGGGCGAAAACTGTCCCATTTCATCAGCATCAACACATGGAAAACGCAAAACAATAAGCTCACCTCGGAATACCACCGGTACTGCCACGCGACCAGCCGGATCAGCGCATTCAGCATCCCGCGAGTGTCTCCCTGCTTTTCGTACAGCTTGAGCACCCCGCGCATCGCCTTGGGCGAAAACCGAATCGACAGGCACTGCCGATATGCGTCAATAGCCTCGTCAAAGTGATGCAGCCGCTCTGCCAGTTCTCCAAGAATCTCCCACTCCGTCGCCGTCTTCTTGTAGTCGATCGACTGGTGGCGTGACTGCGCCACCTCTGATCGCCAGATCGTATAGATGCGTAGATCTTCGTACAGCACCATGAACAAATTATCCAGCCATCGTTCGCAGAGTCGCTTGTTTTGAAACTGCGTGTAGTTAGAATGCGATGGGTCCGGCTGGAAAAAAAAAGTCAGTAGCCTTCAACCACGATATCAATCCAATACTCACATCCTCCTTGCCTGATTTGACTGTCTCGGATGCCACCGTCTGCTCTGGCTTCTCAATCGTGGGCCCATCTTCCTCTTTGTGGTCACCATCACCGTTGGTCTCGCCGGCCTCTCCATTCTCTTTGTCTGCTTCTCCCTCCTCTTCGGCTTCCGTACTGTTGCCATTGGTCTCGGGATTGGGGCTGGGCGGGTTAAGAGCGACGGTGCTTGCATTGTGAGAATGACCCGTGCCGGCCGGGTGCTGGCGCTCGACCCTGTATTCCTCTTCCATGACAAACACCTCACTGCGGATCTTGAGGAGCTCGTCCCATCCAATAGCCGCGGCAATCTTGGTAAGCAAGTCGTAGCCTTTCATAAACGTGCCCTGATATGACGTTGCGTGCAACTTTCGCAAAGACGGATGAACGTAGTCATGAGGGTCTCCTTGTTTAGGCTGCCCTTCGTCAATTTCATCGAGCACGCTTTCTGGGAGAATCGGAAGAAGCACCCGCGACGGTTGTGGCATGCGTGGCACATCTTTGTCTTGGTACGTGAACATGGGGCATGAGTTGAGCGTCAGAAGAGCCAGGTCCCATCGTTCGAGGAAGATGTAGACTTCAGCCAGCCGAGCCCACGTGCTGAACTCGCTGGGCGCCGCCGTAACACTGCGCTTAGCACACTCGAGTGCCAATTCTCCCTCTCCTTTGCTCATACAAAAGTTGGCCTGGCAGTCGAGCAGAGCGTAATCCATCGGCACATCTTGTAGCGCGTCATGCATGAGTCGCACTGCCTGAACTTCCTCGTCCGCTGAGATGAGAACTCGCGCCAAAAGCGACGAGACCTCCACATCCTTGGTTCGCAACTTCTCGAACAGGTTGATGCCCGACACATACCGACCGGTCGTGTGTATATATTTCAAAAGGCCCGAGGTTAAATGGTTGGCAACCGTGTTGGGAACTTGTGTTTCCGGGTCCGAGCTTAGTTGTCGTCCTGGGTTTGAGTCAGCTTCACTTCAACCAGACTAGCGCAATAAGTAATATTCTCACCCATGAAAAACAATCTCTCGGCAGCATCAAGAAACTTGTGTTCCATCTCCGTGTTTGTCACTGGGTTGAACCTGCGTACTCCGACAATTTTCTTGATCGAATCGCCCGACCCGTCATCGGCATATGTGTAGGCTCTGAGGACGGCGCACAAGAACGTCTCAAGCCAAAGGGCTTCAGTGGCGACTCGCTTGTCTCCTCGCTCATCAATGCAATAGCTTTCCAGGCTTCCGGGGATCTTGACTTCGACGCGCATGTCCAAGTGAGAAAAGGCATTGTAGCAACTAGACACCAAGAAACAGTTAGAATGACCGCGGGTCACGAAGAGCAAATAAAAACTAACCAGTAGATCCCAGAAACCACCTTGTGCTGCTTATCCACGGGAGTGTAGGTCAATGTGTTGACATATGCGGCGAGACTCGCTGACGAAGAAGCATCGACTCCTGTGGCATGGTGGTAAACGCCGGTCTGCCAGAATCATCAATCAGCAGCAGATCTCCGATAAGCAAAATTTTGGCAAGAAATCATACCTGGCGGGTTGGTGTAGTCTTGGACTGCTTCACGAGATAGACCAGGTCTGGAGGGCCCAGCTCCCGGAGAGTCTGCAGAGCCTCTGTGCGAGCATCGATTGCGGCGAAGACAGTTTCTTCTTCTTCGTAGATCCTGGTGGGCATTGATGTTAGAGACTATCTATCCCACCTCAGGGGAGACATACTCAGGCACAGCAGGCGCAACCATGGCGCTAGTGTCTCAGGGACTCTCGCCGAAGTCTGTGACTAAGTGGGGGAGCAATAACAACAGAGGCGATTAAACAATGGCGCTGCACACAAAAGCCCAGCCAGTACACGAAGTAATAGCCTGGATCTTGGACTGCTGTCTTTGTGACTGGACGGTGAGGCGTGATCACGACAATGTTGGAGGAAAGCGGCACAGCTTCATCTTATTAGTTGGTGTTTGGGCCACGCATGCCGTGAGGCTTGTCGCAGCTGCCGGTTCTGCCACCGCCTTGGCTGTCTACAACGACCCACTTTTTTCTGTTTTCGACTATGAACTATCGAGATGAATCTTGTTTCTTTCTTTACTGACTAGATCTCTGTCTTAAATACAGCGGTTATTGTGTTATTAAAAATATGCAATATCACCAGATTCATCGGGTTCGGCTGTGCACAACTCTCACCTATTATCCAACATGAAATCTTCCAAAGCTTTCGATTTTGATAATTGGGATGACTCGAAGACTCGAAGACGTTACGAAGAAATTATGAGTCATTTAGTTTTCATCTGAACCCTGCAAGCGTGATGTCTAACCGCACCTGCTCAGTCAGACTTCTGCTTGACCGAGAAAACATCAACCTGGGAAACGAGAAATCCTTAAATACTGCTGTTGAGCAGCCTGTCGACGCAGAGAAGTCTGAGTTGCCTATAACCCCCGAGCTAAGATGGTCCAAAATGAGAACCCTATACTTTGCACTCAAGCGATGATAGTGATGACGATGATGAGAAGGCAGAGTTATTCTCGGAAGTTCTATCTCTGCTTGCACTCGTCGTTTTGCAACGTACCTCGCCACTGGCTTCACAGCCAAGTGACGTGAAACCATCTATCAGCGAGCCTATATTTGGGTCTTACCATGTAGTCTTTCCGTTGACTTTTGACAATGGTCTGCGCTGGGTGGTCAAAATTCCAGTAAATGGCATCGAAAGCAAATGGGACGAGTTATCTGCAAGAGCTCTGGCCTCCGAGGCGAATACGATGCGCCTCTTAAAGCGCGAGACCACCATTCCTTTGCCAGATGTTTTGGACTTTTCCCCAACTACAGAAAACACCATCGGCTGTCCCTACATCTTGATGACTTTTATTTCTGGAATGCCCCTGTATAATGTGTGGTTTGGACATCACCTGAACAACATTAGCCTCGATACCATACGGGCGCGCCGTGTTCGAGCCCTTGAAGGAATTCGCATCAGCTATGGAACAGCTAGACAAGTTTACATTTCGCACCGGTGGCTGTCCCGTTTTCAAAGACAACGAAGACAAACCTACCATCGGCCCTCTGCGACAAATGGACTACAGAGCTATACTTGAGCGGTGGTTTATTCATAATGATCCAAGCAATGACACTATCTATGTCGAATCTGCGGCATATAGTGACCCGAAATCACGTTACACTTTCATGCTCGACCGCTATCCAGAGGAAACTCCGATTACTCAAGGTCTCGCAATGCTGTTGCATCGACTGATCAGCTGGATTCCCGAACCCCATGGAAAAGATCCATTTGTTCTTGCGCATCCTGATTTTGACATACAAAACTTCATTGTGTCGGAAGAAGGCGACCTTCTTGGTATAATTGATTGGGACGGTGTTGAAGCTGTGCCGCAAAGTCTTGGAAACAGGAGCTATCCTGGATGGCTCACGCGTGATTGGGATCCGGCAGTGTACGGGTACAAGGAATCCATGGAAGTCAGAGTCGAGCCAGAAGGTGTGTGGGAAGACTCACCAGGCAGCCTTGCTTACTATCGTGGTATCTACAATTCTCTCATGGCAAAACATGAATGCAAGATCAACTTGTGTCGAATGTCCCTCATTACAGAAAACCTAGCTATTGCAGCGGAAAATCCTCCACAGCAAACCCTGATCCTAAAGAAACTGGTACACGAAGCCTGGGCTGCTGCGGGGCAAGAAGAGGAAATGAACTATTTGAATATAGCCCTCTCTTTTTCTGATGGTGAAGTAGAAGGTCTATAGAATATAACTTGGCAAGTCATCTATGGACCAAATTTTCACTAGTAAGAGTAAGCTAATCAATAAATAAAGACCAAAATTCCATGAATGCAAGTATACTTATATCACAATTCAACAAATATATTTTTTTAGAAAAAAAAAGGAAAACAATAAGGTCCAAAGATTGTCTGGGACTTTTGCAGGAGTTCACGGCGTCAAATGGTAAAAGGCAATTTGAGGATTCGTTAAACTTACTGCCATCCCAAGTGGGGTTTCTGTGAAAGTGATTTATAACCCTACTGCAATTTGTGGTTTCGACTCCCGCCCTGGGCCATTCTTTAACCTCGACGGCAAGCTGCATGCACTAAGGCCCTATCGGGAAAGGTCGCAATTTCCCCGAACGCGCGTGGAGTTGGACCTCGACGTGTTGATTGAGATTTATTGTTAATTGATCCACCTGAATCTCTGCACTGTTGATGCTGCAAATCACATGCTGATTTTGCATTCATTTGACAGTGCTCAGGCTGGTCGCCGATTCAACTGACCTTTTTTTTTGAATTCTCAGCGTATGGTTTCTTCTCAGCTTGGGCTTCCATGTCCCTCAGTTCGCCTCTCCTTCCAGGGTAGACCTGCGCACCGCCTTGCCGACGCTTCTCCGGCCTAACACCACCTACCACCGGTCGCGCGATTACATATTTACGTCGCAAAAATGGCCAGTTTCACTGCTTTGAATATTGAGCCCGCAGAGGACGTCCAGGAGGAGGTGGACGACACCAAGGAGATTCAAATCGAAGAAGCTCTCAAGCTGTACCAGAATGCTTTGAAGCTCCATTCCCAAGGGCCAGAATTCTACCCGCAGGCTCGAGAGGCGTACGCCGCCCTGCGCCAATCGGAAATATTCAAATATCCAGAATCGATTTCGGATTTTCTGCGTAACACGTTGCCCGACGCCGACGACGATGCCGCCGCCGAAGCCCTTGCCGAAATTGACGTCAACGATGCTGCTGCAAGCGCCCTGCCACAGACGATATACCTTTCATATAAAAACAACGGCCAGTTCCTTCTGGATGTCTTGAAAGAAACACTTCGACATGACCCTGCCGCCACATCCACATTGGCAAAAGAGTCTCGGTCCGCTCTTACAATGTTTGCCGACGCTTTGGAACGAGACGATACTGACTTGGACCTTTGGCGGAAGACGGCTCGACTGGGTGGAGCTCTACATAGCTATCGCCTGGCTCGATATTGTCTCGAAAGTGTTCTAGTGGGCGATGACAACGAGGTGGAGCTACGCACGGAACAACTAGGACTGGACGAAGCGTTTGCTAGTGAGGAGTTACAAGAGGTTCTTCAAATGCTCAAGGACCGACTCTCAATATCACAAGCACCACCGTCGAAAAAGCCTCGAAAAGCGCTACTCCAACTTGCTAGACGTCACATGCAAGACCCTTACCCATATCTTCCGCATTTACCAAAAGATATATCCGCCATTGCTTTATCAAAACAGAACCGATTGTCGGATCTGGCTACCCGACGTATAATAGTCTCCCCTGACAGAACGTGGTGTGGTGTTGGGAAGGTAATCCTTGAATCAGTGACCACGGAACAGCAGAGTCCGGAACCTTCAACGACTGTCGGGATCTCTATGCCATCAATAGAGGAATCTCCTAAAAGTCCAGGCCACACAGACCTGCCCGTTCTACAAAAGGATGTAGACATGTCGGAAGCTCCGGTAGATCCCTTGACGACGACCGAGACACCACAGCCACAGCCACTTTCTGCAGCACCAGACCCTATCGACGATCAGTCTTCGATTGACCAGCGAGCGGAATCGCAATTGAGAGAGTCGTTGGAAGGAATATCCAAGCAGCCTACCGATCCCTTAAGCACAGTGGAGGCCCCGCCAGCAGAGGATGGCGAATCGAAATCGACAAATGCCAACCCTAGGAAACGTTCATCTGCGTCTGTTGGAAACGAAGATATGGCTGATGGCGGAAGAGCCAAGAGTCGCCGAACTCGCGCGCGAGAATCAAATGCAGAGAATGTGTTACAGACGGAGGATGCTAGTCTCGACCAAAAGTACTATGAAGACCGTCTTGAAGAATTCTCCCATGCCGACCAGTGGATGTTTGGCACCGTCGGCAACATTTTGTCGAAGATTGGTGTAGAAGATCTGGGGACAATTGACGATCTTAAAAGCCATGTTTGCACCGCTTCAAACAAGCCCCGTGCAGAAATTATTCTCGAATCACAAGGAAAACCTGACCTTATTCTTGCAACCGATCTTCGATACGCCCTGACGACCTGGGACGACGAAAAATCGCGATCAGCTATGCAAGGTGATAGCTCAACTGCCTTACAAGATATCCGCGGTATGAATCGGTCTGGCCTGGCTATATTCCAAGAACATTCAAGGAAACCTGTACAGAAACCTAGCAAGAAAGAGCTGCTTAGTGGAGGCCCTGAGCTGGAAGACTTTGTGGAGGAAGCCAATAACGACTGGATTCACCTTTATGAGGTGGCGTTTGCTTGGCTGCGCAGGCTTTTCCAACCTAGAGGAGATAAATCTGAATCCGTATTCGATGGATCTTTATTGGACTCTCTTTACCTCTCTTCGCCCTGGTCGGACAGTTTGAAGGAGACCGTCGTCCGCCTCATAATTCAGATTGATGAATATCTGTACCAGAGATTGGTCTTGGCTACTTCCCAGCTGGAGCAAGAAATTCTTGACCACAGCACAACGTCTGAAACTCCGTTCGAGTATACCAACGAACACTATGGTCAAATGGAAATGATTCAGGTTCTTTATGAGCTTCATCTAGATGTTTATGCTCGTATCAACAATCCTAACAGCGAGGTTGACGTGGCTACTCGCGTCTCGCAACGGGATCGCTTGAGCAGATGGGGCTCTTTGGCACAGGCTGCGATTAATCACTTCATGGATCATGGACCAGAAGGTGACTTCCGCACGAAGATCGCACTTCGCTATCTGTGGTCGACGACATTTCACTCGAATATGGCCGATAATGTAACACGTGAGCACATCCTGTTATGTCTTCACGACCTCAAACAAACTCTTGCCTCAGTCGGCAGCCCCGAAATTGTTCTTATAAATAACGCAATCATGCCTGAGATCTCGATTTCCGCCCTCGATCAGGAAACCTCGCGCCTAAACTCCATGGATTTTTTCATGAAAATTTTTGGGTCAGAAAAGGAGGACTCGGTTTCTTTGATAGAAAGCATCGAGCCCATTCTCGACCCTTCTTCTGTGGAATTTGTTCAAGAAGACGATTCTGGCAACAATACTACCCTGGCTGCGCCTTCTCATTTCCAAGAGCTTGCGTCCTTCCTTGATAGAGGTGATGCCACGCTTCGCCTTTTCTTATGGCGGAGATTACAAGACGCCTACCGAGATATTGACTATATGCCAAAGGTCGTTTCATGCGAATTACGGAGCATCGAGGCCATTGTCAAGGAAATTCGAGGGAACTCTTTCCTAGAAGCTGCCAACGATGCTCGACCTTCAATGTTGCTGCGATGGCTGAAATCAATCAATAATATATTGATTAAACTGTTGCCACGGCTGATCGAAAACCCATCTCAATCCTTTGAGTGCGTTGATCTGGAACATTTGCGCTCTTCCATGGCCGCCGTAGCCCATATTTCTCGCCTTCTCCATACCTTTGCTCTTCATGAAGACATGGCCCGGGTGGGCTTACGGCCATCGTCAGAACTCCGGGGCACGATAGGAAAGTCACTCGAGAGTTTCAAAGACAAGCTCAGAGATATGCAAGTTCGCGGCTGGGTTCTGCAATACACGCTGATTCGGGAGTACATGTCACAAGAGAAAGAACTATTTGATAGCCCTTCAGACGACTGCATACAAATTTTACGCGCCGTTCACAATGCGTTGGGAGTTCGGTCTGCTTGCAAATACGCTGACAAGGTCCTTTTGAAATTGATGAAGTCAGAACTTCTAAGCGTCGAGACCAACGAAGATTGCGAATTTGACATCGCACAAGTGCTCTTTGATCTGCATGGCTTCAAGTTTTCTAATCAGGTGGGGACCATGGATCATGGCTGCCCTATAGGAAGACTGGATCGCGAATCTGCTGCAATGATGGTGGATTTTGTTCTTATGCAAGTCAACCGGCTGAACATCAAAGACCTGTCCAAGTCAGACCTGAAAACGACGATCGAAAAAGTGCAGCAGGCGATTGGACCCATCAAGCATTCTACTTTGTCGTTCAACAAGCGCATCATCAGCACCTACCTCAAGTCAGCTATCAACCCCTCGGAATTGTTCCGTCTTGCCCACGGCGTTGGCGGGTTGGCATTAACGTCTGTTTCTATACCAAACACTGAGAATGCCAAGAAAGGATGGTACTTTCTCCTTGGCCACGCGTCCCTGACGAAATTCCGTTCTCAGAAGCGATTGAACGCCGTTCCTACCAATGACCTTGATGACGCTATCGCGTACTTTCGACAAGACTTGGAGTATGCTACTGAGAGATGGGAAACATGGTATAGACTTGCTCAAGCATATGACTCTAAGCTTGAAGAGGACATTACCTGGACTGCAGAAAAAATTAACAACAATATGTCCGAATTGGCAACTTTGCAACGCAATGCCATTCACTGTTACGGAATGGCCGTTGCTGGTGCGTTACAGTCCGGCGATGATGATCACAAATCACGAACCATTATATCGGAACTCTTCACAGACTATGGAATGTGTCTCTATGCATCATCACGGGAGCCCTTGTATATGGCTGCCTTTAGTCTGAGGGACTTTGAGCGCCACTATAGCAATATCGACAGTCAGAAGTTGTATACGGACAAGCCATTTAAAGAAATGCGTCCATACGCTGTATGGGGCCTGGCTAGCTATCTATTCAGACGCGCCATGGTTGGCAAACCTGATTTCTGGGTTAATCACTTCATGCTCAGCAAATGCCGCTGGAAGATGTTCAACAGCGACGCGACAATGCGAGGAAACAATAAAGAGGTCACGCTGGATGGTGTTCTTGATCCACTTCTAGATGCAATTGAGACTTTACCACGGCGGAAAGAAAAGAGCTCGGATCCGATTCTCGAACCCCATTTCCGACTTGTATCCGTGTTACACAAGCTTGTGGTTCGACAGAAGATCGAGCCAAAACAGGCGGCTGGACTCTTGTCTGAAACTCCATGGGCCAAGAAGCTATCACCCCCCGAGCATCCGGACAACTGGAGAACTTATATTCTAGATATCTTGAAGCAGCTCAAAAACGCGGACAAATCCAACTGGCATCACCGGATCATGCTACGGATTGCAAGAATCCATTACGATAGCTCGGAAGATCCAAGTGCAGCTGCCGCTGCAGCCAAGAATGAACTAATGCCACAGATATTCACAAAGACCATGGCTTTGCAAGTTTGGCGCCCTGAGTTTGAACGACCAGGACGGCATTTCGTCTATACCACGCGCTATATATACTTTTTCATAAAGCTGCTGGATCAGTTGAATGACAAAGTCAGCCTGGAACAATTACTGCGTCGAGTTAGAAGAAAACAGGGCGATTTCATCAACCACACAAAACTCTGGGAGGATCTGTGTTTTGTATACGCAAAGGTAAAAATATTATTATTGTTTCTGGTTGGAATTGTGCTGATTTGATATCTAGCTCATTCGCCGTTCTGGTAATATCCCTGAGCACCATGACGATGGTATTTTCAAGCTGCTTAGCTGGGATGAGTTTGTCGCGAATTCTGCTCGTCTGGATGGCTTCAAAGATCTTCCCACCACCAGTGGACCGACATTAGACTTGCTTCGCGAAGCTGTTGAGCTGAAGAAACTGAACAACAATCTAATGAAGGTTACCATGCTGGAAGACCTCATAGCCGACATCTACGCTCGTTTGTATGAAGAGAGTAGACATCGGTTCGTTGAACAAGTAAACGAGGAAAATCGCGAGAGAATGAAAGTCGATCACCTCTTGATGAGCACCGACGGTGCTGCCGACGAGCCCACCCCGTCAACTTCCGCTCCTCAATCGGAAGTTCCAGTCGCTCCTCGAGGACGAACCAAGGGAATCGCTCGCCGAGATATTCAAAAACGAGCCGAGGCTATTGTCAGTCGGCATGCTCGCCCTGCAGCAGCCAAGACTACAACAGCCGCCGCAGATGAAGAAAAACCGCCGTCTGCAGCAATAGCCCGGATTAGTGCCGCTAACAATCTGCGAGACGCTACAGCGGAGGGCGCATCTGCTGCTCAGAGCAGCGTTCCAGCCAGTCTTCATGATAGCGCCGATGATGAGAGCGAATTGAGCGAAATTGACGACGAAAAACTTGCCAGACTCAAAAAAGACCAGAGTAGCATATTCCCAAACTTGAACAAATCACTCCAGCCTCCTGAACCAACTTCCGAGCTCTCCGCGCCGGCTAGTGCCGATGGGGACGAGGCAGCGACAATTGGAACAACAGACGCTGTCCCCGCCGCGGAAGACGATGCAGATGACAACATACAGGACCGAGAAGGCGAAATGGAAGGAGATACCTTCCTAACGATAGAAGGAGAGGGCGATGAAACCGAGCTTCAAGCCGACGTTGAGGATGAAAACATGGAAAATGCAGAAGGCGACACTATGAATGCTGAAGAAGATGAACAAGCCGATGGAGACGATGAGGGAGAAGGAGAAGACGAAGCAGAAGGTGGTGAAGCCGAGGGCGACGCTACCGAAATCGGTGACGAAACCATGGTCGACGCTGATGAAGAGCAAGAAGGGGAGGGAGGGGAAGTCGAGGCTGAGGGTGTCAAGGAGGAGAATCCACAGCCTGCGCAAGCTGTCGATACGCCGACTGCTGAGGGTGAAACTCAGTAATCGGGCGCATATATATTCTCAGACTTCCCCGAGTTGTACCGATATGGTGAATTGTTAGTTTTTATGAATTTTTAGGGTTCACTTGTGGTAGGGTTTCATGTTCGGAGTTTTACATTACCGGTTAGATATAACTATGTGGCATCGAGGGATGGGGGTTCCTAAATGGCGTTTACAAACTATCAATCAATTGATTATATATACCCATGGCCTCTATTATGAACCTGCAAATTCAATGTTCAAATATAGAGTCATTCAAGTGCAGAAAATTGAACATTGAAGGAGTAGTAAACGTTGATTAAAAAACTAAGCATCATACATATGCGTCATAAACCAAAGAAAAAAGACAAAGGGGTATGAACATGAAATCATCACAAAACCAAACGTTGCGTCAAGACAAGCTCCAAGTGTATAAGGTAGCCTACCCATGCTGTGACCTAATCCCAAATATTATTTATCCAGAGAGCCAAAATGAGGACTTGACCACAAAACGAAAGAAACTAACGAGTCAAGCAGGAGAAGAAAGGTGAAACAAGGCGATTTAAAAATCATCTTCAGGACCGAGATCCTTCTTTCTAGCCGTTACTCTTCTGGGTTTCCTCGCGCTCGCCGCAGTACTGGCTGTCTTTGATTTTGGAGTCGATTGATATTCTTCCGCAAGTTTTAAAGTGCTCGCCTTTTGGAGTACGTTTTCTAGGTCGCTGCTTTCGTTGCTGAGAAGACTGAAGTCGCCGTTGCTTTCCCGGATCGCGGGTGCGGCTTTGGGTTTGTGAGTCGGTGATTGAGCGTGCAGTTGACGCTCAAGAGCAGCGATCTTGCTGTACAGATATTCATTTTCCCGTTCCAGTTCATCTATTTGCTCATCGCGAGTAGGTTCAGGATCTTCGTAGACTGAATTATACTTAGTATGTAATTGAGTAGGCACGCCATGGAAAGAGCTCAACTTACTCGTGATGCCACGTGAGACGAGCTCCAGTTTTTTATCAAGATGCTCTTCGTTTCGACCAGTCTAGAATCTCGTTAGATTAACCTAAGAATCAGTTAAATGATGCATCTCACCTGTTGATCCCACGCTGTCTGCCACCGTTTCCGCTCCTCCTCCATTCTTTCATCCATCTCCGCCCAGCATTCTTCACGGACTTCTTGCTCGATTGCAAGGCATTTCTCCTCTGCAGCTTTGAGTTTCAATTCTGCTTCCTGACGCGCAATTTCTTCTTCTGCAAGCTTGAGGATGAGCGCTTCACAGTCGTCGGTAATGCGGACGATCTCCCGTGCAGCTTCCTCAAGGTCTTCCGTAGAAGCTGAGTATGGAGTAGTTCGCCCAGTTGCAGTTTGTGGGCGACTTTGTGACGACACAGAGGTGCCGGATAAAATTGTGCTTGTAACAGAAGGAATTCTAGGAACGGTGACCTCCCGTGCCAAGGCCGAGTAACGAAGGATTTGGGACGTGGCATTAAAGTCACCTAGAGGATCAGCAGTAACGACCATAATGGCCTTTTGAGGATGGCGATTATGAGATGCTGCGTGAGAAGACGGGAATGAATTGGAGAAGAGAAGCTCGGTAAGCTTGCACTGTCTGTACGGAACGACGGTCTACGACCATGCAGTTAGCATGTTGAAAATTTATAAAGAGGTCAAGAGTTTTTACCTTGTTCCCTTCTTGGAAGGCACTTTGCATCTGTAAGCATTGGCCGAGATACATCAAACTTTCATTAATCTTGCCAGCCTCGGCCAATGTTGCACCGGCAGTCTTCGCATTTCTAGCTCTCTCGGAACCTTTTGTCATCAGCTTTGATTTCATCTTTATTTGAAAGGTAGTCATACCGGCAAGATCCACCACTGTGAGAGTGTTGCCCGCCCAAGCCACCTCACCATATCGACGACCGCGAACTTTCTTTTTCACTTCAAGACAGAAGAATCCGTGGCTTCGGGAGCTAGCGTTGTTACTTCCAGTGCCGGCGATTCGACGCTCATTTAGGCCAGTCTCCAAAACCATCATGGCCTCTTCATAGGTGCTGCAAACCACTTTTCGTAGACCAGCCACAACCTTCCGGTCAGGCGAGTTCTCTGTGGACTTGAATAGTAATGGACGCCTTCTTTCTCGCTGGTTGTTTGCTCCCTGTCGAGTCATGGTTCCACCAGGGCCCGGCACAAGTGATGGTGAAAGTAAGTCAAAGATACGATCATTGTATACCTCATACATTGACACAAGAACGACATGATCGCACGACGCCACTTGTGTAGAAAGATGGGAAACATCGGGAGTGACTGGCAGAGCCGCTAAACGTTGATTTAAATGGCGGCGTGGAATTACTGGTGTGGGAAATGATTCCTGCGTGCGTGTAAGTACTTGTGCCGCTATAAACACTTAGAAATGCTCGTACCGTCATGGGGGTCTGGGCTCTGGACATCGGCGTTTGCGCTCTTGAAGCACGGCTTCGCTCGCTTGGGTCTCCATAGATGCTATCAATAAAATTTCTGGCGGAAAATAGTTGAGCCTCGGAGGAGTCGGATGCGCTCAGTGATGGGAGGAGAGAAGGGTCCTCGAAGTTGTCTGCAGATTGAATGGTGCCCGATAAGGATCTGAAGAGGACGTCAAGAGACATTTGCGTCACCCCGCGCTGGTTCTTGGAACCAAGAATAGTGTGACTCTATTGTGGTTATTAGCATTACCAACCGCAATAGAGATTGTGTTTCCAAAATTTACCTTTCCGCTGCCAGTAACTCCAAGAGTAGCAACCAGACCGTCCCGGCCCTCATTCAGAACTCCATCAATTAACGAGGCCATTCCAGTATTCTCAAACAGCTCCAGTTGTCTAGAATCCTCCTCAAACACTCTCGTGAAGGCGAATTTTTCGACGGCGCGTTTGCGGGAGTCATTTGGCGGTTGCAACGTAATGTGCGTGGGATGACCACTATGTGGTTGAGATTCATCTTGAATGTCTGCGGGCTCAACGTTCAGGTATCTTTCGCCTCTTTGAGCATTCGCTGCTTCTTCCTTGGTAATTGGTGGTCGCAATCGGAGATAGACCTGAAATAGCGACGTCTGGCTTGACGCCGGTTTGGGCGGAGGATTCATGGCGATTTTGTTCCTCTTCTCTTTGTTTTTATTCTTCGATATCGTGCTTGCCGTTAAATAATAATTTCTCGACGTAAAAATTGAACGAGGTTAAGAATAGAACTGAAGTCTGTGTCGGCGGAATGTGACTAGGCTGTTTGGGTGGTTGTGTTGGCGCCCGATCGGGCTACTGTCGTGGTTGTCCCGACAACCGCCTTATCGCTCTCACAGAGCCATGTGGGAGTATTCGGATAACGATACTTTTGTTGCGATCATACTGCAACTTCGAAGAAATGTAATAAGACCATCCTCATCGAGAGGACGCCGAATAGACCTCACCAAGCTTAAGACTGGCCGCCTGGTATTCGAAGCACTGCCCTCACCGGCTGCTTCCCGCTGCAATCGCAGCGGCTAGTGTGGAGCTGAGGCTGCCTGCGACGCAAAAAATGGATTGTATATTGGTGGAGGCTCAGTGACTGGGACCCCCGTGGGCGTCGGTCCCATGCTGGAATCGAGGGTTCTCCCAGTCTGGGCTGCTGCTGCGGAAGTCTGTAGGCGAATCAACTGAATGGCATTCTCTTGAGCGTCGCTAAAATCCTCACCGTTAGCAGGCAATATAAGTATCCATGAACCAACGAGATATACTCACAGTTTATCGGCTTGCTTCTTGATCCGACGCCGGATCCGGTAGGAAATGAATATCAGAACAAGCAAGAGCAGGATGATGATGATGACTGCTCCCGTTCCAGTCATGTTTGAAGAAGAGAAGAGAAAAAAGAAGATTAAGGTTAGTATTCCACGGGAAAAGGACGATGGAAACGAGTAGCTTGATCCGAATCTGGAGAAGTAGAAGGCGAAGTGGAAAACAGGTGGGAGATGAAGTGGAAGAGCAAGTGAAAGATGGAGAGGAGGAAGTGCAAGCGAAAGAGACAGCAGAATGACGAGGATAAGGAAGGCACCAGTTGACCGGCGTTGATGCCTCCTTTCGAGTTTTCACGTTGACGCGATTAGGGTTATGGCCCGAAGAGGAAATTGCCTCGGATTATCCCAAATTAGGCAATTTATCTACCTTATATCAATGATACTGCGCTTTTTTTTAATCAAAATTCTGACCGCTGTCTTTCTAAATACACGGTATGTTGGTTTATCCACACACTCAATCCAGTCCTTCAAACACCTTGGCCAGCTCCACCAGCATATCGGCCAGCTTCTCTGGCGCTGCGAGCTGTGCACTATGGCCGGTTTCGATATCCCTGCTAATCCACTCGACCCCGGTAGCCTGTATC
Source organism: Talaromyces wortmannii (assembly GCA_001939245.1). Lineage (NCBI taxonomy): Eukaryota > Fungi > Ascomycota > Eurotiomycetes > Eurotiales > Trichocomaceae > Talaromyces > Talaromyces wortmannii. Next base: position 1,366,642 of record MJVA01001025.1, on the reverse strand, counting down.
ATCATATTCTGTGCTTGATACGGCACTGCTTGGTCATTGATCGTCTTGATATACGCGAGGCGGCCCTTGAACGCCTCACTGTCCCAACTCGCAGCTGGACAGGGGCTAGTAAATGAAGTCTTTCCCTGACTGACACACGACTGCACTGCTGCAGCAGCTAATTCAGACGGCAAGTCGCCAAACAATGGTGGTTTGGGGTCGTCACATCGTAGGAGATTTGCCTCTTCCTACTCTTGTTAGTAACATAATATCAAACGAGCTTTCTCGTGACATACATCGACGCGAATATGAGGTGGCATGTGTCCGCCAAAGTTGGCAACAAGATCCAATCCATCACCACCTTTAGCAGCTACAGCAGCAATAAAAATCTGGCCCAAAACCGAAGTTGTCTTTCCCTGGGCCGTGCGATCCGCTTTTCCGAGGCCTTTCGCAGCAGCACTCCCGGGAATGCCACTGTAAGAATGGCAGATCAAAATGACATCGTGCTGCTCGATATCAAGCACGGGAAGAAGCATGCGCGAGCGAACATACTCTGCATCATCGGTGGCAGTGACGGGGTCAGTGGCGCCAACACTTGGTAATAGGGCACTATAAGCGCCGTAGCCCTTGACTTGAAGTAAATGTAGCAAATAGCCATAAGCAGCAGGGGTTTGGGAGGCTCCAGGTACGAGAACAAAAACCGGGCGAGACGAAGCGGCCATGGCGGAAGTACTTGCAAAAAGAGAACGCCTGTTGTTTAATTCCACCTCCAATCTGAGTGGGGGTTTAGTCTTTATATCGGATAATTAAACAAAGTCAATAATTAATAATTCCAATTTTGACTTTACAACCAACCAACAGTGACGCGTCAACTGCGTCGTGATTCGCGGGCGGAGTGTGGTGTATTCTGTGTTCTGTATCTGAATTTACGCGTATTTTTGACAGATCTATGCTTGTTTCACAGCAGATATTAAACCAGTAACTACCATACAAACCATCAGTCACATATTCGCCATAAGCCAAAAGTTTCAGTTTATACCCCAAGATTATTACTCACCAGACTAGCTGTCAGAACCGTCACCTACACCAGTTTCTCCACTATAAGAGCCTATATCTACTAAGGCTCATCCTATCGAGTGCGCAGGATCTCAGGACTTCGCTGGATCTTAGGCCTGGAGGTTTAAAACTTAATTGGGAATAGTAAGAAGTTAAGGATAATTTCACGCGCTATTTCCTAATTGGGAATATTACCAGCAGAAATCCTTACATGGTTTATTTGTAAGTTGAAGGCTGAACACTCTAATGTTGATACAGCTTGGAAATTAATAGAAAGTGGCTTATAGTCAATCAACGAACTCTATACCCGAATCAGTCAAGTGTTTTGAACAAAAGTACAGGTTAGTATATTTAAAGAATCTGTGAAATACATGTAACCTTTGGAACTGTGCTTAATATCCTATTAATAGCCTATGCATATGAAATGGTGTAAGAATTATAAAATAATAGATGAAATACACACAAAAGAAACTGTATCGCATTGCCACAATTAAAACAACATTTCTAAACCTCGCCAGTCTTATCTCCGGCAGAATTCCCCTCCTCCCAGAACTTCTCATGCCTATTCTTCTTCATCACCATGCCCACAACATCAAAAGGATCAACAAAGGTAAGCAAAAACGGCCTCTTATCCTGAAATCCAGGACCTTCAATCTCCGTGACACCATCTTTGGCCAAGTAAATCTTATTCGACTCGGGCAGCTTTGTCATGGGATGGAGAAAATTCAGCATGGTCGTGTTGGCGTACATAATCATAGCCTCGAAAACCCAAAAGTACCATTCATCCTTTAGGATTGTGCTCATCTGATCAATCTTCCACACGGTAATGCTCGCGGCATCAAAATATTCCACCGTTCGGTAGATTGTGCGGATTGTGATGAGGATGCAACTGGCGAGCAAGACGTGAAGTGGCCTTTTGATTTTGTCGCCCAGAAGACCGCCCCGCGAACAACGGCGGTAGAATGTAAGTACGATGGAAACGAAGCCACACATTTGAATAAGCTGAAGGATCAATGATGCTTTCAGGAGCCCCTTTCCGACGTTTTGCACGGACTCTGGGTTCGACGTGTTTGCGAGGAGAGAAGCGCCGGCGCCAGTCAGAGATTCGATTATCAGACCCAAGGCGAGGAAAGTCGTAAAGACTCGGCCGGGGTGAATAGGTGAGTGGTAAGGAACGTAGTAAAGGATGCGGCCCAAGGTCAAAAAGTTTGCGGCTTCGTAGATGGGTCTGCTTTCATATTAACGAAAAGACATTTTTGGAAACGTCGAAGCGACGACGTACGGTCCCGCAAGTAGAAAACACTGGCTTGCGATATAGATGTTGAGTTTATCCCAGCCTCCAAAAGCCCCGATGGCGCGAAGAACAAATCCAGTGGTGAAAAGGGCCGCCGACCAGGGAAGTAACCCAGTGACTTTCCAACAGCGAAGTTTGCTTTACACGAAAAGAATTAGCATGAGAAGGTGAATGGTAAAATGGAGATACGCACAAGCACAGGTATAAATGCCACAGTCCGGACACTGCAAAGAGAATCCCAAATGCTATGGGGGCGCCCTTGTTAGGTGCATAGTACCAGAAGCTACCTTCCTCTGTGACAAGTTAGAACGATGAAATGTAAATAAAATATCCAAATGACTTTGCACTCACGGTAATCGTCTCGTTCTTCAATCATGGTGGTGTTTTCAATGTTTGAATGTTGTGTTTTGCAATTATTCTATGGAAAAGGTGCAGTTACCGAGTAATTCACTCTCAAAATTAACCTTTGTAGTTTGGAAGTGAGGATTGTGAAATTTGATCTAAACTAAACAGGCTGCCATTAATATCCTTATATACCCAGCTGCACAATGTAGCTGTCACCCAAAAAGGAAATAATTTCGTTTCCGTGAGAAAAGCCTCACAGCGTCAATACGAGCCCCTCCATTATTCTTCCTTCTGGCTAGCATATTTCTAGAAAACTACGGCTTTGGGGACGGTGATCTTGGCGAGGCTGACCCGTCAAGGCAAATTTTGCTGTCGATCGTTTCCAAAGAGAATACGAGCTTCCCGAATAGGCAATCTCGTATCGCCCGTCTCCACCGATCTGTGAGCCGCAGCCAAGCCTAGCGTCTGTACAGCCTCATTCGCATTTGGTCAAATGAAACCCAGAGAAATCCTGGCTATGATGTCATCGGATAGTTCAATAATACGACATCTGAAGGAAAAGCCCGTGAACCCTAACTGAATTATGAACGATTAAAAACATGACACTAATACATTAACCCTGCTTCACACATCAAAACAAGAACGATCGACTAAGCGCATAGGAAAAGTCCGTCAGAATACATCATGGATGGATGGTCGTTTGGGCAGTGGTGAACGGAAAATAGTACGTAAATGAATCAAAGGGGTTTGTTTCGTGCTTGAGCAGCAAATCAGGCTGTCACAGAGCTCAAGCTCTCTTCGGGCGACCGCGCTTAGCCTTGTCACCCTTTTCACCATTGGTCGCTTCGCTTTTGCGAGCCTTCCTGGCTGCTGGTTTGGCTTCAGGCTCCGCGTCGTCGACGCCCTCTTCCTCAGCTGCAGCGGCCTTCTTGCGTCCTTTGGCCTTCTTGGGTTCTGCTGCAACCTTTTTGGCGGGCTCTTCGGCGGCCTTGCGAGCTCTACCACGCTTCGCGGGCTTTTCGTCAGTGACCTCCTTCTCTACTACTGCTTTGCCAGTGGACTTTCGTGTTTTCTTTGGAGCAGCTTCCTCGGCTTCTTCACTGTCAGCACGAGCGCGCTTCTTGGTCTTGGAAGCCTTGGTATCCTTGACAGGCTTTTCGTCAGTAGCCTCCTTTGCTGCTGCTGCTTTGCCAGTAGACTTCCGTGCTTTCTTTGGAGCGGCTTCTTCAGCTTCATCATCATCAGCACCAGCGCGCTTCTTGGACTTAGACGCCTTAGTATCCTTGGGCTCTTCCGTTGCTGCAGCAGTCTGTTGGTAATGATACTTGGTTAGCAACGTACTAGCCAACAGCTAGCTGAAAAGAATCATTTACCTCAGCATCAACCTTGAAAAAACATAGTTAGCTTCAAATTGCATCCGAGAATAGGAGGCCCTACTTACATCAGTTCTGTCGTCAATCGGAATCTCTCCATCTTCCAAAGCTTTCTTGATCATGTCCTGGCACTCTTCAGGCAAGTCATCAAGCCCGTCTAGCATCTCAAAGTTTGGCGGTCCATCATCTCCTTCAATGGAAGAGACAATGTTTGAAATGACTTTGGGGGTCGTGCAGCCCCTACGTCGTTCAAAGTCAGCCATTTGCTTCATCGAAATGGTCGCAAGCGTAGACAAACCAGTGGCGCCAAGACCAGCTTTGGTAATGCTCTGTTTCGACCCAAACTCCCAGACGGAGCGAGCCTTTTGGGATCTTGACTTTGTTCTTCTTGCAAGCTGTACCGTTGCAGCCAGCCCGGCTGGTGGACGCCAGCTCTATCCATCATATCAGCTAATCGTTCCCCTCGCTAATACATTAAAAAGTAGGCATTTTTAGGTGAAAAGGCCAACTTAAAGTTGAGATAATCCTTTAACTGAAAAGAAATAGGATAAAAAGGATTGATTTGGACATCAAAAGTGCGAGGACTCACCAACGCGATAAGCGCCCATGACGCGAGAAGACGCGCGAGACAAGCCCGGCGCGAAGGGAAGTTAAAGAAGAGTAAGCGAACGAGAATCGCAAAAGGCGCTGAATAGCAGATGATAAAATGCAGCTGGATTCAGATTTCAACAATGTCTGAACAGGTTGCGAATGCGATTGAAAAGGAAGAGGGAGGAAGAAGAAGAACTGCGAGGGCGGCTGCCAACGAGACAAACAGCTGCCTCTGCCCGCGCCCGGGCGGTTTGTGCCTCCTGCAAACAACAAACGCCCTCTTTCTTTATGCTGCCACTAGGACCAGTTTCACTTCTATTATGATGATTCCACTTGTATTTCTAGAATTGTCTTTCTGTTTCAATAACTCCTAGTTCTGCAAAACAACCAAAAGGATCAAAAAAGAAAAGGCCCAAAAAAAGTCTAGGGTATTAGCATGCTAAAACAATTGCTTCAATAAAATCTCTATGCAAAATCCCAACCAGCCCGTTCATGAAACTATAACTCCACCAAATTCATAGCATGCTCAAGTTCGCTCTGCTTTTGAATCGTTTCCAATGCGTCGAGATGTCGGCGGAGCATCACGACTGCTCCAAGACTAAGCCGGGTAACAAACGGCGAAGCAGGAGCACCATCGCTTTCCTCCTTTTGATCCGACTGAGTATTGTAGTGATCAATCATTGTGCGAGCTTCTGAGATGGCCTTTTGAAGCAGATTGGGCCGTTTGCCTGGGTCAGGTCCCGGAAGGTAGTACCAGGCAAGAATATCGCTAAAATCACCCATAGGTTTCTCTAGAGCGTGCTTGATAAAAGCTCGGGTCATGACGAATGCTTTCTCCGTGTATTGGCTAGACTCGACACGACGGTCTCCCTCTGATGCCAGTTTATCATATCCTGCTTCATCTAAACGCATATTAGTATATCAAGGCCGACGGATAGCGGATGGACTTACTGTAGAAAGGGTCTTTGACCAGAACGAGACCCATAAGTGAAACCAAGATTTGCAACACTGTCGAATTGGTCGGTGACCATGTCTCATCAGGGTTTACCGATGGCCATGTGCCCAAAATGCTCAGGCAGATCTTGCCATCCTCATACAGATTCGGGTTAATGCGACCCATTCCGTTTGTCCAAGAATGGAAAAAGGCCCGCGGAGGCTGATGCGGAAAATTTCTATCGAAGTAAAAATCGATAATGTAAGGTGCATACTCGTATGGCGTTCCCTCCGGCCCGATAATGAGAACACGCAAAAGATTCATGTTAGACTCCCATGTCCGAGCAAAGATACCGGACGGAAGCGAGCTTGCAAGAATTTGGTATTCTTTGGCGAGACGACGCAGCGAAAGTGGATTGTTCCCTCCATCACCTAATCCAGAGTCGAAGAAATGATGATCCGCTGGAGGTTGCGTGTCCAGTATGGCAAAGCTCGAGGGTTCCTCAATCACCTCATTTAACTTTAGGTCACCGACAGTGTCAGCAGGAAGAGGTTCGTTGGCGATCTCGGTAGGTGGAATGGCCAGAGGGCCCAAAGCATGCTCGATGATAACTTCATGACTTGGCCCAAAGTCACCGTGAGGAATGGGGGTTTCTATTCCATTCCCCTCCTCCAAAACGCCACCTTCGGCTTCATAGTCGTCCTGGAAAGTACCTTCTGAACCACTGTCCTCGTCGTAATCTGTTGACCACTCGTCTTCTTCTTGTGCGTCTAATATGGCACCCAATCTATCCAAAATGGTTCCATGATCCATACCCATCACCATCCTTCCTTCCATTTCCTCACCCATCTCTCCGAATAGCTCAGAGTCCATGTCATCATAAAGTTCTTGCAGTAGCTCAGAATCCATATAATCATCTGTTGTTTCTTCCATATCTTGATCCAAAACTTGCATAATCCCCTCAAATGGAACACGAACATCTCGGCACTCTTCAAGGCCCCCCAATCGAACAGTGATGGTTCCATCGAGGTTTAGTGCGACAATGTGTCCAACCCAGTCAAGTGGCTGGATAATATCATTACCTGTCGTGGAACCAGAGGCCGAAAAGACGTGAGATATAGGAGACCTATCAATCTCAACAGAGCGTTGGAACCATGCTGTCTGGGTCCAAACGTTTCTGATGCTAAGTAGAAAATGGCTAACCAGCCAAAAGTTGAGTGGCCAAAAGTAGCTGAGCGCACATGGGCCAACAAACGCTGATAGTTCCTCTGTTGGGTGTGAAGATAAATGAGACTCGTGAACTCTTGCTGGAACCAACATAACCATGTCGAATATCTGTCTGTTGAGTCCGGGATGGCTCGTGATTTCATACATAGAGACCATACTAGATTCCTCCTCTAGTTCTCCAAACACCGAGGATGACCGCAGAACGTGTCCTCCGTGAAGAAGCTCCACGTTTGGCTCCTGGAACCAGCGAACCAACGCAACCCGTTCCCGGCTATTTACAGCTTGAACTACTCCAACTTTGTTCAGCCGCAAAATAGAGTCATCCAATGCCGGGGGAAGATCAGCATTTAGTGCCTCAGCAGAGTCAAAGTAAGGGTTCGGAATAACTTGGGTTTGTTCCTTGAGAGCAGCAATATTCCCTGGCATGATCTCCTCTTCGAAGCCTGAGAGTCTGTGGAGAGACGTTGATGCCTCAGTTGTTATGGATGAATCCTGCCACTGCACTACCACGTCAAAGGTTGCATATAGTACGCTAAAGATATTTGTATCGTAACCAAACGTTTCGCTCAAAGGGATGCGATCGAATTGTGGATATTTGACTGCCGCACCAGCAGCGTCTCTAAAGCAAACGTAGTCTCCAGCGAGTAGTGTACCACGTGCATGCCCCCAATTTTCTTCGAAAGCTCTCCGAGGAATTTTTAAGCGATCATAGACCTTGGCATGTTGTAGATCGGATGGTCTCAGAATTCCACCATCAAATCCAAGCGCATACTGACTAACTGAAAATACGTTTGAGCATATCCAGTCGACATGGACCTCGGATATTGGAGTGGCCAATATATTCCCTTCAAGGTTGTTGTCTGAAAATCGTCCATATCTCCATCGGCCCCTCGCCAAATTCATTGGACACGTGTGAACCAATTGGCCAGGGAGAGGGTTATTGTTTGGTATATACCTACCCCATTCCCACGGTGCCACAGGGGGGTCAGTTGGGGTGTTAACTACGTTGTTTTGGTTGACGTTCAAAGGCATGCGAATAAGAGAAGGATCGTATACTTCCACGACCGTTTGATTTGATAGCATGACCACAACATCCCGAGAGACCGATCGGATGACGCCAATTTTCTCTCGATATAAAATGAAGTCACCCGCAGCAAAGTCAGGAGAGATTCGTAGATCGTCTGGGTCGATATTCGTGAGCAGAGGCGGGCTTGTAGTACACCCCCGTTGGGGTCCAGTCCCATTAATCCCATTTAATCGCTTCCTTGCGAATTTGACTGGGCCTCGTTCGCCGGATCTTGGGTCGGCCACCCGGTATGCAACGGGCTGCAGTGTGTATTTGGGAGAGACGCTGATGACCGTGCCACACATGGTGTCGTTCTGATCACGTTTAACTAGGGTTCCAACGTCGAGATTCCGGCCAATAAGCTCAATATCGTCCTCAGAGACCAGTGAATGGCCCTCGTTGCGTTCGTTCCAGTCGACAAAGACAAACCCTTTTGGTGGCTGATAGTGAGCTCATTAGCAATGCTCGAAAGTGCAATAATCAAGGACTGTAGGTACCACTCCTGTTGTCATGAAACGAGATAGCGTCTCTTCAGGAACCGGAACAGGTGCAATGATAAGGTCGTGCTCTGCAAGTGAACCGTGTGATTCGATCTGTAGAATTTATCAGCATTCGCTAGGCCTGTCTCCTCTATTTGGTATCTCATACATCGTAGAAAGTTCTCTATAAAAGGTTAGAACAATTGCTTATCGTTCTAATTCAGTTGTAACTCACATCAATCGTTCCCACCATCGACCTGTTGGACTTGAGAGCGCAGATATCGTCAACATAGAACTTTGTGCCCAGATAATTAGCCAATTAGCCCTTTAATGAGAAAGCTATCAACTCTTACCCTTCTAAGAGGCTCACTGGAAAGATTTGGGTCTCCATTCCCACCCGGAGCTGCCATTCCGCTGGCAGCACTCAGGGCAAAGTGGGCGTGGCAGCGTGAGTAGTATGAGGTTGAAATGGCATATGATATGAGGGCAAAGAGAAGCAACCCCAAGCTGAAGAGCAGCAGGTAGGAGAATGAGAAAGAGGCGCAAACAGAGAGAGATCAAGAAGGCGGTTGAAAACTGATCTCATATCATGTCAAAGAAATGTCACATGCACAGTGCCGATTCCGCCTTATGCAAGAGCCAGTCTGCTCGCTCAGGTGCCAGGGAGATGAGACAAGCTCAGCTCTACAGTACCAGACGATTCTCATCTAGAAATCCTCCAGGGATCAAAGATTGGAGAAGATCCATAGAGAGTTGACGATACAGAGCTGGAGCGGCTGACTCGGCGCGGGGAAGCTATGCGGCCGCTGCAGCTGCAGCGCTAATCAGCTGCGACTGCGGCGGGCTCTCTTGTCCCTCACATCTCTGGCCACCAGCGAGAAATCCAACGTCTCATCTTCAACAACTCCATTCAATCCAGCAAAGGCATCGCCGAACAATCTTTATACAAGCCCTTTTCGCCATCGTCCTCCAACACATTACTGCCGCGAATCCCGACTGGGTTTTCCTCTCGCGACGATCCTATACAGAGAACAAGAAAAAAGAATAAAAGGAAGCCAAACAATCATGTCCGAACCTGGGAAAGACTCAGTTCCTACAAGCGCCGATCCCAAAAGCAAGCGACCGACCAAACGGCGTCAACTCACCCCTGTCTCCGAACAAGCAGACCAGATCAACAGTCTTTTCAAAGATCCGAGCAAAGAAATCCGTCTCCCCAACGCCTCTAAACACCGCACCGCTGATTCCCTTGCGCCTCCCCCCGAAATCGTCGCCAATGTGCAGGGTTCATCCGCCGGTGCCGGTTCAGGCGAGTTTCACGTTTACAAAGCCAGTCGGCGCCGAGAATACGAACGCCTAAGGCTGATGGACGAGGAGGTCAAGCGGGAAAAAGCAGATGAAGACTTTGAGAAAAAGAAATCGGAAATACAGCGCAAGGACGACGAGAAGACAGACAAGAATAGGAAGAAGCGCGAAAAGCGCAAGGCCGCGGCAGCGAAGAACAAGAATAATAAAAAGGCCAATGGAGATACAGACAGTATGAACGTCGACAATGACCAAGAGGCTGGGCCAAGGAAAGCTCCACGACTTGGACCTCTCCCTCCGCGTGAAAGAGATCACGACTCGGAAGCAAATGGCAATCAAGACCAGCAAGCCTACGAAGAGCAAGGGATCATTATTCATGATGATTGATACTCCTGTCAAAACCTATTGTCATTTCTTATTTGCCGTGTCAAAATGGCTCATATACCCCGGTGTACGTTCTTATTAGAAGTATTTGTACAATTTAAACATGTCATTCATGTAGTATTAGTCCATGCCTCTATTTTTGTAAACCCTTTTTGGTACCCCATTAATCAAACTCCTGGGTCTTATTCCTCACCACCACCGCCGACATTACCGGCTTGCTGGGCAGACTTGGCGCTGCAGATATCGTCGACACGGAGGAGAAGGCACGCAGACTGAATTTTTGTTAGCAAAGACTCTAGTGAGAGGGGAAACCTTTGTAGCATACCTCGACAGCAGTCTTAACGCTCTGCAATTTGACGGCCTCGGGTTCCCAGACACCGTATTCCTTCATATCAACGATCGTACCATTCTCTCCGTTAATACCCCAGTTGGTGTTGCCGTCCACGTGCTTAGCACGCAGGCGAGTGAGTACTCGGATAGGGCTGTCACCGGCATTTTCAATGAGAGTTCGGGGAATAACTTCCATAGCCTCAGCAACTGCCTTGTATGGCCACTGTTGTACACCTTCGACCGACTTTGCCAGCTGCTGTAGCTTCACAGACACCGCCATTTCCGTGGCACCTCCTCCTGGAGACAGACGGGGGTGGAATATCACGTTACGGGCGACAGACATGGCGTCTTGAAGATTTCGCTCAATCTCGTTCAGGATGTCTTTGGACGGGCCTCTGAGCAGGATTGTGCACGCCTTGGGCGACTTGCATTTCCGCATGAATGTGAAGTACTCGTCGCCGATCTTCTCTATCTCAAACAAACCACACTGAGTTCCAACGTCTGATTCCTGGAGGTCGTCGACACGGTTGACAATGGTTGCTCCCGTGGCACGTGCAATACGGTTGTTGTCAGTCTTTCTCACGCGGCGCAGGGCAGTAACGTTGTTCTTGACCAAGAAATGCTGTGCCAGATCTGCATCATGTCAGCTATTGTGTTTTATACAGCGATGAATATTCCTTACCAGAGACACCCTTCTCGGTGATGACAATGTCTGGCTTCACAGCCAGGATCGCCTCACACATGTGCTTAACTTGTTCCTCTTCAATTTCCAGTATCCGGTTCCAGTCCTCCTCCTTTGAGACTTCAATGTTGGTTTGAGATTCTCCCTTCTTGTACTCAAGAGGGCAGTCGAGCAGAACAATTCTGGGGTTCTCAATTCGCCTTCTCATCTTCGGGTGGGTAATATCTTTGTTGACCATAACACCGTCAATAACTTCACTGTCCTCAATCTCACCGCCGGGGATTTTTTCAATACGGGCATATCGCTTGATGTCGACTTCTCGCTTTCCACCGCCGGCTTCGAAGGATACTGTACGCACAGCCTTGAGGGCAAGACCGCACATGAGGTCGGACCATCTTGAGACAAACTTTGTGCCAATAGACGACTGGATAAGGCTATACATAGCTTCGTCGTTGTCAATATCCACGGGCAGCGAAATGTCCTCGACAATCTGTAGCGCGTCGTTGAGGGCTCGCTTGAATGCGGAAATGATTTGCACCGGGTGTATGTTTCGTTCGAGCTGGGGTAGAGCTTGTGCGAGCATTTCACCGGCTTGTGGAATGTTAGCACACATCTTATACAATCCTGGAACCAGTGTGCCTACCGAGGATAATGACAGTTGTGGTTCCATCTCCAACTTCCTCGTCTTGTGTGCGACTGAGCTCGATCATGCTCTTTGCGGCGGGGTGGGCGACTTCGATTTCTCGGAGAATTGCATGGCCGTCGTTTGTGAGCACAATACCTCCCATGGGATCTAAAAGCATCTTCAACATGGCCTTGGGGCCGAGGCATGAACGAATAATGTCCGCAACACTGGAGCACCGGTTAGAGAGCGACAACAGTCAGGGGTTGGAGAACTTGTCGTACGTTTTTGCCGCAGTGATATTAGACAGCTGAGCCTGGCGGCCAACTTGCCGGTCCCCATTTTGGGTGTCTGAAGGCGTGTCAGTCGCAGTGTTGCCAGGAATCCAAATTTCCAGAAAAGGCGGGGGAGAGCCATACTCATCACCACCACAGGAGCCTGCATCTCGACGGTGAACAGGCGATTCGACCTGTGAACAACGGGCTACTTGGTCTGGAAGAAGGGGGGAAATCGTAAACGAAATACAAGGACCAATGTGATCAAGATACCTGTGCACAACAGAGACGGGGGAGACGCTATTGAGAATGCCCGGGCTCTTGCTTCTGCGCTCAAATTTCCGTGAAGTGGGATTAGCTTGCCGCGAACGCGCTAGGCCGGTTTTTCTCTAGCGCCAATTCAACATCAATTAACGGAGAACGTCCAACGTTGACTACCTATTTACTATCGCTATGGATACTTTACAGAATTTCCCGATATTTTGGACATGCAAAAGAAAAAAAAGGCTGTATTCATACAATCAGGCACGGCATATACAGAGTCTGCAATGTATCACCCAAAGAGACGAAGCTCCGTCAAAACTCCCCCCAACCTGCAAATCACGACTTTATCCATTTGTTCAAGCGCGAAAGACTCCTCTTGATGCCTTTTCGTAGTCTCGAAGTGACAGGCTTAATTGACAGTGATGTCAGTCCGGAACCTCCTCGAATGGCGGCGTTGTCGCTATGCTGTTGAGTAAACACCAGATTCGAGGACAGAGGCCTGTGGTAGCCGTTGAGGACACGGAACCCATTTTCAGGCTGTGAAACGCCCTGACTAGTTTGCCTGAGCTGGCGACGGCTGAAATTTACATCCACCGGATGCGAGGTCGCAAAAGCATTCTGTGAAGGCGTTACCTGGGCGCTCCATCTACGGGGGTTGCTAGGTCCGAAGGTATGGATATATGCTTGAGCCTGAGCATAAGCACTCTGACCACTCTCGTATCCATCTCGAAACCCGTCTTGGTAAGCGTTTGAGCTTATTTTTCTCTGTGGTGGTGCGAGAAGCGGAGTTGGTGCCCTCACCATGGGAGTTGCACCAAGAGGCTGAAGAGGCGTGATCCAGTAGTCCTCTGGCATCACGCGAATACCTGGGTTTTCCAGCTTTAGGCGCGTATACCTCTCTGCGTATATTTCGCTCATGATGATCTGGAGCCGCCGAGGGAGCATTTCCATGGCTCGTCGGTTGAGACGAACGATGATCTCTTCTTCGTCTTCCATACTGCCGTCGCTCCAGCACTCGCTCGTCACGTCAGACTCTTCGGACTCTTCAACCTCTTCAGACTCGTCATGCGTTTCTGGTGTTTCTGGTGTGTAGCTGGGCTCGATTTGTACCTGGTTTGAGATGCCAAAGCGACCTGGGGGGTTTCGACTCCTGATTGGCAAAGACAAAGACCATGAGCCAGTATTGGCTGGTCCACTCTGGGATGGCATATTGCTTGACATTTTGAGGCTGCTGAGGAGCTTTCGCTGTGTGAGCTTGATCGATCTGATCTTCGAGTAAGAGTTAGTAAAGCTGTCACTTGATTTCAGACAACGACCGTTTACCAAAAAGGTAGATGTGTATGTGAGCTTCTACCCTGTCAACACTGATAAGCGTAAATATTTTGCAGTCCTTCAAAATGCTGAGTAGGTATACCAAGCAACTTGGTTTAGGTGGGTGGGTGAGAAGCTCCCTCGAGGTGAGAAGAGTGCGAAGAGATAGCGGGACAGTAAGCGGTGATCGACTGAAAATGGCCGGAGGGACTGGGCAAATGAGCAACTTTTTTGACGACGCTTCACCGGTGTCTTTGATTGTTTGTTTGCCTGGGTGTCCCAATCAAGAAACTAAGCCAGAGGGAGGTGGAACAATGAGACAACGGTCCACCAGCGTACAATAGGTCCTTTGTTATGAAACTGGGCCATGTTTGTGCAGAGAGTAAACCCAAGTAGCACAATATCCATTTACTACTGTCATTAGTAACTATGTCTTTCAATGTTGATTGCTACTCGCAACCAGATCCTCCTATCCTCGTCTCCACTTTTCGTCTTTGTGAAAATTCACCTGATTTGCGAGGGAAGAAGAGATGGAAAACATTGAGCCATTACGTTTACGAAATAGATACAATTTTCAGTCTTCTCGTATACCTAGATAATCACTAATAAATAGTTCACAAGCAATACCCTCTAGCTCTGTTCAATCAATTGATATAGACGTTGATGCGACCAAACAAGCCCTCAAGCTGCGTCTCGAGAAATAACTACAATAATAGCTCATATAATTAAAGCAAACTACTAAATGTATTAATAATTTTTCTGCGAAAACTCCCAGACATAAACGAGTCTGCAGCTATACTCCACACCTCCCTCTGATTGGCCAGCCGCGTCAACCTCCGCGTCTGACGCCAAAAAAAAAGTTGACATCACATTGTTTTCCCTCTCTTCCTCCAACTTGTGTGACAATCCTCACACACCTCCTGGAATGGACACAAATGGACCGATAAAAGCTCCAGAGACCCCGTCTCCTGCAGAACTGATTCTGCAGCAGAAAAAGGATGCGCTGCAGGGGCTTCCGCAGGCGGGCGGAGATGGGGGGAGTGGTGGCATCCTGGCTCAGCTTTCGAGCAATCCATTCTTTACCGCAGTGAGTATTTCCCCCCTTTTTTTTGTTTTGTTTTTTTAATGCTAATTACCTGCGGTCAAGGGTTTCGGTCTAGCTGGCCTAGGCGCGGCTGCGACATTCGCACAAAGAGGCTTCAAACGCGGCGCCGATCTGATCCGCCGGCGCATGCTCGTCGACGTCGAAATCAACATCAAAGACGACTCGTACCCGTGGTTTCTACAATGGATGACGGTTTACCAGCAATCTCAGTTAAATGGCACTGCCCGATCGGCCGCCGCCGCAGCCAGCAATGAAAAACTCGGCTGGATGGAGAGGCTACTGAGGAAAATCACACCGGGAATGCGCCAGCTCTCGATCCAAACACAAAAAGTCGAGCATGCAAACGGCGCCATTCAGACACAGTTTACACTTATCCCTGGTCCGGGGAAGCACATTTTGCGGTACAAGAATGCGTTTATTTTTGTCAACCGCGTGCGCGAATCTTCTTCGCGCGACCTGCAGTCTGGAAAGCCATGGGAGACCGTCACACTGACCACGCTGTACGCGCATCGACACATTTTCGAAGAGATGTTTGCCGAGGCACATGCGGTGGCAGCACAGTCGCACGAGGGCAAGACGCGCATTTACAACAGCTGGGGCGCCGAGTGGTCGCAGTTTGGCCATCCGCGACGGAAACGCCCGCTGCAATCGGTGATTCTGGACGAAGGCGTCAAGGAAAGAATCGTGGAAGATGTCAGGGACTTCCTCGACAGCGGACAGTGGTATTATGACCGCGGTATCCCCTATCGCCGGGGTTACCTGCTTTACGGCCCTCCCGGTAGCGGTAAAAGCTCGTTCATCCAGGCCCTGGCCGGCGAGCTCGACTACGACATTGCTATTCTGAACCTCAGCGAGCGCGGTCTGACAGACGACCGGCTCAACCATCTTCTCACAATCATCCCCAATCGAACGTTGGTCTTGCTAGAGGACGTCGATGCTGCCTTTTCCAACCGCCGAACCCAGACCGAGGAAGACGGGTACCGCGGAGCCAACGTCACGTTTTCTGGGCTCTTGAATGCGCTTGACGGAGTCGCTAGTGCAGAAGAGCGCATCATATTCTTGACCACAAACCATGTCGATCGCCTCGACGAGGCGCTCGTGCGGCCTGGGCGTGTCGATATGACGGTGCGACTCGGTGAAGCCAGTCGCTACCAAGTAGCCGCGCTGTGGGATCGCTTCTACAGCGAGTTTGATACTGAAGGTGTCTACAAGGATAGATTCCTGGATCGACTTGCCGATCTAGGACTTATTGAGGACCGGGACGGGCACAAGGCTGACCGCGCTAGAACGGTCAGCACTGCCGCGCTCCAGGGTTTGTTTCTGTATAATAAGGGGGACATGGAGAGGGCGATCAAATCGGCCGATGCATTGGCGCAGACCATATACCATTGATGGCTATATACTACTTGATGGACAGTGCGTGTATTTTTAGGATTTGTACAATATTGTATATTAGATTCAGCGACTGGAATATAGACTATCGATAGTATCGACACAATTCAGCATGGTATTTAGGCTGTAGCACTTGGGTTTCATATGCTATGATAGTGACTGAAAAAGAAAGGTATGTACAAAGAAAGTAATCAAGGTTGAACATGGTGAAAACAAAACAGGAACTAAAAGAATGCTAGATGAACGCTCAAATCATCTTGATCTAATAATATACAAACTATTCAGCCGTGTTATCCGCTCGCGATGCTTTTGCCTCTGCCTCAGCATCAAACGGAATTTCAAACTCATGCGCTCGTATTAAGCGCTCATCCTCTCCACTGAGATCGCCATCGTTGCTGAGACTGGATCGACTGCTTTCCGACACCTTCCCTTCTTCGAGATTATCGCTGTTTCGGTAAAACCAGCCGCGGCGTCGGCGGAGTCGGCGCAAGTATCGGAAGCCCAGGATGACAAGTACCAGACCACAGATTATGCCAGATACAATCAGGAGAATTGAAATCGCAGAAATGCTGGTAGTGGGTAAAGTAGTGGGCAAAGTCCCCTCTTCGTCTTGTTTGCCCTGCTCCAATTCTGTATTTGCTTCACCAGTGTTTGTGTTCTCCTCTTCTTTGGCCTCTTCTTCGGGTTTAGTTTCCTCTTCTTTAGCATCTTCTTCCGGTTTGGTATTCTCTTCTGGCACACCTTTTACCGCCTCCATAGCAGGCCTGACAACATGCGTCGTTGGTATGGCGTCTTCTTTCGCCATCACAAAATAGGATGAACCAAGCCGGTTACCTGATTCATCGATAGCGGCCACTCGCAGGTGCGGAAAAGGGCAGTCTGGAGGAATAGTGATGACCGTCTCGAAGCCCACTTTAGGTACGACCGTCACAGTGGTGATATCTGCTTCCGGTAGTGGCTCCTTGCTGGTGGGATCTTCTGGCACTTCTCCCGAATTCGACCCTTCCAAAAGCCACGTCTTGACTTCGGTAGCCCCATTCCAGCTCGCGTATCCAATATTCGTGCCTTTCCCGTAGATCACCCACGAAGGTCTCGTAGTTGGCTTACCAACCCACCGGTGCTTGAAAGCCCGGTAGGAACATACTTCGCCTACGCCGAATCCTACTTGTGGACCAAAGCGGACTTCACACATGGCCTCGCCATCAGTGGTGAATTCGGTCCAACCTGCATTGTAGCCGTAACCGACGAGCACCCTATCGTTGCTGAGTACCTGCATCGAGCCCTGCGACTGGCTGCTGATGGGGCTGGGGTTCCAGTACTCGTGGCGAACTTTTGCGGTCATCTTCTCTTGATCAATGTCGATCCAGAGACCGCGACTGACGTGAATAGGAGCACCTTCGCCACGGCCGGAATTGTCGAAAAGGGTGAGGCTTTTACCGTCATCTATCCAGCGGGCGTGGTGTTGCCAGCTAATGTTGGTGGCCGCGCCGTGAGACAAGTCGGTAAACATATTGCCTGCACCGCCCAGCTTCCAGATAACGTCACCTGTACGGCCATCAATATAGGAGAGGCCATTGTAATAGCGACTTGAAATCAGGAAGTTGCCCTTGCTGTCTTTGTCAATGCTGTTGATGTGAAAAAAGTCCCATGGGTCGTCTTCTTTGTCGCCGTGGCCCTCGCGCGTCCGATTCGCTTCGTTGAAGTCGTAATGCTTCGATGCACGCCATTCAAATAGAAGATCCCCGGTATCGATGTCAACTTCCTGGAATGTGCCGTCCCAGAGCCAGCCATTCTCAGGCCCGCCGACGGCCCTTAGGTCGGCAGGTACTTTGTCGTATACAGTGTAAGCTGCCGTATCGTCGCGTGTGATGCGGAATTCGTGCAAGTCGCCACGCAATCCGTCGATACCTCGAAGCTGGTATCGAGTTTTATAGGTGTTATCGAGCTTTTGTTTTGCATTTTCTTAACATTTTTTTCTTCCTTTTCTTCAATTATAGAGGAAGAATAGAATTAGCCTACCATGTAATAGGTTCCCTCGCCATGGCCAACAACACCATCATTTCCCACCCAAAAGGTGATAAAGTCTTCGCCCTTGTAGGTCTGCATGTTCATGTTGTACGTACGACCCCATGATTTCGCCCAGACAACATGGCCATCCTGATCCAGTATCATCGGGCCCGGGCTGGGCACGCTGCCACCGTACGGTGAAATAAACGTATACAAACCATCTTGACACTGCGGGCCATACTGGACAAAGTTGATAATGGGCGCCGTCACGGTGGAATCTGATGCGAACTTTTGATGGGGGAACTGGCCGGCGCGGCCACTGTCGAACCTACTCGACTGGAAGAAAGGGTCGATGTCTGCGTTGGCAGACAGTGCGAACAAGGCGAACAGGGCAGCTCGCAATGAACTTGTTCCCGGCATTCCGATCATCGTGGTTCAATAATATGATAAAACCAGCCCCGCAGAGCAAAATCAACGCGCAGAACAGTCAAAGGGCGAGGGCCAGCATCGACAGAGATTTTTGAGACTGTCAGGATACTCCGTAGACGAGAATCAAGTTGGAATAGAGGCGAGTGCTCGGGGCCATACGTAAGTCTTCTGGACTTGGTCACAGACCATGCGCACTAGCAACAGACGGAGTGTAATAATAAGAAATAATAATATTGAATCGTACGTATTCAATGGCCATGTCCCTGAGAGCGACATCCGGAGGACCCACCTCCAGATGATGACAATCTCCGATTGATTGCCATGGGGTTTGGCAGTGTTCCATTGCTATCTGTCGATCCGCAGCTGCCAGCAACCACTTGCCAAAGACTGAGGGCGATAAGGAGAAGGGGCCCAATCACGGAGAATGCAGGATCGCACTCTCTGGGCAGAGTGTCCAACAGTCAGTGCCTTGAACGAGGGAAGCATCGCGTCTCAAGTGTCGCTGGTTGGAACAGGGCCGCGTGGAGTTCGCTGCGGAGGCGCCCTGATTGGCCGTGCAGTGGCGATCAACAAGCTTTCTGACGCGTTTCGATCGGCAGTGCTAGAGATTGGTGTCTGGTTAGCAGCGGCCTGGACGAGCGACTTCCGGCCTTGCGCAATGCGTATTTGGTAATTGATTAACCTGGGGGGCCACGGACTATCCAGGTTGAAGGATTGCTTCGGTCACAAGTTGTCTCGCAGCATGTTTCAGCAGAACGATCGCTGGTCCAAAGCACCCGGGACTCTGTAGTCGTTCAAAGTACGTTACAGAGTATATACTGACACGTTTTGGGCTGCATAGTTAGGCCAACGCCACCCAACAGTCCAAGCCAGGTAAGTAATTCTCCGTACGCAAGACCGTCGCAAGCACTGTCGTTGTTCGACGCGTGGCCCCCATCTGCCCCATGGCCATTCGTAGCGAAGTTGCAGCGCTGTGTGCATCGATTGCGGGCGAAAACAGTATTTAAGGTCATTTCGGTCAGGCACCCAGTCGCAGAATACGAACGACCATTTCTGGAGTGAAAGCGAAGTCTTCAGAGTTCCCTCGTCGTGGTATGGCCGGGATGATCCCCGTCACGGTCCTGTTCCCCTCTACATCGACGTTCCAGAAACCCCTCCGTTTGCCTTGGGAACGAAGCGAAGCAGTCTCGATCAGGATAATGTGGACATTGTTAATCTAAAAGCCAATTCAATCCAGGAGTTCACCGCCAAGGGTAGTATTGGCAAAGACGGAATCGAACGCGAGTCTGATACTGTCATCATGGCGACTGGTTTTGACGCCATGACCGGCAGTTTAACAAATATGAATATTCACTGAAAAGATGGCTTAACCTTCCAGGAACGGTGGAAAGATGGCGTTTTCACCCAACTCGGTCCATGCAGCAGCGAGTGCCCCCAATCTATACGGACCTCAACGTATCTCGGAATCTCCTATGGCATCCCCTTTCCATTATCATTACCTATGCATTTTCTCTGGCTGTTTAAGCTGCCAGTTGAGTAGTAATATCTGCTGGCATGATTTAATAGCCCCGGCTGCATTTACAAATGGACCGGTATTTACTGAAAGCCAAGTTGACTTCCTAGTCGATCTCACCAAGAAACTTCAAAGCGAAGGCATCAAGTCCATCGAGGCGCAACACGGTGCCGAAGAGCAGTGGAAGGATGCAATTCAAAAAGCCAATGATAAGACTCTGATGCTGCGGAGTGATTCTTGGTATATGGGAGCAAATATCCCCGGGAAAAAAACGGGAGCAACTGAACTATTTGGATGGTATCCAAGAGTACGAGCGCGACTGTCAACGTGCACTGGAAACTCTCCGCTGGTTTACCGTTATTCATGACGATGCATAACTAATTTGATAGGTCCATAGTTTATAGCAGTGCAGGGACAGCGTCTGTACGATAAACTTACCGTGGTAGATAAGGGGAGTTGCAGTCGTTTAAAGAGATCATACCAAAAAATGGAAATGCCGATTTCCCTCCCATCATTTCTAGTCAATTCAACGTTGGTAAGGCCTACATCACTTGAGAACTGCCTGTGCCAAGTAGCGTTCAGTGTGAGACTGACAATTCAATCCCAGTCAAGGCGACTCCTCGCCGACAAAAGTATCTTTAGAGTGCTGGTTATCTACTGGGGCTGAGAAGATTTAGTGGAAATGACACTAAATATCTCAGTTATTCACTTGACAGGTTCAATTGATGAATCATTAAAAAATACGCACACAGACACATACATATAGGCATAGATCAATTTATATAAATACTCCTTCTTTTAAAATTTCAGTCGCCGTCTATTTAAAACATGAGGAAGTAGAACGTACCTAGAGTCTAGTAATTCAAACTTCCATATTAATCAGAAGTCTCCGGTAATCGAGGTTGCTAGTTTACTATTTGAACATGTAATTTTCGGGGGGATCGTTACAGATACCCAATGACCACTAGTCACTTGCAGCCTCAATCGTCCAATTGTAATTCACATAAACTTACCAGCATGAACCATGCTTATGAAATTACGAACCACAAAGGTTTCGAAACACAAGTCGGGTGCTAGCAGTCTACCCAGTCTTTTTGCCTTTGCAAGTACATGAAAGTCGAATCAGTATCATGCACTGTATCAACCAATAGATTGACATCCATATGACGCCCGTAGCTCAATATTAATAGATTCGCATAGAAGTAGCTAATATACAGGATTATGTTATATAAAGTCCAACACACCGCATACCAACATAATCGCCACCAGTTCTCCACTCTCTTAAAAAGTATATTAACATCCATGACATATATAAACCTAGACTTGACTAAAATTTATCAAAAATAAGTTGCGATTTTCAATATTATCTAACCATATACTAAGCTACATGTAGATTTATAGATTTTAACGCATTATTAAAGAATTTAGGCAACATAGTTATTTACTAAGCCCCTAAAGAATAATACTACGTAGTAGAAGCAGTATCTCTTTTCTAATAATAAATAAAAGTTTATTAGCCAATTGTTAAGAGGCACCTCGGAAAAGCTAGTGATACTCAAAATAGACCTGCAGTAGCTGCATAGACAAGCAAAAAAATAAATTTAAATTTAAATTTAACATAAATATTAACCACTTTTCTTTTAAACCTTTAACTTTCAATCGTCAAACACTCTATGAATATGAAATCATAGATAGTAAGAAAATTAAAAATTTATCGTTCAAGTCTGTAATAATTGCACCTTCATTTCCCTTTATTTTTATTGGTCAAAATCCGCGTTCCAGCGATGGCCAATCAGTCACCCAGAATATCTTACAGAGACAAGCATCAGTCTTATAAAATAATAACTCTTCTACGGATATTAAACCACTAATAATCAACTGCGGTTTGTCACCACCGGAGCAACATGGTTTAGACACAGCCACCGCCGAGACCTGCGCCGAGACTCTCGGCGTCGATCTCCCCGAGTGTTGTTGTAAAATAGTACAAATCTGCACGGGGAGTTGTACTCGTTCCGCGCGATCCAACATCTGCTGATGACTTGGCATCCCAAAAAGTGCGCCGTGTATATTATGAATTTTTTTGTCATATATAGTTACTGGAAGCTTTCCTAAGGTGTAAGGACAAGAAGTGAAAAAGTCGACCTACAACGCTCTTAAAAAATTCTTAGTTAACACGGGTATACAATTTAAAAGTATGGCAGCCAATCTGCACCTATACGTATCAAAGATTAATGGTTCTGCCTGCGGTGGGCTAAATCTAACTTTACGCTAGGTCGCTATACTTTACTTATTAAGGATATACCTCGTACGAAATTCCAAGAAAACCCCAAGACCCCTAAAGTAGCGGTGGACACTGTTGTAGCTCATTTCCCTATTGTCTCGGCGTCATTGGATTGCAAAACTGAGATTCA
Source organism: Talaromyces wortmannii (assembly GCA_001939245.1). Classification (NCBI taxonomy): domain Eukaryota; kingdom Fungi; phylum Ascomycota; class Eurotiomycetes; order Eurotiales; family Trichocomaceae; genus Talaromyces; species Talaromyces wortmannii. Next base: position 1,344,271 of record MJVA01001025.1, on the reverse strand, counting down.
AGATATGAAAGATCCGCTCGTCCGGATGATACATTTTTAACTTACATAAATAGAAACTGGGTCTTTTATCTTAAAATTGATTGGGTGGTTTTGCTAGGCTACCAGCATAAAACCAGCTCAGACGGAGTATCTCCTGCACACTGCGCACTGTCCAATATTAGCTTGAATGCCATGAATGTTTTGATGATCTTGAATCAATATAACTATAAATACCCCTTGGTTGCCGCCTTTCCCGTACTTCTATGCATCAACACACTTAAGCAAAGACTGTCATCTACACGTTCAAAATGCATATGTCAAAGCCCTTGTTTTCCGGCTTGCTTTTGGCAGCCGTCGTTGTCGCTTCCAACATTGACGACGTTCCACACCAGTGTCATGATGTCTGTGCTCCAGTAGTCAGCCTGGCATCTTCCTGCGAGGATAGAAACGACGACGATGACGACGATGAGGTGGACTGCATATGTAACGCGTCCGACGCATCAACAAACATTCCCATTTGTGATGCATGCATCACTACCTATGGTAATGATGGTCGTGATAATGGTAGGACATCTTTCCACTAAATTCCCTGACTCATGGCTCTAATATGAAACAGATGTTAACGATCTTGTGCAATCTTGTTCCTTCACTACCACATCTTATATTTCGATGTCTTCAACGGCTTCGGCTGCGACTGTAACTACTGGACCGGTTACAAGTGCAGCTACGACCACTTCGGCTACAACTACTTCGGCTACAACTACTTCGGCTACAACAGCTTCGGCTACAACAACTTCATCCAGCTCTTCCACAGGGCCTACAACTAGCTCAAGTACCTCCACTAGTGCATCTGCACCCACTACATCTCTTGGAGTAGCTGGAGCAAATGCCAATATCAATTCGGGAATGTTGGGTCTTATTGGAGCAGGAGCGCTTGCCATTATGAACCTATAGGAAGGTTTCAGGGTAGTGAACGTGGAAAATTGTATTTAGGATATATACTTTCTACTTTTTTTCTCATCTCTAATCTTAAAGTACGTCTATATTTATATCAATGATATATAGTTATAACTTATATAAAGCTGCAGTAGGTAAAATAGTATAATTATAGATCTTATAAACTATATATAAATAGATATATAGAATAAAATAGAATAAAAAATAGCTTGTTATGTTCCCATAGCTTTCACTTACTGCCAGTTAGTTTCTCTTTTAGGTCTCCTATTGCTACACCACCTTTTGTGTAGTAATCATCCTAACAAACCTCCAGCAGTCTATTTAGTTTAGATATAAAATAATTTTATAAATAAAATAAAATATTATAATAATGTAACTGAATAGTATTATAGAACTCCCCTAAAACCGGTATTGACGACCCCATTAGTGATTTTCAGGGGTGGCCGCCGCTCCCGAGATATATAAATCGTGAACTGTATTTCCCCTCAATAATGTAAATAATTTCTACATATGTACCTTCTGCCGGCTAAGCTAATCTCATATGAAATTAGTATGACCAGGCATTCATCGGTTTCTTCTCAGGATGATGAATACGATGAAATTACGGACAAAGGGGCGACTAGCCAACGTCCCTTCGTCTTTTGGGAAATATTTCCATTCTCTCGAATGGATAGCATCTTTATCCGATTTCCAGGCATGTACGGAGATGAATACTCTGGAACGAGGATGGGCGATTTTCAGCCAACGTTGGTCCATAAAATGACACTAAGTGACTCGCTCCGGCAACATGATCTTGTACAGCGAACCAATCATTCAAACTTGGTGAACTTCACGGACATGTCAAGGACTGGGAACGGGCTTTACTTTAGTTATGAGAAAGCAGGAGCTTCCTTGACAAAGCTATACGTGCCGATCAGGAGAGATGCAGTGGCAGTGGCCAGTATTTGCAAAAAGGTCACAAACATACAAGCATTTTGTCAGTGAGACGACTGACCAGAGTTCTTTAATCTGATAACACTGCTTTTCCCCAACACTACAGTGAGTCTCGAAATCGAATTGACTGACGAACACCTCGCATCAATTACCTCGCCCTACTCTAAACGGTACCTGAAACGTTGATTCTCACTAATTGGCTCATTGAGCATAGGGCGATCAATCAAATCCATTTCCCTCTCAAGAACGGGGTAAATAGTGGGGCCACGAACAATCAAGACTTGAGAGGATTGGTCAAGCCGATTTCGAGAATCACTGTAACTACAAATCTGATGTGTGTAGTCTTTAGATCAACAACACCGATCCACCAGGTGACTGACTTGTGTTGTTATCCCGATTCTCAAAATCAGCCTTGTGCACAGCCTTCCTGCAGTACCGTGTAAGCAACCCCCGCTCGATGTACTAGTGTCCAGTGTGATAAAACTAATACCGAAAGAGACACTCGCAGAATATCTTAGAATTTCTATTATTATATGACAACGTGCTTAAATATTATACTATTATAGCTTATTTATGTCAAAATTGCCAGAAGATCTTATTACCTTACGCTGGCACTGATTTGGCCGCTGCTTCCAGGACACGTCGTGTTACTTCACGTTGTTATATGCACACTAATTGATATCACTGAAATTGTGAGGAGCATATATTAAACAAATAGAATCGGTCATGGCTCGTTCCACATCTTTCCCCGATGTCTGAAGCCCCAAGAAATCTGCCAACAGATCACACCAAACGGAATAACCAAGAACAAGAGCCATACCACCGCGACGAAAACCAGAACCAAGATAGAGAAGTTCCAGCATGCTTGCTCCAAAATCTCCATATGGGAACTCTCATTAGCTAGCACAGAAAGGGCAACCTGCATGGATGAGAGAATAAGTGACAAGGTAACGAATACGAAAATCGTCGGGGCCACTGCGGCTTGCGTGTATGACCGTATCGACCAATGCGGGATTTCATAGAAAGCGAAGGCGATGTTTTTCGCCGACGAGGGCCGAAAAATACGAACAGCCCAATTCAGGCGCGAGAGACGAAGCTGACCGTAATGATAACGTTTTGCAACGTGCTGATTCTCAAGTTTCTGGAAGTTGCCGATGAATCTCGACCATCTGGCCCAGGTAATGTCGGCAGGAATAAGATGTGCAGTTTGGGCGTAGATGAGGTCCAGTCTGCTTTGTACAAGGAAGGAGTAGGATCGAAGGAATCCAACTGCTACCCGAGGATCAAATTTTAGCATCTCATCAAACTGTTGTCGATGATGCATCTTTTGTAACACCTGTTCGTCGCAAGGCTCTTTGTTGTCGTCTGCAAGTGTGTTCTTCTGCCATAGAGATAATAAGATCAACCAAAAGTCATGATTGAACAAGCACACAGGTATGGGCTTGATATAGATCAGATTGCGATCCCATACAAGGTGGAGCCTGGCATCCTCTGTCGGGATAATTTCTCTGAATTTGATCTTTTGGCGATGCAGAGGATCGATGCTTTGACCAGACTGTCGCCCGACCAACCACAGCCTGTCATAGAGTTCATCCAGGGTCGGGGTGTCCAGTTGTCGACTGAGAAAGTGGGAAAAGGTGGCCCGAGTTAGTTCTACAGTAGGTTCACCAGGAATAAAATAAGATATGTGTTGAAGTTCAGCCGAACGATCATCGGGACAAGTTTTATCACTTGCAGCTAAATCGTTCGACAAGAACAAGCCTAGCTTTTCTGCACAAAGGGCATGTTCGCGGGGGAAAGGTGGCACACTTGACATGATAAATTGAAATATCTAAAATATATGAGCATATGCCAACAGCACAATGCGATAGCTGGGGAGCTAGCAAGAATTTTTATGAACCAAAAAGCAGCCTGATACGACTGAAACGTTGGTATTCTGATCACTCTTGATTCTTCGTGTCATGGACCTGGATCTGCCTCGCACGTGGTCGGCTCGTGTTATTGTAACACAACACCAAAAAGGGAACCCTTAGTGGGGATCTTGTAGGTGGTAGTCTTTTGGTTGACACGTATATGAGCTTGGTAGGCCGTCGCTGACTGATTCCCTGTCCGGTGTAAGCCTGACCAGGCTAGATTTCATGTTCATAACACTTCGTGAAAAACGAGGCTATGTCGATACGTATTAGCGATTTTTCTATCCATCGCGCTATTGGCGGACTTGTGTATTATCAGCCACACCGGCTTATATCCCATAGGCTTTCAATCCATAGTTGTTGCGATAGCAGTGCTGCCACGTCAGCAAGAGAACCCCCGCATGTAGCTGAAAATCGATGATGTTCAAGTACAAGGCTGTCACTAAGCGATGTCTAAAAGTTCAATCTCTTCGCCTTAGCTTTGGAAAATCAGTCCCAGCTTCAGTCGCTATGACTTGGATTGTAATCCTGTTCTGCCTTCTTTTGTTTTCGGCAAGTTTTCTCTATAGAGAGGCCATAAAGGGAATTCCATCGCGCCTACAGCCCGACCAAGCACCACTGTCAGACTACGGGATCGTGCCTGTGCAAATCCGTGGCTGCGGCTCTCGCATCGATCGAACTGGCGTTGAGTAAGGGCATGCGCCCTTCTGTCCGAACAAACTTAGCTGACGATAAACCTTCTTACAGCATTGTATTCGTACATGGTTTAGGGTCCAATCCGGACACGACCTGGCGGGCAAAGAAGGACCCCAAACGACTCCTGAACCCTCACAATACTGCTAAGCATCAGGCCGAAAATGAGAAGTATGTTTGTTGGATCACCGATTTCCTTCCTGATGATATTCCAAGCGATATACGTGAAAACACCCGAATATTCTTCTATAATCACGACTCGTTCTGGCAGAGGGATGCCGTTCAAACTCGGCTCTCTAACCTTGGGCAAGATTTGTTGAGCTGTATTCGTTCTGGGATTCGAAGAACAGAGGAGGTTGGTTAGCTTGCAATAATTATGATTACTCCTAGAAAGGAAAAAAAAAAAATCCACGACTAACTATGCACGGCAGGAATGCAGTCGGAGATTGGTTTTCGTCGCATATAGCTTTGGTGGACTGATCGTCAAGCAGGTACTATAATATTTTATTATTTCTGCGAAATCGTTTATTCAACAGACGAACTAAATTTCTAGGCCCTAATTAAAGCGACCACCAGCCAGCGAGAACTTTCAGCTATAGCAGACAACACAAAAGCCATTCTTTTTCTGGGCACCCCCCACAGAGGTTCCAGTATCAGCCGCCTTGGGATGTTAATGGCGTGGGCCTTGCAGCCGATGGGATCAAACCCGTCGATTCTAGCCAAATTAGCCTACGATTCACTGTCACTGCTTGACTTGCATAGGGATTTCGTCGCAGTCACGAAGCATGTGCGGATCATAAATTTTTTTGAAGAACGCAAAGCGATACTCCTCGGGGGACCTATTAGATGGAATGAATTTGTGAGCAAATTCACTGAAGTCCTTGCCAAACAAAAAGATTGAATTATTCACGATGTCAGCTAACTCCTGACTAAGATCGTCCGAGAACAGTCTGCCACTTACGACGGCAGTCAAGTAGAAAACCATGGCCTTGGAGTTGATCACTATGGTCTCAATAAGTTTGGGTCTCGAAATGCCTCTTATTCCGCCATTCATTCAAGGCTCCTTGATTTAATCACAACAAGTCGTCCGCAGCTTCAAAAACGTACCTTTTGCGTACCTCTAACAACTGTGAGTAGTTACACGGAAAGGCACAATCTGTCGTCGGCAATTGAGGACAAGCTATTAAAAGGCCAAGCTCGTACATCTCGCGCACTTGCAATTCATGGGCTTGGTGGCACGGGAAAGACTCAGTTGGCCTTGAAATTTCTCGAGGAGCATAAGGAAGACTATAACCCTGTGTTATGGATTGACGCAAAAAATAGAGCGACCGTACAGTCAAGTTTCGAGAGATGTGCCACCGAGCTTCAGCTCACTGTGCCTAAATACTCCGTTCAGGAGCACAACCTAGGCGACTTGCCAGCGGTAAAAGTTGTCCTAGGGTGGCTGCAAGCTCGGAAGCAAATCGATGAGAAATGGTTGCTCGTCTTCGATAATGTTGACGATCTCAAATTCGGTATCAAATACGTCATTCCGCAATCCACCACCCGCGGCACCATTATTATTACAAGCCAGGACAGTTTATCACATAAACTTGTTGATCAGGGATGTGAAAGGCTACTTGTTGATATGATGACAGAGTCGCAAGCTGTGGCACTTTTGTTGCGGCATATCAAGCCTACCTCTCATTTGTCGCAAAGTAAAGTTGTCGATCACTGTCGTCACATTGTTCAGTGTTTAGGGTACCTGGCTCTGGCGATCGATTTGGCAGGTGCATATATTAGTGAAGATCCCGATCAAGATGCTGCCCTACAGCAATACGCAATTAACTACAACAGGCATAAGGATATCCTCCTCAAGAGTGAGTACTTCCGAGATCTATCTTCATACGACAAGACAGTGTGGACTGTCTGGGATACCACTCTGGAGAAAATTCGAAGAGGTGTGTTGAATGAAGCCAGTTTACTCTCTTTTTTGGCCCATTTCAACCGGGAAGTAATCCAGGACGAACTGTTTCGCCTAGCGAGTCAAGGCTATCCTGATATAGCTCAGGAGGTATGGGATGATAAGAACTTGTCCTTACCTGACTGGGTGACCAATTTCATAGAATTGGATACAGGAAATAACTGGGATAGCTTTAAGTATTTGGAAGCTTTGAAGGTGCTAGTTCGCTACAACTTAGTACAGTGGGTGAGAGGAGAAGAGTGGGCAGGGGTAACCATGCACAACCTGGTTCAATGGCGAGCGAGATCATCCCAGGATTATGATAAGAAGTCGTGGAACTCTTGGTATTTAGCATTTATCCTGGCAGTCTGTCGTCAATTATGCCAGGAAGGAGGCACGCCTCGCTTCCGAAGATATATCATTGCGCACTTACCGGACATCACAAATCCTGAATATATTGACTGCTGGTCGAATGATACAAGCAAAGTACTCATCTTGACTACTTTTGCGAAGATCTATGATAATGAAGGACAATGGAAGAAAGCGCAGTTGCTTCTTTCCAGGTCGAAAACTTTACTCGAGAACCTATTCGGACGTGAGCATCCGAAAACGCTGTGTTGTATGGTTGATCTGTCATCAACCTATCGAAGTTTGGGCCAATTGAGGGAAGCAGAAGACCTAGGGTCGAATGCAATGCAGATACAAACGAGGATTCTTGGAAAGGACCATCCAGACACAGTGGCTAGTATGATTAGCCTTGCGTGGACTTATGGTGATCAAGGACGACTAAAAGAAACGGAGGAGTTGGAGACAACTGCGATGAACATTCGGAGACGCATCCTAGGACAAGATCATCCCGACACAATATCTATTATGGCTAACCTTGTAGCAACATATCAAAGACAAGGACGGTTTGATGAGGCAGAGAACCTAGGACGAGAGGTCTTGCAAATTCGAGAAAAGATTCTGGGAATGAATCACACAGAAACAGTAACCAGCATGGCCAATCTCGCTTTGATATATAGACATCAAGGAAGGTTCAAAGACGCAGAGGACTTAGGATTCCAAGCAATGAAAATGAGGGAATTGCTGTTAGGCAATGAGCATCCTGATACAATGACTGATATGGCAAATCTTGCCCTCATATACTGGGATCAGGGTAGGTTCGAAGAGGCAGAGAAAGTTGGGGCTCGGGTGATAGAAAAGCGAAAAATTATTCTAGGAGCAGATCACCCACATACATTAACCAGTATGGCCAATCTCGCCCTCACTTATCGCAGCCAGGGCAGGCACAGCGAATCAGCAAATCTGGCAGCACAGGTCGCCGAAACGCGAAAAAATCTCCTGGGGACCGAGCACCCAGATACACTGACCAGCGTAGCCACCCTCTCAGTCATCCTCCGCGACCAGGACAAATTGGAAGAAGCAGAACGTCTGGCATTACTAGCTATAAATGGCCGGAAAAGAGTCCTGGGAGATAAGCATCCACATACTCTGAGCAGTCTGGCAAATCTCGTCTTGATCTATAAGAAAAAGGGGGAGCAAGGAAAGGCAGAAGACCTCGGCTTAAACGTATTGGAGTTACGAAAAAAAGTCCTAGGCGATGAGCATCCAGACACTATAACTAGCATGAGTAATCTGTCACTTATATTACATGATCAAGGCAGGTTGAAAGACGCAAAAAATTTAGCGCTGCTAGTGGTAAGTACTCGAGAAAGGGTGCTTGGGGAGCAGCACCCTGAAACCCTGGCCAGCGTTGAGATTTTGTCTCGATTCTCCAGAATGACTAGTGACTGAAATATAACGATTATGGGCGTACGAATTGTATTATGGTTTCAAGTCGCTTGACCCCCAACATTATGACACTTGACCCCCAACGTTATCTGTACCTCCCTATTAATTACGAGTTAGTGTATCCAGATATCTTTAAAAGACAAGTGAAAGAAAAATGCCTGCTCGCATCTACCTACTGTTCCACCTGAACCCGGCAGACGACCCGCCATGAATCCAGCAGCTGTACCTGCTGCTGTACTGCCCTAAATATGAACGATTTGAAAACACTGATTAGTCCAATCTATATTTTCTTTCTGGTACTTATTTACCGTAACATGCCCAGCTGTGGCTCCGGCAACTGCGCCTTTAACTGCCTGGATAATATATAGATTGGTATGTAAGCCTTTGCAGTTCAATAATATTCATGGTAATAGAGGAATCCTTACTCCTTCGGCGCCACCAACAGCAGCTCCAGCAAGGGCACCACTAACGGCACCCCCAACAGTGCTAGAAATACTACCCGGCTATGTAAACAGTCAAACCTGGATATTGATATCGAGTTAGCGGTTATTGCTGTCATGGTAGATTGATTTATAGTGACAGAAGCCCAATCTACTCACATTTATCCTAGAACAATAATCGAATGTACTGATAGTGATTCGGTGGGCTCGGAAAAATCAGTGTAAATAATACTTACTTCCTATTTCATGTATCAGTGTTTGTGGTTCAACGGATAAAAGATGCAGAGAAAAGTCAACGATCTTTTCACAAACTGAAAAAAGCAATCGTTAAAACAGAAATTTTTGCCAATAAGAAAAATAAAAGAAAAGAAGGGAAAATAAAATCAAATAAAATAAAAGAGGGCGGAGATGGACAGAGGAAACCAAGTGACGTTGAGTCGAAATCGTTATATACCGGCATATTCTTATTGAATTTGGCTCTGGGAGGTTCAAAATATTTCAGGGACACAAGTATCCAAGGGGAGCTTGATATTGTTTGAGGAATAAGCTTAAAAATAATGACTTCTCGAAACTGCACAAGATCTCAGAAAAACCAGAGTAACGTATATTACCGAAGACAGATGTGCTGCGTGATGGTTGTTGACATAAGAGAACAGTCGGGATCCTAATAACAGGCTGCCGCACCTTTGAAGAGACACAAGGCTGAATTTGTTCACTACTGCGGGGGTTAACCCCTCCTCATGGCTAAGTCATGGGGCATGGCGAATCAACTGTGTAGCATCATCGATGTCAGGCAAGCATGACAATGCAGCCAATCAGTGGATGCCTCGAAGAACTGGGCATGCAGCTGGACAAAAATGGGTACCTTGCGTTGGAAATGGCGGTTTGAAGAAGACGGCCAATGTGAGATAGACAGCGCCTCTGACAGCCCCCATGAAAGGTTCGATACTACTACTCAGCATAGCTCGAGGGGGACAGTGCGCCATGTAAAGAGGACTACAACAGGGAGTACAATGGGGTGTTTTAGTTATGGAAAGCGAAATACTAATCCTGAGGTGAAGCGCCAGATCCAGATTACACTGAGAGCGCTAGGCCAGTCCTCTGCTTCGGATCGACCAGCCTCGTTTGTACCAAACGTGTCAATTTCACCATCACCAATACCATACCGATCATTCTTACCTGCCCCGGCTCCGTCTGCGCTATCTTTTCCGGATCATTCAGCTTCAAGTATGCCAACACGCTCACTGGCGCCTAATCAAACATTTGACAATAAGCGCAAAGCGATGTCAGATCAGTCGGCCGTAACGCGCTTTTGGAACCGGCTGTTAAGATAGCGAAGTCATTTCTCAGAGGCGAGAGTGGGAAGCGATGATCATAGACTATATCTTTATCCATTATACTAGTATGTTTGCAGTTGAATAGATTTTTATCTGGCTATCACACGAGCTACCATGCGTTAAAACACGACGAGGGCTCCTAGCACTGTCTATTCTTTATTCCTACATAACTTGTCTAAATTATGTCTTAATTCTGACTTTTTGGACCGAATTATTTGTCAATCACGTAGCTGGTGGACATTATATCCCAGAAGCTCGTACATACATGTCTGGCAACACATAGCCAAATCGCTGACGCCGTCGGCGAGCCAGTTTGCAAAGGGCTTGGCTGTACGGGGGAGTGAAGAGCAGACTAACGGCACAACAGGGCTAACATAGAAGCCCCAACAAGATCTTATTCTTCTGGAGGGGGCGTAGTGTGTTGGTAGCTAGATAAATTTCTTGCGATTGTACTACCCTCCTGACGTCAATTGCTTCGTAAGAACCGTTATATGAGATGCGCCTCTCACCTCGACGCCATGGGTAGACTCTTTCCCAAGAGCAACGAGACAAGCAACACGATTATGAACACAAGTCCAGCTATTCTTCATTTCTTAGCTCTCGCTTTGCCCTACCACTCTTCAAACGAGAACGCTGCGCGGCAGTTCATAAACCAATGATCCGATTTATCATAACTTCGACTTCTGGCAAGTAGTGCAGATTCTGTTTCACTCTTTGTCTCGATGCTTCTTCAAGCAGTGTCAAGCCATATTGCTTCCCAATGATTAGGCATTCTACAAAGGCTTTGCATGCCCGCTTCTGAAGCGATCCTGGGACTTGCTTTGATATTAAGGTGCTCATTGCCTCTGGGATTGCCTCACCAATCAGCCATCGGTGGGCGATGGCATTCTCCTGGCAGAGAATCAAGCATGATGCAGAGGGTATGTTAAGAAAGCGGTCTTGTCCCATCTCTCGAGAGCGCTGGGCAAACTGGAAGATACTAGTCAGGAAGAGAAGTAATCTGGTGGAGTCGTGGCTTTCGGGAGAGAAGAATTAGCTTCAGTCTTGGCCTTGCAAATTTCTGAGAGTTCGACAAATAATTCCCAACGACATCGAGAAACTGCCTGACCGATTCCTTTTCGCAATCATCTAGACCGTCCACCACACAGGCTACCTAGGAAAACCCACTCTGCCGAAGCAAGGTCAGGAAAACACTCCACAAGGAGACAAAGCTAGAAACAGTGTATTTTATTATTTCAGTCCCCTCAAAAGAGTTCTTATATATTATGCCAGGTGCAGACAGAAATCAATCCATTAATATATAATACCTCTCAATAAGGTCAATACCATATTCCGGTTCTTATCGCAGTTACTACAAAAGTAGTAAAGGAGAACATTTCCAGCAGCATCAACCACTAGCTGTAACACCTCGGTAATATAAATTACCAGCATAGTTTTCCCTTTTCCAAGGCCACCTAAGATCCAGAGGAGTAATAGATTTATATCTGCCAGCCACTCTTAATAGCGGGGGTGTTGTATAAACCATTCACAGATACCATCAGCTCTACGCCCTTTCAATACAATAAGGGATTTTCGGTCGACTTCGAGTCTTGTTAAGAGCAAAACGTCAAGGATCGGCGCGGCATCAGTATTTATTGCCAAAGGTATCGTCTTGGAAATCTTAAATATAAACAAAAGAACTTCCTTTGTATATGCTGCAACAGCTACTGCAGCATAGGCATACCATAGCTTGGAACTATGCGAATCTGTATAGTCGCAGATTCCTCAAATAACCAAGTACTAGACGGCATCCTTCAGGCTGCTCGCCTCTATCTCAAAACATAAAACGCCTTACTTATATACCAACCTGTCTTGAGTTGCTCCGTAACACATTAAATAACGGCCAGAAACAATAAAGCCATAATAAACTATAGAGTCCTGTATCTCCCGTAGCTGCCAGGCCAGATCCTATCCGGATTGCAATAATTGCACCCGTTTTCTTCAGATTCAATAGTTGTATAATCATAATTCGGCTCAAAGAGGACGTCTTGCTCTGGGCCTAGATGGGTAAAGGTGACGGGGTCTTTCTACACAAACTCAGAGATGTACTGAGGCATCTTACTTTCACCGAAAATAGCGGCTGTCTCGGCTTTTCCCATAGCTGTGAGAAGCAATGGTGTTGGTCTGATCTTCCGCTTCCGCTCGCTCCCCATTCACGTCATACTGGATGACACCCGGCTGGCCAGCTGTTGATTTGCTTACAACGATAAAGCAAATGGAAACCCCTTCTTCATTTTCCATTCCCTCTCTCCCGGTCCCGCCTCCCACATTATTCCCACGCGAGGCAGTAATGGCACCTGCTCCCCGTCTTCGAGTTTCATCTCCGCAACAGCCAATGGCTAGCCAAGGGCGGGGAAATGATTCCCTCAGCCAACAGTTTCCGAAAAGCCCATCCGAGGCTGGCAGGGTACACAAAGTTCTTCTCTCGTTTGGCGAGCTGCCAGAATGGCATCAAGATAACGAGTACATTCTTCATGGCTACCGCCCGATCTCAGGCTCGGCTCAGGTTTCCTTCCGCAGTTGGTCATACATTCACAATGAGTCAGTAAACATATACTCTCACCTGATACCAGCAGTCGCCTTTCTTCTCGGCGAGTGGTATATTCAAGAGTATCTTACAAGTAGATATTCCAATATCACTGGCGCTGATTTCTTCATTTTTACCTTCTTTCTCTTGACTGCCGTTATCTGTCTGGGACTGTCAGCAACATACCACACCTTAATGAACCACTCCCACGAAGTTGAACAATTGTGGTTGCGACTTGACCTGATAGGTATAGTAGTCTTGACATTAGGCGACTTTGTATCGGGAATATACATGGTTTTCTGGTGTGAACCTTTGCAACGCAAGATCTACTGGTCTATGGTGAGTCAATATCTATATACCCATTTTTGTTCATTTTCTATCTTATATCCAACACTTACTGTGAATGGAAGATTGGAATTCTCGGATCGCTTACCATCTTCATAATGGTCAATCCCAAATACCAAGGCCAAAAGTTTCGCCTTTTTCGGGCACTCACCTTCGTGGTGACTGGCTTGTCTGGCTTTGCACCACTGGTACATGGAGTCAAGATGTTTGGCGTCTCGCAAATGATGAAACAATCCGGAATGCCCTATTATCTGGCCGAAGGAGGCTTTCTTCTAATTGGGGCTTTGATTTATGCAGTAAGCCTCCAGATTTCGCACATGATGGTATATTGATTTTAACTGCTATGGTTCTACAGACTAAGTTTCCCGAGAGTCGATATCCAGGTAAATTCGATATATACGGCTCCTCCCATCAACTCTTTCACATCCTGGTAGTCTTTGCTGCTGTGACCCAATTGATTGGGATACTGAATGCCTTTGACTATAATAAAATCAATCGAACATGCTTATAGAGCTCTCTAAGGCATGCATGAAAAACATTATGTTACTAGTTTACAGGGCGCAGCAGGCTATGGTGCTTTCGGTTATTGAACGTCCTCTGGGAGCCACTAATTATATGGGGCATTATTTGTTTTCGGTCACTGCATTTAAGACGCAGGTCGTGGATCCTTAAATCAGACACTAAATTTAGAGTTAGAGGCTAGAATCGATCAAAATTGAAGGGTGACTAACGTATTTCCCATACGAGCCGATAACCCGTGGACACGTAGTACGTCTACATATATTTATATATATATAGTTTAGAGCTATATATATAGGTCTTTCTACATATATATACCGACTAAAAGCATAGTAGGACATGGTTTTTATTTTTATCTTTTAAAGTTCGAACTAGGTTGGGCATGTGGCGATTAAGTATCTAGCTAAGGATTTGTATTGATGTATAGTATCAATTGATTCCATCACTATTTTTTTCAACCATGCTATTTATCCATGGGAAATTCCCTACCGCCATGTATCACTCTCAGTAGCAGTAGTCACAGAACATCCCGAAGGCACAGTGTATGAGCGGTTGGGATCGCTCTCCCACGTAATTGAACCGTCAGACTCCTTGCGAATATACTTGTATTGGAAGGAGGTACCGGCAGGAAGACTGATGGTGGCATACCACAGGTTGTTGGTGGAAGTGTACTTGCTGGCGCTGAGCGCAACGGCACTGCTAGTATCCCAGGCACCCAGCTGTGAGATCGATCCGGAAATATAAATGTTCTCGCCATAGGAGGTGGTGGCAATCTCATCAAAGGTGACGGCAACGGAGGTGGGCGTGGTACAAGAGGAGGAGGATGTAGTGGTGCTAGTGGTAGTGGTAGCGGTAGTGGAATGGGTTGAAGAAGTAGAGGTGGTTGCGGTGCCGCTGGTCAGGCTGGAGGGCCATGAGCTAGCTGTAGGGGTGCTATAAGTTCCTGTTGCAGACCCCGTGGAGCAAGATGAGGGAACTGTGTTGGCCGAGGCAGCACCCCAAGACGGAGGCACAATGCCATTGCGGCGCATATTGGCAGTAAGGACGGCAGCATAGGACCAGGTGAGGTCGCGAGCCGAGAGCTGGGTACCAGAAGACTTGTCATATTGCTCTGAGAGGGAGCCGTTGGTCATGGCGTGAGCTTGAACGATGCTGATATATCCATCGGCATAGGTCTTGACCGCGGTGATGATGGCTGTAAAGGTGGAAGTGCTGGAGGAGTAGGTTCCAACGGCTGCCGAACTGTAGATGTCCTGGAAGAAGGCCAGAGAAGTACTGGTGATGCTGATGGACCCAATTTTGTTCCATTGATATATCGCATCGTACAACTGTTCAGCAGCGGCGAGGTTGGACAAGAACCAAGGATTGCCATTATAGTATGTATCTTCGGGATAGCGACCAACGGCTACGGCTACGCCCTCAGCAATTCCAGAGTTGAGAGAATAAACGGAACGGAACGAGTCAGTATAGACTTTGTGGTTTGCCAGGGCGCGAGATGAACAAGGTTGGAAGGTAACGTCATCACATGTGGCTTCGGGGTCAAAGGTGTGGATGCTGGCCAGGACGGTGTTGGCATCCTTGCCAGATCTACCTCCGCCAGTGTTGGCATTGATGTAAGATCCAGTCCAGAATGTTTGCATATAGCAGAGAATCTGGGGAGCCTGCGAATCGCACCAAGAGCAGGAAGCTCCGACTCTGCCAGCAAAGGTGCTTCCCTCAACAAGAGCACGGTGCTGGTTGGCAACAGTGAAGAAAGACATGCTATTGACTTCTTCCCAAAGATCTTGAGGTTAAGTTAATAAATGTTCTGCAAAGGTCACTTAGGGTTAAGACGTACCATACCCAGACTGGCTCCAGTACTGGGCAACATAAGACAGGTCATTTCGTACAATCGGCCAGATGTTGGCAACAGCATAGGTAGAATATCCATTATCCTTCAGGCGTCAGTGAACGTTTGCATTTCCGAGTAGAGAACATACAATAAGCCAATTTCCAAAGTCGATCAGGGCAATAGCGCGTAAAGCAGGACCGTCGCGTTGAGGACGGCCCCAGCTTCCAGTGAAGGCACTCTCGTCAACGTTGAACTTTGGCTCGCCGAGACCAGCACCGCTTGAGAGATCGCCAGAAGGATTCGATACTCTCTGCAGATTGGCCTGTGCATTTACATATTCTTCGATAACAGTCTGTAAAGACAGATCCCCATTGCGAAAGACATCGACGAGGACCTTCAATGTGAGAGCCGAGTCTCTGGTCCATGTATAGTAATCTAAACTATCAGCAGCTAATAGGAAAGATAGGTCGAGTCACTCACAGTCTGGGTTGCTAGTGCTGGGACTGGCAATAACAATGCCTGCCTTTGCGCTCTGAGCGTAAGCACCGCTGGCACCGATGTTGTCGAGGATTCCATTGAGGGAGACAGTAGTCTCAGTAGCTAACCAGGATCCCAAACTGACAGTAGCACGAGGAGATAGATTAGGCGCTGCTAACACAAATTGACTCCATGTCAGAGCTAGCGCACAAGTCGAGTAGAAAAAAGCCATTTGAAGAACAATGACCTAGTTATGAGACAGGACAGATGAAACATTTCGAGAAGGAAAACGCAGGCCAAGTACCGCATTTTATAGATTTCATCCAAACCACCTGGTCCTCAAACACGATTCCTAGTGAGCAAGCCACCTTCAAAATGTGGTTCTACCTCCCACTGAATATATCACTAGTCCCGTATGCAAATAAAGCCACGCGCATTAAATTCGTAAGTGTATCCACCACTTTTGTACTAAGACCCAATGGTCTACAACGTCTCCAGTTTCCCCAAGGACGTCGACACTGGAATAACAAACATTTTGCATGTGACGGTGGCTGTTGTTTTGGCCAAGGCGGAGGTCTCGGATAAATTCAATAGGTGTAATACTGTGATTAAAAGGCTAGGATTCAAATCTTCTAACCGGCGCGCAGTATCGTAATAGTGTTCTAGTGATGCTTTCGAAGTATTCTGTGATTTTCTCTAGCGCCGGACTTGTTGCCAATTTAGAGTAAACATTCGAACCTCATCTTTTCATCTCAGACTCCTGGCGTAACGGGGCGGCCCGCAAATCCCGGATCTCTCCACCTTTTCGCCTTTTCGCCGTCGCATAATTGTGGCTACCAATCGCCATGGGGACTTTGCCCGTCCCTGGCATTGGAGGCGTTTTGGCAGGAGTAGAATGCTCACGGGAACGAGTTGTGGCTTACATCTTGGAAGTTTGGGGACCAGTTGTACCCCGAAACCCTACCCCGCAAAACAATTGCCGAGCCGTCAAGATATCTCTGCAGAACCAAATTACCGATTCCAGCCCGGTGTCGTTTGCTAGATACTATATGTAGTGCCGACTCTCAAGCTAAAATTGCCAACAGAAACAAGCCCCCGCGTTAATGTTGCTGATTGAGTCAATTGGACGTGAGGCCCGACGACCATGCGAATAATTCCCCGGCGGCGAATTAACCGGTTCCTCTACGAATTCCAGAGCCGGTTGTGGAAGCCCGAAAGATCTAAAGGTAGCAATTTATTGTGGGTAAGGAATAATCTTTGGCAGATAATCATAAAACCGTATTGAATCATCTGATATAATTCGAATAATTCGATATAATTCCAAATAATTTAGGAGGATTAGCAAATCATATTCTTAATAGAACTAGTCAGTAATCACCAAATTCGGTTGACGTATCACCTGAACACCCGACAGGGATGACGGTAATCAGACCTGATGTTACTGCGTTACCTTCTTTCGTGTACGAAGTTCCAGTATGGATGATAGAGTTTCCAGCAAAAGGAAACGCCGAGCCAGTTCTCGCCGCAAAATAGGTCTGTCCGCCTTCCATGTTTAGAGTGCATGCAAACTGATTTTGTCTAGGATGGTGAGACAATATCCATCCCGAACACTCGTTTGTCGGTGTTCTGAACAGCTAAAAAGCCAGGAACTGTTTATAGTTTTACTTGCAAGGCTCGTCACACCCGCTGCGATGAAAGAAAACCTATCTGTAGTAATTGTGAGCGCTTAAATCTGCAATGTCGTCCGTCAGAATTCATCATGCCGTTTACCTGGAGTACCATGTCTTCATCCCCACCAAATAGTAGTGGTGATAGATCCTCTAATCGTGGTCCTTCCTCAACATGGGACATTTTCGAGCACTCTCTAGTTTCCAATCACTCTGATTCGTCGCCCTCCGATGCTTTGCTTGCTCATCCCCGACGTTCACCCACGTTGCAACCGAGACCACCACTAGCAGCTCGGATAACCTCCGGAATCGCCTATTTTTTGCATGCATATCAGACTGGGGTAGCGACATGGATGGATCTTTTTGACCACAGCTGCACCTATCAACGGGCAGTCTCCCGTCTGATCCTTGATTCAGAGCTGCTCCTCCATTGTGTCTGTGCTTTTACAGCCAAGAACCTCAGCCTGTTACCATCAGGAATGGCCTGGGTTTCTGCTGCTGCCCACCACTACGGTGAATCGCTGCGTCTGCTCAGAGAGCTGCTCAACAACTCCAACCCGCAAGGGAACGCTTTAACTGCAATTATATTACTAAGTAGCTATGAAATGATTGCGGCCCAGGCCAAGAACTACAACGCCATTTTTTCGGCGCCACCTTACTCATCCGAACCCATGGAATCAGTGCTGGCTCACATGGTATTAACCGAGCCAATTTCTAAATCTATATCCGCCATGAGATTGTTGTGGCCCTGGTTAATGATAGTCCTTTGCAGATGAGTCCAAACGAATGGAATGTAAATTGGCGAGATGGCGAGACCGAGGAGGATGTCTTGGGGAATCAGCTTTTATGGCTAGTCGGTCGCGCCATTGATGTGGTGTTCGTGAAGGACCCCAACACACAGGAACCAATGCCATTAATGGTCGATGCGAGAAACGACTTGCTTAGAGAGGCGGGCAGATGGCTGGCTGCCCTCCCATCATCCTTCCGGACTACTACGTACGGAGAACCAACGGATGAAGGCTTTTCAAGACTTCATTATTCCTTACCGACCGTTGGTGAGTGGTAACTGGCCTTGATATAAACCAAGTCTATTAATCATCGAATTAGCCGCAGCAATGATGTGATACCATGTGCTGCATATCCTCCTTTATGCTGAACCGTATCTTCATGTGTATCTGACCCTACAAAAGCATGTTCTTGTTCCCTTCCCCCCATCATTTACACATGTGTTTCTGACTATTTTAAATTTGTTTAGATCCAATATCACGCCTCTCAGATAGCTAGTATTGCTGTTTCTGATATAACGGATACAGTTCGCTCGTTTTCTTCCCAAGCCTTTTTCTATGGTAAGTTTGAGGATGCTTTTCTTACCTATAAAAAATCCTTCAGTCTTCAGCCTCTCCCCGAACCAAGTTTATAGCCAATTTTATAGAAACTAACTTGCCCAGCCGCCAAACATATCAGTGGCCTTTCACGTAAAACAAGGCTGTGGGCTTTAATGACTGACCTTGAAATACGGCTGGGGTTTCACACTCGCAGCAGAGTAAGACAATTACAGCAACTTCTTGAAACAGAAACAACATCATGATGAAGACGAATTGTATACTTTTCACCAAATTCAGTCCCTACCGAGCACCAGTGCTTCATGTAGACGCTGTGTATGGAAATTTCTTGTGTTTCCGGCCCACTTCCCAGCCATATGCTAAAGGAAGTATTCCGGAAAGCCAGTTCTGTGTTGCATACTTGCGAGAGCCCTTCTCATCTCGGAAATATCGGACGAGAGGCGCCAATGCAACCCTGAGCAAGGCTGGGGTGAGGAAGGAGTATATGATCAAAGACATGTTGATAACTAATATACTGAGACGACCCTCGGGGTGTGTCTCTGTTGATTTTTGGATATCTGCCATTTTTTTCATGGCAGCTAGGCTCGCTCTCTATATATTTTTCTCACGGAATAGATCATTGATCCCACCGGACGCACCAAAAACAATTGACCGATTAGAACTTCCTATGAGAGCTCGTAGTGGCGCTTATACACAGAAGATTCTGATATTAGCTGCTGTTGATGTCAGCATTCCGTCGCATATGTATAAACCGTCTAGCATGCCTGAAACAGAAATTGTTACGGAAAAGAGCCCTTTTGACGCGTAAGTATTACCTATTTCGGTGAACCATCTATATCGCAATAGGTATAGCGTGCAACCGTGTCGACTGCCAGATTCGGTATGCTATCCGGAGAACATTTGAAAGCAAAGAATCTAGAATCAGTGACGCAGCAAGCCAGAGCTGACAAATTCGCGCATGGCAGAAAATGCCTTTCCTCTCCTTTCTTCATTACCTATAATTTCAAATTATCTCTACATACGCACATAGTGACAACTAGTACGGAATTCAGTGTCTGATTACATCGACGAAAGTGACGTTGTTCGGCATCCCTTCGAAACGTTTCAAGATGCCAGAAAGATATTTTCTTGCAAACGTATTATGCTCTTTTGGGGGGTTCTTATTCGGGTATGTTGAATATTTGCAGAGTATTGTGAGGACGGCGAAAAAGATGTCCTGATCGATATTGATCCCTGCAGGATCGACACTGGTATCATTGGACCAGTTACTGTCATGTCAAGTTACCTCTCAACATTCGGTCCTCTATCATCCACGTTTCTAATTTCTAATTTTCAGAATAGAAAAATCTCTTGTATTCCTCAAGCGGCATGTGTTTATAGTATATTATACATAACTCTTTTGTGTCGCTTTTAGAGTGCCCTGCGGTATATTCCCGAAGCGGGCAATTCCTTGTTAATATTAGGCGTCTTTTAATTGAAAATAGATGTGTAGAATGCCACTGCTTTAGTAGTATATTTATGTGAGAATAACTTTATGGACTTTCTACAAAAGATATTCTCGAGTCTCGACTGGAAAGAGGTGTGGGAATTAACTTTCCAAGGCTCCATGTATATGATAATCACATGGCCACTAAATTCTGAAAATAGGAAGACCTGGGGAAGCCTGGTCGCTTACTCAACTCCCGGAATACTCGGCCAGACCTTGTGCCGTTACCATGCATGTGGACAGTCTAGCGAAGCCACAACATAGCCAACACAATTTATGATTAGTCCAACTCGCCGCAGTTACATTGTGCAAGCCACAAACTTCATACAAGTAAGCAGATGACCAAAATGCGATAATAGAAGAAGCGAGAAATAGAGCGAATTTCGAGTTTTATCCAAAGCGTCACTAGCCCTGTCATTGTATTGCTTCGAGGGGCAACGTGCGTACTAGTCGCTGAGCTTAAATCTAATAAGAGAAAAAGTGACGATCATTTACATATTCAGTAACTAACAACAGACATATATATCAATTGATAGAGGCATTTTCCTTCTATGGCTGGAACTCTAGTACATGTATGAAAACAGGACTTGTCGCCTCATTATTAATGCTTAAATTGTCGGGGATGTAGCGTTTGCTATCTCATGATTATTTTGTCATGTAAAATACATCAGAAGTATTCTTTTAGCATAAAACGACTTACCCAAGTTAAGGCTAAGAGAGAAAACCAGAGCTTGTGGAGCTATAATAGAACATAGTTTATCTGTTCTGTGCCGAGTCTCGACTCAGACTCCACATAAATGTACCATGTTACATTTGGTGCATCCATTCGGCTGTTTTAATTGGAGCGTGCTATAAAAGTCCATCAATGTCGGCGTGCCTCAACTTTTGTGGCTGTCTGTTCAGTAACCTCATTAGCCTGTTGATATGAATAGGTTGGTTTATACTCTTAGGACCGTATCCCCCCGGAATCGAAGTCCAATTAATTCCCTACATTATTCCGCCCCAGGAAGAAGTTGGCTGGATATGGCTGAAGAAATGGAGCGAGCGAAGAGTTACATCAAAGATTGATCAACCTCTTGTGGCGGTATACGACTATGATACTGTGAAGCTGAGGTACTTAAAGAGGGGGGTTTCCCTGGCGTTTCTGGCTTTACTTGGATAAACTCATCGTCTTTGAAAAGAAAAGAGGTACATCGAAGCAGGATTGTTCTTCTGACGCAACAAAATGATAGCGAGGAAGCTTATACTTGCGGCATTGTCGGGTTTTGTCGGACTAGCTCAGGCACTTCCAAAATCAGATGAGTCATTGAGCACACGTCAGTCGACTGACAGGCTTGTGTTTGCTCATTTCATGGTAGGATATTCACAGATTTAACAGGGAAGGTTGTTGCCTAACGATCTCAAAGATTGGAATCGTCAGTGATCGCCACAGCGCATCCGCCTTCGATGCAGACATGCAGCGCGCCAAATCCTATGGAATCGATGCCTTTGCTCTCAACATTGGTGTAGATCCATATACTGATGAGGAATTGGGATATGCATATGACTCAGCAGCTAATAATGGGATGAAAGTTTTTATTTCTTTTGATTTTAACTGGTGGAATACAGGCCAAGCGGCCGCAATTGGACAGAAGATTGCCCAGTACGCGAACAAACCGGCCCAACTCAAGGTTGATAACAAAGTATTTGTATCATCATTTGCTGGTGACGGTCTCGATGTCGCCGCTATGCGCTCAGCTGCAGGTATGGACTTGTTTTTTGCGCCTAACTTCCACCCGTCATATGGTACAAATATGTCACCCGTCGATGGCTTATTGAATTGGATGGCATGGCCGAATAATGGAAACAATAAGGCACCAACTCCCAGCGCAAATGTTTCCGTTGAAGAAGGTGACCAAGAGTATGTTAATGCACTTGGTGGCAAAGCCTACATTGCTCGTACGTTAAGAATTACTCGAACGTATGGCGTATCAAGCTGACATATCTGCCAAGCTGCTTCGCCTTGGTTTTCAACTCATTTCGGTCCCGAGGTCTCGTACAGTAAAAACTGGGTGTTTCCATCCGACTTGCTTTGGTATGAACGTTGGCGGGATCTGTTGACTCTTGGTCCCCGTTTCATTGAGATCGTCACCTGGAATGACTATGGCGAGTCTCACTATGTTGGACCTCTAAATTCCCCCCACACCGATGACGGTGCCTCAAAATGGGTCAATGACATGTAGGATTCGAGCTCATACACAATAGTTTGTTCTCTGACAAGGTTATTTCTAGGCCCCATGACGGATGGCTTGACATGGCCAAGCCCTTTATTGCTGCCTTCAAAGCTGGTGCTACTAGTGTTGATAGCTACATCACTAGTGATGAGCTCATTTACTGGTATAGGCCTACTCCTCGAAGCGTTAACTGTGACGCTACCGATACTTGTATGGTTTCCGCTCCCAATGCCTCTGGAAATTACTTCATGGGGCGTCCAAATGGATGGGAGACAATGGAGGATTCTGTTTTCGTTGTGTCGCTGCTCACTTCGGCCGCGACTATCACGGTTAACTCGGGCGGTAATCAGCAGAGTTTTAATGCTCCTGCTGGCGCTAGCTCTTACCAGGTTCCTATGGGCGTGGGTTCTCAGACCTTCACCGTCACGAGAGGCGGACAAAACGTTCTTACAGGTACCAGTCTCAAGGAAATCATCAATGGTTGCGTCTGTGGCTTGTATAACTTCAACCCTTACGGTTAGTACTTCATTATTGAATGACCCATGATTGCTTTGATGCTAATATGAATCTCTAGTTGGAAGCCTTCCAGCTGGCTTTAGTGATCCTCTACAGCCAGACGGCCTGGCATCGCTTGTACAGGGATTGCACGTCAGCACCTGCTCTGCCACACCATCTCTAGGAACAGCTCCTCCTGGGAGTGCGACAGTAACGTCAACTATTGGCACGACCACCAGCGTTACAACCTCTGCCCCAATTACTACTACTACTACTACCAGCAGTACTTTGAAGCCCACCACAACAACGACCCAGCCAGGTGGCGGAACCGTATGTGTTGCTGGAACCGGGCCAGGAAACTATCTTGGTCTTTGTAGCTTCTGCTGTAATTATGGCTACTGTCCGCCGGGCCCATGCACTTGCACTAAATACGGTGCACCTATCCCAACCCCCGCAACAAATGGAAGAGACGGCCGTCCATTACCAGGTGAAGATAACTCTTATCTAGGCCTATGCAGTTTTGCATGCAACCATGGCTATTGCCCAAATACAGCGTGCGAATATGTTTAGTCGAACAGTGGTTTGTTCATCAATTGATGTGTCACTAGGACAGACATGTTCATGGTAGTTGAGTCTGTCATTACCGCATGTGAATATTCAATTTTTTAACCTTGGAACTAGTTAAATGGAAATTGAAAAACCTGTTTTCATCATGTTGACATTATCTCGATACAAGTAAAACATTTGTAGGCCCATTAGGAAAGGAACACACACAGCTAGATATAATTTTAAGTCATGGCCTAGGGCTTGCATGTAATAAACCCCTGAAATGGCCATATAAAGCGTCTTTAAATATAAATGGGAAAATTTTTCAAAAAAAATTAATAATTATTAATCTGTCAGAACTCAGAAAATTCAATAAACCGCAGCCAATTAATAGGTTTAGTGAAGCTACTTACTAAGTAGTTATATAGCTATAACTATATCTATAATAAAAGAGGTTATTATAAAAAGAATTAAATTATTATTATAGAAATAGCTAATTAATTGAACCATTAGGGTACTGAAATTGAAAGCGAAAATGTGGACTGAAGGTCGGCAATAAATGAGCTCTCACACCGAGGTAGGGCTTATACGACTCGAGAATTGTCAATTGTTTTGTATTTGATGATTTTCATTCTTTTTTTTTTCTCTTAGAAACCACCCGGAACATTGAAATAAAGGCATAATGAAATCATGTTCCTGTACTGGCTGTGCTTGAACCAAATTGAAATCGCCATGTATAACTGATTCGGGTTTGTTATGAGAAAGTTCGGCAGCAGTTCATTAATCAGCTGAAGCAGTGCGGTATGATCTATGAAATAAGCATTTTAGATGTTGATTCGATCAGTTAAAATAATGGCTCCTTCTCAATGCCTTTTCCTGCTACTTAATGAGTTTGTAGGACAATGCATATACATAGCAATTTACGGTATGACCTATGTACCTCTATTCAACCATTCAATACTAACTGCATGTAGTCTAGCAACATCGAACAAAGGCAGGTGACTAGATCAGTGCAACATCAAATCATGCGATAAACATTTGAAATAAATACCGGCATGCTCTTCTGCCAGAACCGTACGTACCCAATCCGGCGTGATTGGCGGGGTGATATTTTAAGCTTATCACCGAGACCTAAAAATAGCTCGCGACTCACGCTCATCACACAATCCCGCACAATTCTCGCCCACGATTGGCAGAGCTAAAGATGCCTCAGCGCTACTCGGCGCTACTTTTCGCAGGCGTGCCAGGAACCTGCTCTGCTGGTTGGGCCATCCAAAACCCCGTTAAGCGCCGCTAAGTTGTTGGTGGGCAGCGCTGCCTGCCAATCACTCGCCGGCGCCGGGCTGTAACCGCCGGGGCTAGCAGCAGATGCAGCCTGCTTGCTGCTCTTCACACTCACGCTGCCTATCACAGCCCAGCGTCAAAAATCAAGCAGAGATGCAAGACGCAAGACATGCATGTCGTGCCATGGCTTTGGATTTCTTCAGGACGCCCATTGGCTCGCCCGGTGCCGGCTGGTCCGTCGCTCCCCAGCTTCACCAGCGTCAACTCGCTTCATAAACAAGTCCATCGCTCGTTCTTGTCTTCTGCTCTCAACTGTCTTTCTTCTGTCTGTGTTTCCTGTTTATCTTGTCGGGTTGCTGGCTCTCCCGTTTGTTCTTTTCTGTCCGGCAGCGTTGTTTTATAATTCTCTACAGACGATTAGAGCTGGCCTCTTGCATACTCCGAATCTTTACCGATCTTTTCTTTGTGATAAAGAACTTCTTTATATTTCATATTTCATATTTATATTGCATATTTTATAATGACTGCCAACGCCCAATTCCAGCTCTTCCCATCTCCGGCCAAGAACAAAAAGAACCCTTTCCGGAACATACCCAGGAAACAAGAGCAGTCCCCAGTCAGTCCCATTTCTGAAACAGAGTCCAAATCAGGCATTCAGGCCGAGTCTGTGATTATTCAGATCATCGAGGATACAAATACTGCGGCCATCAATCCGCCGCCGAAAGCTCATATCATAGGAGCTCCTACAACGATAACAGAATGCACATACAGTCAAGACAGCAACAACAACAACAGCTCATCAAGACAAGGAACCCCATCAAGTTCATCATCGTCACAGGACCAGAAATTGCGACCCGCGAATAACCAGCAGCGCCGCGCTTCACCCGTGTCTCCGGGAATGCCTATCCGGTCAATGTTTCCACAATTCAACCCCAATCTGCCACTGAATGAACAGCCATACTTTCCTCAGAACAGAAATGCAGACTCCAATTCTAGGGCTAGTTCCGGAAGCGCTGAAAATACATCGTCGGCAGTCCCACCGGCTGAAGTCGACGTCCTTCTCGGGCCCAAGACAGTGCCGGCTAGTGTCTTGAACTTTCCGGATGAACTCAGCCCTCGCATGCAGTACTCGACAGCCGAGGATTTGCTGACGCTGTGGGAATCGGCAAATGGGCAGGAATTGCAGGAGTCACTAGGGACTTTCAACCTGCGAGCCGAGAGGTATGTAACTGATCAACATATTCCACGAGTCTAAACTGACAAACCCAGAACCGACACTGCTACTTTCACCTTTGGCGACCCGCAATTGCCATTCTATACATTACAAGCAAGCACAAACGGACTGTCGATCATGCGAAACCACCCATTTAAAGTCAACCGTGGCGTGCAAGTCATGGCACTGTCCTTTGAAGACCCCGGCCGGCGCCAACCACCTCATGACGGGCTGGTCACCGTCATTTTCTCCAAGCTTGCAGCCATGCTCGCCGTCGAACAGGCCGCAGAGCTAACCAGGCAACACCGACTTGCTCCGTCCGAGGCTGTCGAAGTCGAAACACACGCAGTCACTCGCGCCGCATCGCAAGAATCCTGCCGGCTGATCTGGAACGAGCGCCAGAACCGGTACGAACTGCAGCACCCGTCTCTGCTGAAACAGCACTCCCCAGAACTGCTCGGCGAAGATGGGAACCCGCTGTCGCGCGTGCAGACTAAAAAACCGGGCATCTTGCACATCTCCGTCTCGCCGTCGTCGGATAGTGAGAGTCTGCAGCCACCGACTATTGTGGTTACATGCCCGACGCCGCCAAACAACGTGCGAGCGGCGGATACAGCAGCGACTCCACGCACGTCAACACTGCCTCAGGCTGACAATGACGAGCCACTGGCCTGGTTCGATCTTGGCACGATGAGTCTTTCTATATGCGCCGGTCTGACGACGGCCATTATCCCGTCCCTGTACGCCATCGACTCCCTGGTTGCCGCGATTCTGACTGTAGCCGTGACCGACCCAGCCACGAACCCTATACTAGCCAACACAGAAATGCACGTCCCAAGTCTTGGAACGCCCCGAACCCCTCGTTCTGGCGGCAGTTCAAACCGCAAAAATCGTATTCGCGCCTCCCTTGCAACCACCGCGCAAAAGACAAACGCCACCTTCTCCGGCAAACTCTTCGCAACCTTGGCCGAGCGCGAGGACGCAGAGGAAGAAGCCAAACTGATGGCCCAGATCCGCGCTAGCGAAGCAAAAGAGAAAAAGAAGGCAAAGGGCAAGAAGAAAAACGGAGGATGCGGGTTCTCACTGTTCCGGAAAAAGGACAAGACGCCAAAGACCAAGCAAATCGTGGTCGAGGAGTTTGATCTTGAAAAGTACGGGCATTTTGGCAAGGAGTCGAGCAGACAGGGAGAGGAGTTGCCGGGGATTGCGAGAGTGTTGGTTAATATGCTAGTGTTTGGGCTAGAGTTGGTTGTGACTGTTCTGTCAGCTGGCGTCAAGTGTGCAGTGTGGATGGTGGTGAATGTGACGAGGTGTGTCACGAGTGAGAAGTTTTGATCATTCTTTTGAGGCATTTGAGATACCAGGTTTGGATATGGAGTATAGGTAATACGTTAATGAGAATATGGAACATTTCAAGCATCAAGTCATACAATAATCCGTTTCTATGGACATCATTACAAATTAAATGATAACTAGTTTTTTTTTAAAAAAAAAAAAAATAGTAAATTCATTATCTAAATAGTCGAGCAATCTCTCGACGCCCAGCACCATCCGGGGTGAAGGCCAAAAACCCTGGAAACAAACGAAAGCATCCAGAAGAATTAAAAATACAACAATCAGGTCCTCATAATCATTACTCTGCTTCTCCTGTCTTGATCTCAAAATCTACAGAGCAGCAAACACACCCACAACACCAGCCAAGACACTGCAAACGACAATGCTCATGCTAGGCACCATCTGGACGCCAGCACCCTGGAAGGGCGAGAATGCATCAGCACCGCTGGGCTTGGCGGCATGAGATGACGCAGCAGGAGTTGCCATGGAACCGTGGCGAGCAGCAGAGGACGAAGGAGTGGCCATGCTGCTGGAAGCGTGCATGCGGCCGTTGGTGGTGCGAGTCACGTCGGAGATCAGGTCTGTGGTGTCTTCAGGCAGATCGTCGTCGGCCGGGTCATTTTCGCAGCTGCATGCCTGCTTCCTGGAGCCCTGTTGGGCACCGTTCATGCGAGCAGGGCTGGAGGCCGAGGGGCTGGCCATGGAGCTGTGCTCGGAGGTGCCGGAGGGTGAGTAGGCGCGGCGCATCTTTTGCTTCTTGCAGGCGTCCATGGCAAGTTGCTTGGTTTCTGTAGCATCGTTAGTTGGACAGGAAACTCAATTGGGGGATTGAGAAGACGTACGCTCGCTCTGTGCGGCACCGCAGGCGGCGTTGATCTCTCCAATGACAGCTTCACGGGCATTGTCTGAGCAGAGGCAGGCGGCATCGCCGGTGTTGCAGGCTGAGCTCGAGAGCATGGTTTTCATCTGCATTCGTTAGCATTCATCACAGAGGCAAGGGGGTCAATCATACGGCGCAGGTCTGCGCCTCATCCATGGCACCCATGTTGGTGGCGGTCGCAGCGGCGATAAGGGCGAAGATAGGGACAAAGCTACGCATATTGGCGGTTGTGAATGAAAGATAATGATATTAGAAAAAAATTGGTTGTAAAGTTGAAATTTCCCGGATGCTGCTGAGGTCGTCGTTGCTGGACAAGAATCAAGGCAAATCCGGCCAGGGCAGAGGCGATTGATATAGCCGTCGGATTGCCATGCTGCGAGGCTGGAAAGAATGCCATTTCTGAGTAGAGAGCGTGTTTGGGTTGGGTTGGGCCAGCAACAATGTCCACTCGCTCATGGAATGCGTGGTTGAGAGTAGGGTTTGGCCGGGAATGTGACTTTGCGATATGCCCTGACCTGCACGCCCAGGAACACCACGTTGATATCGATAATAGATAGAGGTGGCGGCACTATCTTGGAGAGTTGGGGGAACATAGATAAAAACAATAAACACGTAACTGAAACTGAATCTCGAAGTTTTTCTCATCCACAAATGCAGATACTTACTCCTATCGAGTCGAGTCCATCCCTTGCTATTGCCTACACAGCCCCAACCAAACCTCTGTCAATAATGTTTCACTATCGACATAATTAATTGCACATCGCGCATCCCAATGAGATCATCGGAGATACCGGTCCAAGTTTACCAGCTTGCTCTCTCCAGGTCTATATCGATGCTAATCGCCATGTTGGTCTTGGTATGGAATGGCAGATCTGTCTTGCAAAGGAATCCCCCTTCCTTAAGAAATGCGGCTCAGATCTATGATTAATGTCGTTATACGTCACTGGTTGCACTTTTGATTGTTGCATGGAATGTTTGACATTGCTACATTGGTACGTTGGTGCATGTTAAACAGGTTAAACAGGCCAAGTCAAGTATCACACTACTAAATCAATGCTTTTGCTTTAATTTCTATCTTCGGATCGTCAGAGATGCAAATGCAAACATGGTGAGTAGGTACGTAACAAACTCGTAAAATGCATTCCAACCAAAATGGGTATCAACGCCAGACCGCTGGGTAAAATATGATTCGCTCATCCTATGAGCAACCTTATGCAAATGCGATGTCTAGAACCAACAATAAAGTAAAAGAAGTGAAAAGATAATAAAAAGTTCAGTCAATGGAACGTGGGTTTTTTGAGTGTTCGCCATCCGTCCAGTCGAGGAAGAGGGCTACGCACTCCAGACCGAGTCGACGGTCGACTTAAGCCCATCGCCTTGCCAGTAATCAACGAGAGGCGTGTCTTTTCCTGCCGCACTGCCTCTCTCCGTTCTTCGCGTAACGCGTCAATGCGCCCCTGGCCCACACGGTATTTTCTGCTCATGCTCTCTTCCAGAAGCGCGTTCGCATCCAGCAGCTTTTTCGGGATCGTTTGCACAATCTGAAATACTTCCATAGGATCCGACACAGACAGGATCTCTCGTTCGCCAGCTTTAAAAATCCCCAAAGCCACCCGGAAGAAAGTCTTGGACCCTTCATAGAAAAAGCAGTCCCACACTCGCAGTGTTGTTTCCAGCGGCAAGCTTCCAATAAACGCTGACATGAGCCAGTTCGTGAGGCCAAGAGTGATGTCCGGCAGGCGCGTGTTCACTGTCAGTGCAGGGGCCTTTGCCCTGGAAGTTGTAGGATTGGTGCTGACTATCTTAGTGTAAACGTGCGGCAAATTATCCCTCAGCAACACCATGAGAATCCACATGTCGACATTTGCTCCCTCCAAACTGACCTCGTGGGTTGCTGGAAGCAGCTCGGACGTGATGATGTGCAGCATCCAAAAAGTCTTTTCCTCGGGAAGAAACAAAAGTAGAAGCCCAGCGACGAAATTTAAAGACTGCGTGTACCCGACACGAGGATTGTGAAGTGCAAATGCATAGAGAACCCGTCGGAGTGCACGAATCATCTGCGTTTCCACAATCACAGAATGGTGTTTCGAGATGGCATTTGCGCCTCCTGCCGTGTCAAGCGGCATATCGGGTTTGAAGTGAATATTATCTGGAAATGTGCGGTAAAGATCACGCTCAATGTGTTCTTTGTCGTTGTCGGTAGGGGTCGACATGGCCTTTCGCACAAGTTCATTGTAATGGCCAGGATTAGGGTGCATATGGTTATAACCACCGGCATAATAGAACCAAGCTTCACCTCGGTACTCGCTCGGTATGCCCTTGCGCACGTATCGCTTGATTGCATTAGACTTGGGAGGAAATGTGACTGGATTCTCTGAAGGAAGCCCGGATGTCTCTAGCAACTTGACCCATTTCAGCCTGCGATTCTCGGCAAATGACGCATATGGCTTGTTCCAAGTTTCAAACTGGTCGATAGAGACTTGATGGCTTGCCTTGCGAAACCCGTATCGATCTCGCCCGTCGGTACCAGGAAGAAACTGCGGAGGCACTCGTCCTGAAACTCGCACTATCGTGGAATAGCGAGGGCTAGGGATGGGTTGATCGGGAATTTCAGCCGCAGACTTTTTGGCTAACGTTGTGTTAATCGATAGATTTTGACGGCGCAAATCTTTGGTCGATGACGGTTCTGCAGTCTGCATATTGGGCTCGGTTTTGTCTTTTTGTTCTTGATCCAAGTTTTGTGCCTCTGTTGGCAACACCGGTTCATCAACAGCATGGACATTGCTAGGTTTTTCGTCCTGGCTATGTTGCCTGTTATGGACTGCGGCTGTTTCATTCTGAATTGGGTCGGCAATCGACTGTTCACGTCCATGGGAAACATTCTCGATTGACAGCGGCTTCGCAGGCGAAGAAACAGCCTCAGCAATTACGTCGAGATCACTGGTGCGCGTTGCCGACTGTAGGGCTGACGGTTCCTCAGGAACGTCAATTATATCGTCGAGATACATGCCAATGGCATCTTCAACGGTCATATCATCATCTTCGTCCACTTGGCCGTCCGCGTTGTCTGGAGACATGTCTGTCATCGAGCTGCTTTTAGTCAAAACACTGCTTCGCTCAGTGCCACTCATCTGGTCATAACTGGAGAAAGACGTTTTGCCTGAATTCTGGCTTGAACGAAGTGGGTCGCTGTATTGCAGGTCAGGCGTGACTCGCGGAGGAAACCGCGGAAGCGGGCGGTTGCTGTACCCCATTTCTACGGAGTTGTGTTCTGGGTGAGGGGAGCGGCGTCTACTTCGAAGGGAGTTGGTGGACATGGATATCCTTAATCCAGGGCGAGCAGTCCGCATGCGAGGTAGAGTATGAATGCCTGGAGCAGTATCAGTCATGGGCAATGGCCATGACGGGTTGTCATCGTCGTGGCCAATTGGCGAAGAGGAAGACCTGGGCGTCGGCGACCTTGCAAAGGCCATGTTGTGATGGAGGGAAGATGTCACAGAGGTCGGAGAAGGGGGGACATGGTGTTGTTCCTTGGGGGGCGACGATAGCAACGCAATACTGGGGTTTTGGTCGGTGGGGTCAGCCAGAGGGCTGACAGGAGAGTATCTGGTCGGCGAAATCGGCATTTTTAGAGGGAATGTGCCGTGCATATCGTATTGATTGACGTTGCTGCTGGGGTGGAGATGCGGAGGAGTGCGGTATTGTGAGGGCGAGCCCACAGGCCCATTATCGCTGCCGAGCGAGTCCATGGGTTGGTGTGCATTCTGTGTGACCATGGCCACCTGAGAATACTGTGTCTTTCTCGATGTGCATTTGTTTTGGGACGGTCAACCGGTGGCGTGTGCGGCGGCAATACTGGTGAAAGAACTCGCGGCTGAAAGAAGACTCGGCGCTTTGGCGAGACGGCAAGAATGCAATTGGCGGGAAAATAACTGTCAGGATGAATGAAGCGAGTGCCAGTAGGTAATACGAGAACCAGTCCCTGGGGGCAGGCGAGCAGGCGTGCTGAGCTGCTGAGCTGCTGAGCAGGCTTCGCTCGCGGGGGGTTGGACAAAGGAGAGAATACGCGGTTGGTTGGTCCGAGGAGGCCAGCGAATGAATGAATGGAAGAGAGGTCCGAACAGCAATTGGCTCAGCAGCAGCCACTCTGGCGGCGAGGCAGAGACATCCAGGGGGCGGGCAGTCTATGCCTGGTGTGTACAGTGTGACACGTTCGCGGGGGGGGGGGAGACAGAGAGAGCCTTCTGAGGTTGTTTTTCTTTTGCCGGCTTCAGCAGGCATGATGCATCGCACGCCAAGCCGCACGTGACCCGCCCGTTCCTGTCGCGTTTATTTGCCTTGTTTCTTATTTTTGCCATTTTAATAATTTATTATTATTTCTAGCCGGCGATCTCCTGCAATCCAGCCCATCCCACCGGACACTCCGCCAGCCCAGAAGATCTACGTGATGTCACGGCTGTCCCATCGCGCGGTCGCCTCAAAGCTTCAGAACTTCAGAAGACGAGCTGAGCGCCTGATGAATCGCCATCCGAGGTGATCAATTACGGCGATCGTCGCAATCGGTGTCCAGCTAAAAAATTAATGCTAATGCTACTTATCTGTGCCGGTCCTCGACTACGATGTTAGCCACGGACGCCTGGGCTAATTCATTAGCTGTTTCAAATGATACTATGGGCCTTGGCTAATTCTAACTCAACTTTGCGACCTGTGGAGATGACTCGTCTTGAGGACTGGTTGTTGACAGCGCCTTTTAAGTCTTTGACCACGCCATTCTGACCAGTCTTGCAACTCGTCAGATTTTGCTGGCCTTGTCGATTCATTGGTGCAGCGTCATATGCAAGCCGTATATCCCAACCTCTGGCAATGAGCGTTCAAACAGTCACCTGCAGCACAACGCATCTTGGCAACGTAAGACAGTCAAATCTTACTTACATATGCAGAATCCTCCGGTGGACTCAGCTATATACTTTGTACGGACTCTACTTACATATGTACCTCACTCCAGTAGTAACAGACACGGACTCCAGAGATATTCCGGCTAAGTCCGGCAAACTGTTGGGCTCGCTGATTTAGGTACCACTTTCGCTTGATGAGTAAAATAGCCACTGAAAAGGGGCTATTTTTGTCCGACGATCCACCAACCTTTTTTTTTTCTCTTTCATTAGGATATCGCAGATAATCCATGTAAAGCCGCAAAGCCGAACCGCCTAACCTTAGTAGGATATATTTAGGCCGTATGCCGAATTACCTCCAGGCAACTGTGTTTTGGAAATAATGCTACCAGAATCTTCAAGAATCAGTAAAAGCGAGAGTATACCGATGATGCATTGAAAGTCATGTTCGGATTTCTGAAGAATTCCGTCACCGTTAGGAGAAACACCCAAAGAAGAGATTATGCGGGCGTTGAATGATGTCGTAGAGAGCGGAAAAGTGAGGTACATTGGCGCGAGCTCGGTGATTACTATTCAAAGATGGAGTTTAGATGAGAGCATGGGAGTTCCAGAAATTGCAACATTGTTATCCGCAACAACTGGCACTAGTTCATTTGCATGCAGAGCTACTACATTCTCATCGGGTGCGAGGAAGAGCTCGGATGATTCCTTACTGCAAGGATTCTGGGATTGGCTTGATTCCTTGGTCTCCGCTGGCCCGCGGTGTTCTTGCGCGTCCTTGGCAGGCTCGTAGCGGTCGAGAAGAAACGGATTTTACCCTGACGTTACTTGTGCGCAGCCGCGAGACGGAGGTTAACAAGGCGATTGTCGACCGTGTTGAGAAGATTGCCAAAGCGAGAGGCGTGTTCATGGCCCTGGTGGCTATTGCGTGGCTTCACAGTCATGGCGCAAACCCTGTTCTGGGTGTGAAAAGTGTTGAGCGCATCGATGAAGTTGTTGGCGCTTTGCAGGTGCATCTGCCAGAGGAGGAGATCAAGGGGCTGGAGGAGCCATATGTTGCTAAGGGGATTTCAATGATTGAAATGTAATTTGTTTGGATCAATTGATTATTCAATTGTGAATCACTTGTGTTTAGCCTGGTATATTGGCTATCGAGGCAGCCTGAAATTCATTTACATATATCAATTGACCAGTTGACATAGTGAACCTCTTGGTTTACGCTTTATCACCCGCATATCAGGAACACTTGAAGCGCAGAATACTATGTAGTATAATGTTTTGTATATATGTAGCTACTACTAATATCTATCAACTTTTAATACAGACCAGAAACCATACTATGTTACAAAGACCAAAGATCTCCCTCCGCTCACCGGTGTAGCGTAATCAACACTGCCTCGGAAGCCTTTATCGTAAATGTCAACTGTCCATCTGTGACGTCCACCGTCTCCGTCTTATTTCCAACCGTCAAGCCCCCTGGCGCATCCACGGTCCACTGCTCGCCCGCATATGTGATGCCGCCATTCTGGTTTGTTGCGTCCGTTCCATCCCCCGTCAAGCGCCGGAGCTCGGCTGTCTTGACATCTGCGCCCACGCCGACCTGGAATGTGCGCTCCACTCTGGGCGTCGTCTCGGTCATATTCCACTGATTCAGATCAAGCACGGCCACCCTGTCCAACGTGCCGCCGACGAACCCCGCGTACGGCGACACGTTAGGGTAGTTGACGCCGTCGTACAACGACACCACCTGCAAATCACCATCACCATCACCATCACTGCCGGCGTCGCTGGCCACGCCGAGCCAATCGGCCAGGAACATCAGCCCGTAGTACTGCGCAAAGACGTCTCCTCCATCGCTGGCCCACCAGCTAGCGAAATTGCACCCGTTACACTGGTTCATGTTCACCGCGCTGATGCCCTTGCTCATCACTAGAAGGACCCAGTCCACCTCCCACAATGCGCTGCCCAGTACAGTGTCAATGGTTCGCTCAAACGCGTTCACACTGCCGAGCGCACTCCCGGCCTCGCTGATGACGATGGGCGTGCTAATATTGGCCGTGCGAAAGTAGTCAAGGTTTTTCTGAGGATTGAGGTTGACTTTGTGGAGGACGGAGCCCTCGTGGTCTAGGTACGTGTCACGCATGCTAGGGCTGAACCGGATAGAGGACTGGTAGTAGTGCTGCGCAAAGGCCTTGATACCGCGCACGCTGCCCAGGCCGGCGTTGAACAGATCTTCTGCCGACCAGGCTGAGCTATCCGCCAGGCTGCCGACGTGAAAGATGGGGTCAGCAGGGACGCCCGGCACGTTGTTGAGAATAGCGTCTGTGTACTGCCGTAACTCGGTCACATATTCCGTTGGCGTATATGGCGCGTTGCGCTTATAATGACCGTTCCACTCTTGGCCGTCATAAAGGTTCGGTTCGTTGCCTATCTCGAGAGCCTCGAGCTGGCTAATGTCAATGTGCTGCAGGACGTCCGTGGTGAATTGGACTGCTTGGTCGACCGTACTGTTGGCGAAGGGGACAGTAATGATATACCGCACGTCCGGGACGCTAGACAAGCCTTGGCTAAAGGCCTGGCCGAGCGAGACTGGGGCGAGAAGCCCGTCATTACCGTACGGCCAGAAATTGCCTTTTACCTGGCTGTCATTGTACGTGGCCTGGTCGCCGGAGGTGCCGCCCACACGGACAATCACCGGGGCGGCGGTGCGGTTGACCAGGTTCTGTATAAGCGTGAGGGACAAGGCCTGACTGGCGTCTTGCCACCACGAAGTTGTCTCGACCATAATGCCCAGAAAGGACTTGTCGACCGGTGCTGATGCTGAGGAGGGGGCCGTGGTGGGTGCCGTGATGGTGACATCTTGGGCCGCAGCAACGACGGCCAAGAGATGGGCGATAGAAATCTTCATCTTCATAGTCACTTGAGATGGATAGCACTTGTGAAAAAATCGAATTGACTTGATTCAACTGATTATCCTGGGGGAATTCCCGATTTTATGGGGAAAAAATAATGGACCGCGCGTGTGTTATTAATAGTACTATTATAGTAGTGTAGGTTGCGGTGGTGAATTCTCGACCATTAGGCAATATTAGCTACGTCGTACTGTATAGGTTTACCCTGGCTAGCGTCCCTGTAACGGACTCGATCACTATGAATCATTCTGGATCACCTCGACGACTTGCCACATTCGGAAGATTGCTGATTTCGCAAAAATAGCAATGATATACACTACAGTAGATACTTTATCCTTGAACTGTTCGCCTTTCATCAATTGATATTGTCAAAGGTCAGTGAGGTTTCCAGAAGCAGCAATCAGGCGTATAGGTATAGCAAATAAATACTGCGAAGCCAGGCTGGTAACTATAGTAAGCAGGGCATATTCCTTGAGCGCCCTAAATCGTAGACTAGCTTCTTATATCAGTAGCATCGTATACTCCCCGGGGAAATAACAAAATCGAGCCAATTGACGATCTGAAGCCGGTAAGCTATAGTAGCCTGTGTTTAATTACGGTGAACCCGGGGCAAGGCTGACAGCTTTATAGATATCATCATGCCCCCAGCGCTTTGTATTTCCTATTTTAGCAAAAATAGCTTAGGGAAAAGCAAACAGCAGGGGCTAGTCCCGCAAGTAAGCTACTATTTTTATACTTATTATAGTAAGGCCTTTCTATTGGATACATCGCGTTTTAGTCTCAGTACCAATTGATGTGAGAGTGGGGTCTATTTTTCTTGGTTAATAGGGAGTACGTATGCTTGGCGGCTATCGGGATCAATCCAAAATCAATCCTAAGACACTAAGTTACGCACAATCAATTGCATATTCTTGAAAGGACAGGTTCGGTAGTCGATTTTTGGCACCTCTGCGGTTTGCGTAACAGGGGTCGCTCCGGGCGACTCGTCCTAATCCCCTGGTACAGGAAGTTCCCCGGATTCCAGAACGATACTGTCAATGCTAGCCTGGCTGGATCGTTCCCGTAATCGAGCAATCAAATTGGGTAGTGTTGTACCATATGGCTGGAGTTTTGGAGACTCATTCGGTTCCAATTGGGCCAAAGCGGCGGTTCTCTCGTCATCCTCGCCGAGTGGAGGTCCTTCCGGGTCCTCGAAGCAATTAGAAAGAGCAATAAACGGTTATTGTACATTGCATAATCAACTTGACAGTTTAATTTTGTCTTGTCTTGTCTTTTAATTTCATTATACTAGGCTAAGGGTTGCTAGATAAACAATATTAAACCAATAGAAAAGTAGTATTCTAATACTTAGCTCCGAGCGCTAGCTTCCAACAAATGCAGATTAATTCAGTTGTGAATCTGAGAATCTATGACAGCCTGATCTTGCAGACTCAGGGCAAACACTAGTGAGGTTCCCCAATTCTTGACATTATTCCAAATCCTGACGCTCGGCATGTAAACCTAGCTTTGACAGTACGTACATTACTTGAATCATAAATGATATTCAATGTTTACATGCACAACTCACTACCACGGCGGATTCTCCCCTGTATAGAGAGAGTCTCCCTCGATATGAATGTCGCGAAAGCTCCCATTATCCTTTTCACGAGTCGACTTCAAAATAATATCGAGCGTTGCATGAGCACCATCGGCCGGTTTCAAATGCGCATGTGATCCTCCCAGATCCGTCTGCAGCCAACCGGGACTCACGGCAAAGACGGTGAATCCTTGCGGCCCAAGCTCGGCCGCATACTGCACCGTCAGCATATTCAGAGCCGCCTTGGAGATCTTGTACGATGGGCAGTACGTCATTCCCGAGCGTACCGACAGCCCAATCGATCCGAGCGTGCTGGTTACATTCACGATTTTCTTGGCTTGGCCGCGGGACAGCAGGGGCAGGAATGCGGCCGTGACGCGATGCACGCCGGTGACATTGGTCGAAAGGGTGAAATCCAAATCAGCGGCTTTGACGAGACTGGGCTTTTGTTCGGAAAGTTGGATGCCGGCGTTGTTGATCAAGACGTCGAGTCCGGTTGGGGATGAGGAGAGTTTTTGGGTGACGGTGGCGGCGGCGGCCTCGATGCTGCTTTGGTTGCTGACGTCGAGCTGCACGTATTGTACGCGCCCGTTGGATGTTTGGATGACTTGCGCGAGGTCGGAGGATGGGGATGAGGCGCGAGCAGAGGCAAAGATGGTTCCGATGGTGCTTTGGTTGAAGGCTGCCAGTTGCCTGACCATTTCGAGGCCCAGGCCGCGAGACGAGCCGGTGACGAGGAACGATGCCATTTTGTTTTCTTTTCTTCGATATCTGGTTACAGGTGTTTGAAAGAGTAGAAGTGCAAATACCAGCTCTATTCTTGATTTTATAGTAGTTCGGAGTTTGCCCGTCATGCCGAGACAAGACTGAATCCCCACAGATCGGCGGACATAACCCGCAAGGCCGAGCGTGCTTAGGGCTTTGCCGATTCGGGTAATTTGTGTACGTACCTTGAAATGATTTAATAGCTACTGCCATAAGATATAATATATATGAATAGATCGATAAGAATTCGGGATACTTTAATATGAAAATTGCATGGGATTTAGAGAGTACTTGATGTCATAAATTTCAAATGTTGTTTTCTTTGATAGATACATGTACCTACACATGTGTTGATTTATATTCCGGCGAGTGAGGCTGTCTTCGATGTTTGTTTTGATATTGCCTTCAATGTCACATATAGACTGTGAGATACAATAGCAGGGAAGGGGGCTTCCTAAACACCTCTGGAAAACATTTGAAATGGAAAGACGCTAATCAGACGTATTAAGCAGTAAAATATATTACAGAAACAAGTAACTACCAAAAAAACACAATATATATAGAGACATATTATAATCATACCCATTTTTACAAAACATATTAAGATTTAGAAACATCTCAATTTTTAAAACATTCCCTTAAAGTATTTTTTAGCATATGATATTTTTTTTTTTGTCTTTTTTTCGACATATTTTTTTCTAGATAGAAATATTATGTATAAACAAAATAATATTTATTATTAGTTATCCACGCAAGCGCTTTATGTACTTTTATATACATCTCAACACTACTCTTTTATATGTATATATAACTACGCTTTTAAAATGCTGCACCAACGTCAACTCCTGAGTTATTTAATTAAAAATCCCGACCACCAGCTGCTAAAT
Organism: Talaromyces wortmannii; assembly: GCA_001939245.1. NCBI lineage: Eukaryota > Fungi > Ascomycota > Eurotiomycetes > Eurotiales > Trichocomaceae > Talaromyces > Talaromyces wortmannii. The sequence goes on along the minus strand of MJVA01001025.1, from coordinate 1,305,051 downwards.
TTACACCACCACTGGTCAGCTAAAATCACGAAAACCAGGAATATCATAAATCTCATCGCCAATAATCAAGCCCTGGTGGTCTAGTGGTATGATTCACGCTTAGGGTCAATCAGCATTTCTTCTAATCTGATTCATCGATTGTGTGAGGTCCCGCGTTGTTCGCGGCTAGGGCCAATTTTTTTTCGGTGTTTTACCAAAAAAATGAAAGTGACTTGTGCAAGGAATAAATAATATTATAAGTTAAAATATAATTCATCAAGCCCTGGTGGTCTAGTGGTATGATTCACGCTTAGGGTCAATCAGAATTTCTTCTAATCTGATTCATCGATTGTGTGAGGTCCCGCGTTCGGGGCCTATTTTTTTTACGGTAGTAGCGTAAATAATTTACAGCTTTATATAAATATCAATAAGCCCTAGTAGTCTAGTGGGTAAGAGTTCTTCTATATCTACTACGTAGTACTCCAATATTATTTCACTAACAAAATTTCTACGTAGTATGTATGTAATTCGTCGTGTGGGTCAAAAATGATTGGTCGATCCCGATGAGGTCCCCGCGTTCATCGCGGCTCGGGCCTTTTTTATTTATTGGTGTCAGCGCTCATAGGTGGGAAGTTACGCAATGAACACACAAATCATCAATCTTTTCGCGATTTATCTCGCCTAGGTGGTAGGTGAGTTCTTCTAAATCTATTATTTCCGCAATATTTCACTAACACGCATTCTAGTATGATTCCTATACCGGCTTTTGCAGGAAGCCGGATACCATTGGGTGACGTTGGGGCAACGTTGAAAAGCCTAGTACGTAACAGTAATATAACAGGAAGAGTAATCCGGCTATCCATTGAATCGCAATTTGATTTCCGGAACAGGAAGGTTGTGGTGATATCAAATGTGCCGCCACCAACTAGGCCCCGAGTAGGCTCCTAGTGGGTACCGGGTCCAAGTAAGAATATCAAAAAACCTGTTATAGGGGAAAAATTGCTTTTCTTACTTCCTTTTCGTTTTTCTCTTTGAGGCTAGGGATTGTTTGTATTCCTCGAGAACTTCTTCCGCATTACCAAGCTGTTCTTCAGACAGCCATTTGTTCTCGTAGGAAGGATATTCAATCCATTTTACCAGATATTTTGTCGTTCCATAGCGTTTTTATGGGTGACGATAGTCTCAATTTCCCATTCTTCGTTACCGTCGACCATAATGACTGATGCTCTCGCGAAGGGTCTTCTCCTTCGCGTGCATAGTAAGGTTCCAGCAAGGACACGTGGAAGACAGGGCGAATCTGGTGCCATTTTGGTGCGAGCCTCACCCGGTATGCTTGCTTTCCAATTTTATCGATAATCGTAAACGGTCCCTCGAAATGATTATCGAGCTTCTTGCTGGGCCTGTAAGTTCTTATATTCTTCATGGAAACAAGAACCTGATCGCCAACCGAGTACTCCTTTGGGCTGTGGCGCTTATTGTAGTGAAGTGCCTGCGAAGCCGTTGCTTTTTCGAGATGCCTTTTGACTTTGGCCTAGAGTTTCTTCAAACTCTCGGTGCGTTCCTGGACACTTTGAACTGGTGATGAACAGACTGTGTCATCAAAAGGAGCCTTCGGGTCGAATCCGAATAGGTTCCTAAACGGCGAGATCTTGGTGCTCGCCTGTCTCGAATTGTTGTACGAGAATTGGGCTGTCGTTAAATGGGATGCCCAATCATCCTGCCGCTGATTCGAATAGCAACGCAAATAGTGTTCCAGAACTTGATTCATTCGTTCCGTCTGCCCATCTGTTTGTGGATGGAAGGCGGCACTGAGGCGTCGCTTGATGCCGAACTGGAACAGAGAGTGCGTCCTGTGGAGATGTCCGCAGGGAGCGCGCTGATGGAGTCCATCATGCTATGTCAGCATAGAGAATACAGAGTAGAGATGCCTTTTGCAATCCCCCGACGCTTACCACACTCGGCCTAGACCAGGCCCCTGGTCACGTGCTGATCGCTCCCGATCTGGCTGGCGGTGCCGTTTCCGGGCAAGCGTTGGGGCCTCAGCCGCGGACATGGTTTCATGTTTCAACTTTCAACACTTGACGCCGAAATGATACACGTACGTATCAATCAGGCCCACCGCATGCAGGCACGGCCCCGGAGCCTGTGATTCGAGGACGTCGTTCCTGGCCTTGTATGCTAATACGTACGGAGCATTACCGAGACAATAATATACGAGCATCGTGTCACTCGTGTGGCCAGGTTGCATGTCGCATGCGTGTGCTCGGCACAACCATCTCTTCGTCGCTTTCCTACTCTTTATCCATTCTTTTCTCATGAGTTTTGGCCGCTGTGACTTTATTTCTGCACTGTCTTGATTGGTAGCCCATTGAGCAGCATTCGCGATCTTTGTTTCCACGTGTTCTTGTTATGTCCCGTTCAGGGGCGTTCCCTCGCTATACTCTGTTGAGTTAACTCCGGATCCACAGCAAGACACTGCTTCGTTAATGTTAATTCTTCCCACGCGGTTACTTGGACCACCGTTCGTGATCTGAGATTGCGTTGATTTTTCGTCATGGGTACCGAGGGTGTCCAAAAAGCCTCGCCAAACCGCCTGCGGGCCAGCAGCTGGGCTGATGTGAGTGGTTTTGTCTCTGTCGCGTCACCAACAATCACTGTGAACGCTGTATCGCTGATCGATCTCGAATTTTATAGGGTTTGCGCGGAATCGCCTCGATCTTCGTCGTCAGCAGCCACCTCGTCCTATGCTTCGCTCGATGGGTAATGCCCCCTCTGGTCGTCGAGACCGGCGAGAGTTTTCTCTTTCAAAAACCATACTTTCGCCTCATCGGACAAGGAAATGCCTGGGTTGCCGTCTTTTTCGTCTTGCTGGGCTTCGTCAATTCGCTCAAAGCCGTTCAACTCGCGCGAGCCGGCGCTACTGGAGACTCTCTCAGCTCGCTCGCCACGAGCACTTTTCGGCGGACTGGGCGGCTGGTCTTCCCCGCAACCGCAGTCACAGTTATTGCCTGGTTCATCTGCCAGCTCGGCGGCAATAAGCTCGCCACACGGACCGATGCGTGGTGGGTGAGGGAAACAAGTGTGGACCCTAGCGACTCGTGGTTTGGAGCCCTTCAAGACTTGGTCATCGCAATCGTTATGACATGGACCGAAGGCAACAACCCGTATGATCAACCCCAATGGGCGTTGATCCATTTGTTCAAGGGGTCACTATATGTGTTTCTCACGCTGCTCGCGTTGGTAAACACGAGTTCCAGGTTTCGGCTCGCTGCCGAAGTGTTTTTGTACATATTTTCGTGGTACACGAATGATTGTATGTTTACTTATTTTTTTTAAAGATTTCTGACTAACTATGATAGCAATCGTTGGAATCAATGTTTATGCCGGAATGATACTGGCCGAACTGTCGATGAACACGCCATCAGAACCAATCTCAAGAACGAAGAGCAAGATGAGAATCCCAACCCGCGAAATCATCACATACTCCGCGGCAGCCTTGGGTCTGTATCTCTGCTCATTCCCCGACTCCTTCTATGAGACTGCAGCCTGGTCCACACGACTCTGGAACATTGGAAAAGTCATTTTCCCGACCGATGCGATGCACGGCCGCTTTTGGCCGGGAATCGGAGCGCAGATGCTCTCCGCTGCCATCCTGTACTCCCCGTCGATGCGCAGAGCTCTTTCTCACAGATGGCTTTTGTGGATCGGCGGACTGAGTTTCCCGCTGTATCTCCTGCATGGCCCGTTGATCCGGTCGCTCATGACCTACATGGTCTTTTTGATCCCGTCTTTCACGTTCACACCGGATCGTCTTGCGAACGGAAATCCGGATCCCAACGCGCTCATTCCAGTTCCGAACGCGTTTGTGCTGTGGGTGACTCTGCCTGTTTTCTTCGTCATCATGCTTGTCTTGTCGAAGCTGTGGGCTATCCACGTGGAGCCCTGGTTTGGCGTGTGGACAGATGCATTTGAGAAATTTGCGCGTTCGTGGGGCAACGGACAGGGACAGTCTGTGCCGTGGAAGAAGAGCAAGGGTATTCTACCTCTGCATGGAAACAAGACGTGATCCACTTGTATTGTTCAATCTTACATTCACTTGTATATTATTCTTTAATCTTCAAGACCCATTTCATGTCAATATATCAGTATACCAGCTGACATAGTCGTGCACAAAAAGCCAGCTAAACATTTGCCTATCTCTACATAAAAACCCAATAATTACATCATATCCAAAATCATATACGTAAATCAAGTCGTATACTTGAATGCCCGATTCTCGCCATCTGTCAAATCCAACCAATCCTGATCCGCCGCAGTCACGCCTCCATCTTGCATCTCGGCCGCGCGTTTTTTGTTTTCGCGGTGGCAGAGCGCGCCGTACGAGAGCACGGCGATGATGGCAACGACATAGCATACAATCATGGCCACAGTGCCGCCAGTGTAGGTTGGGGCTTGGTCGGCGCGGAAGGTCTGTGGGCCGATGATGTTGCCTGTAGTCCAGGCGATGTAGAACCATGCGTAGAGCGCGATTCTGGGGTTGGTTAGCTGGGTTTGTCATAAAGGGTAAAGGATGGTTACTTTTTGGTGTGGCCTGCAATGTTGGCCTGGTACACGGAGACGAGAGTTACGTAGGGAGCCCAGTAAGTGCTACGTGCGTTAGCAACAGCCTAGCGTTTTAGGAGAAGATGGACTTACTATAGAATATACAACCCAACCAGCTGCCCCGCCAGGTTCGTCCTCGGCAGCGCATAGCACAGGACCGCACCCAACAAGGGAAGCAAAATACTAACCGCCACAATCGGAGTCCGATAGCGTCTGGTCGTCGCCGCCAAATAACTCAATCCGATTCCAGACAAGGTGCTCATTGCACCCGGCGGCATGGCCAACAACGAAGTCTGCAAGGGATCAAAGCCTAGGCCGGAGATGATGAGCGTGTTGAACGTGGTGAGTCCGCCGTTGGGTACCTGCAGCGCCACAATGGCGAACCAAATAAGCCAGGTTTTGGGGTCCATGATGGCTTCGTAGATTTGCTCTTTCTTGATGGTTTTGGACTCGATACCCGTGTTGTCGGCGGCTTTGCGTTGGATGATGATGAATTTCTCGCGGCCGGAGAGGAATTTTGCGTCGAGGGGGTTGTTTGGTCTTTTTCTCAGTTTTAGTATCATAGAAAAATAAGGAAGGGAAATCAGTCTTACAGGAAGTAATAGACAATGCCGGACCACACAGTTGTGATTGCACCGAGCAGCAGAAAGATAATCTTCCAAACTGGAAACGCACCAGGATAGTAGCCAACCACCCAGGCGACAAATCCGTTGAGGATAGGGGCAACGACGTTGAGAATGATACTGTTCCGCTTGGGCTGTTCATCTGGACGATACCACATTGACACAACCAGCGTCACAGCGGGGATCAGCAGGGCCTCACATCCGCCCAGGAAGAAGCGGCACATGAAGAGACCGGCGAAATTGGTGGTGGCTGCCATGCACATTTCGAGGACGCCCCAGAAGAACACGTTTAGGGCAAAGAATTTGACAGCGGGGACTCTAAAAGCCGTTAGCAACTACGTACTGTCAACTGGTGGTCAACTGGTATGTACCTCTGCAGGCAATAGGCCGATGGCCCCATAAACAGCAACCCGCCAAAGAACGGCGCTGACCCAACCCACGAGTACTGCTGACCGGTGAGATTGAGGTCTTTCTTGATGTCGTAAATAGCAGCGGCCGAGATGGCCGTCTTGTCAAGACCAGACAGCGTAGCACAGACGAATAGCTAAATCCTATCAGCTTCACCCCCTCTTAGGGTTTCCTCTGAAATTCAAACTCACAATCGGAATCAATCGCCAGTCGACCTTGCGAATCAGCTTCTTTTCTTCCTCGGCCGACCACGTTTGCTGGCCCATCTCGTCGCCATACTCGGCGATGATTTGCGCGGCAATGTCGACGTCTTTGTCGCCAGCCTTGACTGCCTTGACGGCGGCTTCGGCGGTGACTTGCACCATTTGGGCGTCATCTGGCACAGGGCCTTTGATCTCGTCTGCCATTTTTGTTTAGTTTGCTGTAGTATAGATGGAAGGAAAGAGGTGAGGCATCGGCGCAGTATATAACATCCAACTTGATATACTTGGAGATAGCAACACCAATCGCAATGACCAATCGCAGCAGTGGGGCATAACCCTGCTAATACACGCGCACTGATTGGCTGAACTATAGGCCCGTTTTTGATAACGTTAAATCGCGGTTGGGACATCTGATTGGACGACCAACGGCGCGGGCAACTCTATCTCTGCCCGCGCCCCACAGCGGCCAACGAGCGGCCAACTTATTGTTCATTGTTCACGGCCAACGGCCAAAGGACTTCGTGCTTGATGTGTTCAATTTTTCTGCGATGATATTTAATTTGCTTCATGTATATAACCAACTCCAAGCGCTATCTTCCACGACGCCATCAAAGCATCTCACGCGCAAATCAATCAAGATAGCCAAACACGCAAAATGATTGCCAAAGAGGAGTCGCCCGATAACGGCCCTCTCTATCCCGATTACCTCCGTGTGTATAGTTTCTTTAACTGGCAACAAAAATTCTCACTAACAGTAATTCCAGCTCACTATGACCCTCTCGAAAAAATCCAGCCCGTCAGTCCCTTTGAGCATGTCGACCCCGGCCATCGAGCAGACCCTAAGCTGTCCAATTTGCTCAAAGATGCAACCAAAGTGTTTGAACTGAGTCCGCATTGCGGGACGGAAATCCACGGTGTCCAGATTGTGAGTCTGCTTTTTCTTTTTTGTCAAGGGGAAATGGCACTGACGGTCTAGTGTGACCTGTCACCTGCAGGACTGGACGACCTGGCTCTTATGTGCGCGGAACGGGGTTGTTTGGTATTTCGCAATCAGACGTATACGGACGCTGGGTTTGCGAGGCAAAAGGAGATTGCCGCACACTTTGGTATTTTTTTCTTCTCTGCTGGATAGATGGCATAGCTGACGAGCAAAGGACCTCTGCATAAGCATGGATGGATGCCCCATCCCAAGGCTGCCGTGCACTCGGCCGATACCGAGGAGTTTGTGATTGTCTATGATTCAAAAGAGTGCGTTTATTAGCTGCATTTTGTTTTGGCCCTACTGACAATTGACAAGTGACCTTCGAATCCGCAAGTCGTGGTCGAGGAAAAGCCCTATCCAGTTCCACGTCGACCAGGTAAGCATTCCTCTGAAGAACAGAAGAAACCTTCTAACAATAACAGTCCCCCGAATTGCAACCCCCCGGCTTGACATTTTTCTGCATGCTCGAGTCTCCCCCTGGTGCCGGCGGAGACACCATCATTTCCAGCGTAAGTTTGAAATCCCCCTTTAACAGAACGCAGCACAAACTCAGAGAAACAGATGACCCGCGCATACGAACGCCTCTCCCCATCCTTCCGCCGCCGCCTCGAGGGCCTCAACGCAGTGCACACCACGGCCAACCCGATCGCGCGCGAACTGCGCGACAACGGCGATCTGGCGGTGCTGCGACGACCCATCACCAAGGCCGTGCACCCGGTAGTAACGGTGCACCCAGTCACCAAAAAGAAGGCGCTGTTTGTCAACTCGTCGTACACGCAGCGCATTGTCGGGTGGGACGATGAAGAGTCGGACTATATGCTCAAGTTTCTCTTTGACTATGTCAACCGCGGACAAGACTTTTGCTGTCGCGTGCGCTACGAGCCGGGCACGGTGGTGGTGTGGGATCAGCGAGTGACACAGCATTCGCAGACGCTGGATTACGAGGCTGGTGGTCGAAGGCATGCTTTTAGACTGACGCCGCTGGCGAATGTGCCTATTCCAGCGCTCGTCGAAGAGGACGATGGGGAGTGTGCGAAAGACGAGGGGAGGATGATGTTGGGTCTTTGCTAGCATATTACTAGTCAATACATGTACATAATAATTATTCTAAATTCACTGGTCATGACTCCTCTGAATGCAATTCTCCATTAATGTCTCCACCTTCATCAGCCCCAGATTCGTCAGCCCCTTGACGCCGGCTGCACCGTTGGCAGACACTCGGTTCGCCCATCTCCACCGCCGGATCCAGACTTGAAGATCTCGGTAATCGTCCTCAAACTCCATTCCGCTTGTACAACTCTCTGATATTCCCATGTCTGCCCGGCGCGAAGCATCGGGCGGTGCGATTGTGGACAAAACGTGGACCATGAATGAGCCCGCAATGGCAAAGTTTGGCCGACTCCCTGCACATATCATCAGCAATAAGAACACCTTATGGAAAACTGAGTAGAACTTACAACTATGCCAGAAAGCGTTCCACTGCGTCTCGGTGAGCGCTTCAATAAACTCGACAAACTCCTTGACGCACAAAAGCGCGCCTCGGACAACAGCCTTGGCCCCGTCTTTGATCGCAGCTGCCTGGTCGGGCGATGACTGAACCATGATGGCCGGCCAGTGGGTGAGCGGCCGAAGCAGGGCACGGAAAAGAGTCATATGTGCGACAATGTACGACAGATGCAGCCCTCCGTTCCCGTCTAGGCTCTCGCCATACGGAGACTGCACACCACCGCTTCGTCCCCGGAATCGCAATGCGTCTGGGACACGGTCTCGCCAGTCCTTGAGTCGAGCTCGCAGCGGCCGCGCCGCTTCGAGAGAATATTGCAGGTCCGAAGAAGTGCGGCAGATGGCGCGTACAGTGTAGTATGTTTGCTGTATATCGGCGAGAATATCCGTCAGGCTGACCAGGTGGCAGAGATGGGCGTGGTTTTCGTTTTCGGCGGACAGCGTGTCTTGAATGTCAGATAACGCGATTGGAGCAACGTCGCAGTCGTCGTCGTGCAGGTGGCTGGGCATACCGCGAGCCAGCGCAACCCATTTCTCCATCACCCACAGCGCCCACCACAGGCGTCGCCGGAGCTGTCGTTCCCAGACCGGTACGCTCAGCCATGAGGACGGGTCGCGGTGTAGGCCAATCGTCTGGGCTATCGAGACTGCTGTTGACATGAGCGTCCAGGTAAAGGCCGTGTCGGAGAGGTAGAGGTTGGTCGGCAGTCGCTGCTGGAGAATCAAACAGGCTTGCAACGTGGGCAGAGAAGGGGCGTGTAATTCCGCCGTGACCCCTAGCCATGCCAGACGATAGAGGTCTTGACTCGACGGCGGACGGAGGAGAAGAGTGTATAGCGCCTCGTCATACATGATGAACGGCAGTGCCGTTGCACACATGGCCGTCAAAAGGCCGAGGGGCATATTGCTCAGGGAATCGACGCTGTCGGGGATCTGATGTCGCGAGACAATCGGAAAATACGGATCGACGAAGCGGCTGTAGAGACCGATCAGATGCCACGCGCCCACCGGATCGAGAATCCGCCACAGTTCCGACCAGGCAGACTCGTTTGTCTGGTAATCGACTTTGGGCTCTGCCTTGTCCAGCAACGCGCGATCCGTGATGCCGAATATCGTGGGCGGGACGAAATCGGTTTTTGGTTTTGGTTTCTGGTCGTCTGCGTCCATGACTCGGTATTTGAGCCCTCGGACTTTGGGCCGCGATACATTGCGTCCGTCGTATTGTTGCTGGCTGAGTAGATGGATGTCCGACACGCCTGTAGGACCGATGTAGAAGCTGAAAGCGTCTGGGATGAACTCCAACGAGGCTTGGTGCATGTTGTGTCGGGAAACGTCCGGGCTTCGCACGGGAACTGTCTCTATAGGAGGTTGAGGGGGAGATTGGTGGTTTGTGTCTGAGGGTGAGTTTTCGTCGTTATTACTGCTAGAATGCTCGCGGTGATAGAGTTCGTGCACAAACTCGGCGTGAGATGTTGTCGCATTTCCGTGGTGATCCAGAAAGTTCATGTCAGTATCAACCTCGGCATAATCCAGCAGCGGCACATCATGGCCATATTCAAAGCCATCTGCCAAGTTTTGGGTGTTGCGACGTTTTCTCTGACTCGGGCCTTCGTCAAAAGTGCAGGCTTTGTCCATGTGCACGCATCGTTTACATGGAGGGCCGGTGGGCATGTCGCAGGTCACTTTGCGGCGACGACACGCATCGCAGGGCCGCGCCTTGCGAGACTTGTAGATCCTGCCCTTGGTCTCTGGCATGGCTTTTTTGTTCTTCTTTTTTTACAGCTTCAAAATCATTGATCTAGGAAGAGATGAAAGTGGAGGACATCAACTGATAAGGAACGCGAGCGAGATCGGCCGTCGACAGATAAGGCGAGTCGTTTATCTCGGAGCAACGCCGAGTTTCTATTCTTTCTATTCTACCGTATCACAACGAAGCCTCGACTTCTAGCAAACTCTTGAAAAACACATCATCAAACACCGCCTGAACTTTCTCTTCTGCCATGGATGTGAGCGGACGCCTCGGCTTATCGCCGTACCCGAAGCGGCGATTCAATATCTTCTTCATGCCAGCAATCTAAACAATCAGCTTCCCTAGTTTTTTTTTTTTGGAAAAAGGCTAAAACTCACTCCAATCTTCAAAGCAATTCCATCCGCTAGGGATATCGTATTCTGCAGCATTTGCGCTTCTTGATACGCCTTGGGATCGTCCAAGTGCTGACACAGCTCCCACAGCTTCACGCAGGCTTTCTACAACAGCTAGTCAGAGACAAGGTATACACAGCTATGCAGAACAAGCCAAAACAAACCGGTGCAATATTGGGCAGACCACTGATAGCACCCGACGAGCCCACAGCCACCGAAGGCAGCAGAAAATCAATAAACCCGTCGATTGCGCGGAATGGGATTTCCGGGTGTTTGCGTGGATACGCTGCTTGGAATTCTGCGGTGGTGACTTGGGCCATGATGCGTGTGAGCTTGCCGACATTGGCGCATCTGTTTGTTTATACAGTTTTCAGCTTGACATCTCAATGGTAGATGATAAAGGCAGCTCACGTCAACTTCACGCCGCACACATTCGGGGCTTGCTTGATCACATCCGTAATCAAGTCGCTGTCGAGATCGATTCCGTTGGAGACAGCCGGGAAGTTATACAGCATTCTACAAAATTATCAGCACGAGGCGTTGTTGTCTAAAATGAGGAGAGAAGCTGACACCGGCACCGGCGACGCGGCCGCAATATCAATGAAAAACTGCTTAACTGAGCTCGGATTCGACAGCAGCGCGCCCGCATAATACCCCGGGGGAATCACCATAACAAAGTCCGCGCCTGCTTGCGCCGCCTCGCGCGCCAGCTCAATCGATTCGCGTGTGCTTGCTGCGCCGACACCGGCGACGATGGGCATGGCGGGGAGGTTGATTTCGTCGAGGGCGGCGCGCGCGGCGGTTATGAGTTGGGCTCGTTCGCTGTGGCTCTGAGATGTAATTAGAAGATGTAACTTGGAATTTTCTGTTGAAATGGCGTACGAGATGGACGGCTTCGCCCATGGTTCCAGAGACGACAGGGACTGTTCCTGCGCCTGCGGTGACTGTTTTCTCGATCAGCAGAGGAGTTATTATGGAGGTGGATAAAACCTACATTTGACATGTTTCTTAAACGAGTCAAGATCTGCCTTTGTTAGAAACACCATTATTATTTGTAGACATGCTGGACTTGCCCAGGTCTTCATTCTCGTCAAAGAAACACGGCAGAGGCGTGTAGATTCCTGCTGGGAGCAGACGCATTGTCGATGTTTGTCGAAAAACAGAATAAAATGAATAATCACAAATAAGAAACAAACTATGAGGAATTTAAACTATATGTACACATATAGTTCAAAACGCTACATGGATCAGTTGATTGGCCGTGATGTTATCGGCGGTCAACGGCCGTCAGGTCCCACCGCGGCCAACTCATCCCCGTCAATTACTATTAGGTATATCGGTTTAAGTAAACTATATTTAGTGCTATTTATTCAACCAATCAGTTATCTACTCAAGATCAAATCTAGTATCCACATCACAGCGTAAATCTAAACAGCGGCGAGTCCTCGCCCAGTTCTCCCAACTGCTCATTCGTATACTCCCCCTCGATAGCAGCCACATCCAGCCCGTCACGACGCTTATTCTCCCTACGCAGCAGATACCAGTGAATAGTCGCCGGGATCATCGCTCCCAGCACCGTTGCTCCTACTGAAAACCCAAAGCCGAGCGGATATGTCGGAGCCTCGTTGGCGAGATAGATGTTGGAGCCAATACTGCCCCCGCCAACACTGCCGAGCAGCATGAGAAGACCGATGGCTGCTGCGCGTTTGGACGGGTTGGTCACGTTGACGCTGGTCCATGCACCGACCTGGTCCGTATCAGTATTGTTTTGTTTGTGGGCGTACTTGTTCGAAACTCACAATCGGAGCCTGGGCTGAATAGCCGGCTGCGGCCAGGAAAATGGCAAAGTAGCTCACACCAGAGAGTTGTGGGTAATGCGTGGTGACCCAAAGAATTATAATTCCGCTGTGAAACTTAGAAAAGATGACCCAAAAATCTTTTGTATAACTTACATCAGTCCCAGCGTATATGCCCCCATAATGCTGTAAAAACGGCGTTGAAACTTGTCACTCAGCACGCCGACCAGCACACACACACAGGTGGCAAAGATATAAGGCGGCGTCGTCAGAGCCTGTGCTTTCACTGCGGTGTAACCCAGGTTCTTGACCATAGTTGGCAGAGTGTATGAGAGAGAGTAAGTAGGCACAGAGCCTCCCCACCAGAAGAGCATCATCCTGTCACAAGTAAGCCAATGTCATGCAAAATTTAATCCAGGGATCGTACATAAAATAAGTCTTGCGGTCTTTAACGGCTGCAATGACATCGCTCCAACGGAATTCATACGTTGGCGAATCCGGCCCGTTGGCATATTTGACACGCAGACTAGCATAGTCGAGTTCATCTGGCTTGAGCCATCGACTGACCTTGTCATTATATTGATGTGGGAATGCTCTGGAAAATGTTAGAGTTTGCAGAGAAAAGAAAAGAGAGCGACATACGGTAGTAGAAAAACACAGCAAAGACCGGCAAAGATGGTGATGACTCCTTCAATCAGGAACAGCCACCTCCAAGCCCTCCACCCCATGGCCCCGTCGAGATTTCCCACACCATAGGCAATAACCCCTCCAAAGGCCCCGGCCGCTGTATTAGCCCCATAAAAGATGGCCATACGAGTGGCAAGTTCCTTGGGGGTATACCACATGGACAAGATAAAGTAGGAGCCTGGGTACAAACCGGCCTCGGTAATACCAAGCACGAGACGTATGATAACGAAACCGCCATAGCTGCTGACCTGAGATGTCAAAGTGGTAACTAAACCCCAAGCGGTGACGATCACGGGGAACCAGATCTTTGGGCCCAGCCGGCGAAGGAGAATGTTGGATACCGGCTCCCACAAGCCGTATGTGAAAAAGAAGTACATCAAAGCCAGGTTGAATTGGGTGCTGGACATGCCGACATCTTCCAGGAAACCAAAGAGCTAAGAATATTAGTATAGATACTTTAATACAATATTGAATCATTGAATATCTACCTTAGCATTCCCGGCATTCGCCTTGTCCAGAGAGCACATCAGATACAAGAAACTCAGAGTCGGAAGCAGACGCATGTCAACTATCCAACAGTCAGCAGGCAAGATTTGTGCTCTAAAAATATTAAAAACTCACGCTTCCGGAGCAACTTCTTCTTGGCACTGCCCTCAAAGGCCGCCTCCAGGGTGAGGAAGCGCTCATACTCGCTGCCCGAATAGGTACCCTCGGACACGCCGATGACTTTCTCGTCTTTGGCGTCGCGCAGGGTCCAGGACGGGGGTCTCGATGAAGGCATAGAATCCATCTTTGGCCGGTGTCAGTGGCGGGCGATGTCTTGTCTGAAAGCTGCCATTTCCTGTGGACGATACGAGATATTTCTAGTCGTTGCCCATTATCATTATCGACCGCGAAAGATACGCGTGTTGAGCGACCTCAGATTGCGAGCGGCCATGGTGTCGATTATCTGATAAGGCGTCTCGACTGGGATAGTAGCGATAGGAATATTAAATAATGTCTGTAGCGTCGATCATCCAGACACGAACAGAAGGAGCGTTGGCCGCGGTGGGGTTTGCTCCCCGCGTTGTCGTTATCGCGCCTTATCGCCTCTCAGGCTTGTTATCAGCTTCAGGCATTCAGAATGCGGTCGACAGATGGAATTTATTTGCTCAAGGATGGGGTTGACGCGGGGTGCTCGCCGACCTGCTACATATGAAGGTATAAAACCCGGCGTCAGGTAGACCAGGAGACTTCTACCAGCATCACAAGTCGCAGAAACGTCCATCCACCACCATGCCGGCCACAGTGCAAAGCCCAGCTCTCGCGTCCAGGCCCAAGAAGGAAGATGGGAGCCCATTGTATCCAGAGTACATGCGTACGAGTTCTGTCCAACCCTGTCTCCAAACATGCTAACAGCGTCGATAGCACACTATGACCCCCTCGAGAAAGTCGAAGACATTGGCGAGTTTGAGCACTTTGACCCTGGCCACCGGGCCAACCCTAAACTGCCAAACTTGCTGAAAAACGTGACCAAAATGTTCGATCTGTCGCCGCACGTGGGCACGGAAATCCAAGGAGTGCAGCTGTCGCAGCTGGACAGCGCAGGGCTGGACGAGCTGGCTCTGCTCGCGGCGCGCAGGGGGGCGCTCGTGTTTCGCGACCAGGATTTTTGTGGTCTTGGATTCGAGCAGCAGAAGAAAATCGTGGGACATTTTGGCCCGCTGCATATTCATGGCTGGGCTCCTCATCCGGCCGCTGGCTCGGAGGAGCACATGATTATATACGACCACAAGGAGTGAGCATTTCCTTTTCATGTCTTAAAACTCGCTGACTCGAAAAGTGACCTGCGTGTGCGGCAATCCTGGGCTGGCCGCAGCCCAGTCCAGTGGCATACCGACCAAAGCCCCGAGAAGCAGCCTCCAGGAACGACGTTTATCGCCATGCTCGAGTCGCCTAGTACAGCCGGCGGCGACACTTTGGTCAGCTCGAGTGTGCGTGCGTACAGCAGTCTCTCGCCGCGCTTCCGCAAGCGACTTGAAGGGCTCACGGCCATTCACACAAACAATGATGGCGTCAGCGCCGAGTTGAAGCACGGCGAAAAGGCCGTGATGCGTCGTGGCGTGCTCCAAGCGGAGCATCCTGTTGTGCTTGTCCACCCGGTCACCAAAGAAAAGGCGCTTTGTAAGTGCAGCTCGCCTTTTTTTTTTTTAATTCTCAACTAATCCAGTGAAGACGTCAACCCAGTCTACACCAAACGCATCGTCGGATTCGACCAGGAAGAATCCGACTGTATTCTCCGCTTCTTGTTCGACCACATTGCCAAACGCCAGGACTTTTCCTGCCGGATCCGATACGAAGCCGGCACCGTTCTCGTGTGGGATCAGCGCGTGACGAATCACTCGCAGACGCTCGACTATCCTGTCGGGGACCGCAGGCATGGATTCCGACTGACACCGCTGGCAAACAAGCCAGTTCCAGCCAAGATCGAGGAAGATGACGGAGAGTGTGCAAAGGACGAGTCGAGAGCGCAGCTTAATCTGTGTTAGTTAAGATGTAATCTGTACATATTGATAAAAATAGTCTGAAATTCGGCTGTATTAATACATATATGTAATACCTAGCCTTAATAAAAACGCACGCTCTGCATCTGTCGATTTGCTCGTTCTGTCTGTTTCAGATGAGCAAGCCAAGTAAAGGAAACCAAACCAAACGCCATGAAAATGAGTAATACAGGAGAGTTCCAGTCTGTATGATTGTCCGTCTCACTGCTTCTCCTCCCTCGCGTACCGCCGCGTCCAATCGCGGGCAACCTCGTCAAACCTCTTCCGGTCATTCTGATACTGCTCGGCGATGCGCCCCTCGACAGCATCGTCAGGCATCGGCTCGACGAGCAGCTGGCGGGCGAACTCCAGCACGGCGCCGATGCGCGACGAGGGCTTCCACTCGTCGGATTTCAGCATGCCCAAACACATAGACCCCTTATCGTCGTTGGAGACATTTGGGTGGTAGATCTTGGTCGCGAACGAGACGGTTGGTGGTTTGAAGGGGTATTCGTTGGGGAGACTGAGGTTGACTAGGAATCGGCCGCCCTGAGAGACAGTTAGCAATCTCCCTTGTGCTGTTTTCGCAAAAAGCTCTTAAATACTTGGTACGGAGTCCCTTCCGGTCCCTCCATGTACACTTTCCATTTGTACAGGTCGGATTCGTCGACCAGCTGAATGGTGATGCCGGTGGGAGGAGATTCGGTCAACTCGGCAAATTCCTGGGAGAGAGAGAATTAGCTACGGCAGAGCTTCCCAAAGCTGTCAGAATGAAAACTCACCTTGCCAATGCGTTTGACGCTGCCCATTTTCTTGTCGAACTGTGTACACTGGCTGCCAGTGTCGGGGTATTCGGTGGTGAATGCGGTCTCGTGAGGGGTGTTGTTGCTGGGGAGTTGTAGCGGGGTACTTGGATCGGTTGGTTCTGGCGGCTAACAACGGTATCGGACCAGATCGTCAAACACGCGGTCCTTTGAAAGATTTATTGCGACAGTTTTGATTTCTTGAGAATTGGTGCAGGTGAAAACCCCTCAGTTTCAGACGAGGCAGCAGCCGTTGAGTCAGGCAGGTGGGGTGCTTTCACGCGCCCTATACAAGGGAGCTTGAGCTATTTAACCAGCCCAGTAAATCTACAAGCTTTGTTATTGTCTCAAGACGAGGCAAACAAGTCAATTAACGCGCTAATGCAATGAGCTTGCTCTATCCAGCTCCAGAAAAACAGAGAACCCAGTATTCAGACATTTTTGTTCCAGAAAATCACTCGCGCTGCAGTATCACCATCAACCCCATGACCCCCAGCAACACCGTTTTCAGCCATGGATGCTCGCTGAGCATGATGGTCACGTACCCGACCCCAGGAATGTATCCGCGCACGCTGCCGACGACGTCTTCTTTGCGGTCGAGATGGTCCTGTCCGCGGGAGTCTGCGAGAGAGTTAGCTTGACGAGGGTAGGAAAGTTGGGGAGGGAAGACCAACAGAGCTCTGTGTCGTCGGCCGGGTTGTTGTCGCCCTTTGTGAGGAGTTTTTGTGAGGGGGTTGTCGTGAGAGTCTTGGGGTTGGATCTGCAGCATGTCAATTTATCTGTCCATCTGGTCAAGAGTTGTAAAGAGCCCACTAACCCAGCCTTCTTCGTCTTCAGCTTCGGGTCTTCCTCGGTGAATGATCGCACCACGCGATGCACAATCGGGATATCCTTGCCTGTAGAAACCCATCGTTAGCACTGCTATCTCCGCGACGCAAAGTTCCAGCCCATCATACCCTTGACATTGTATACCACAATCTCGCCAACCTCGGCCCTCTCGCTGCGGTTCCACAGGAACAGTAAATCTCCACGCTGGAACGCGGGCTCCATGGACCCGGACAGCACGACGACGATGGGGCTGCTGGAGTTTGTCGCGATCGAGAGGCCTTTCCAGAGCATGAACGCGGTCGAGAGGACGAGGGCGAAGTTGAGCACCTGGGTCAGCGAGTGGCGCGCACCGGCCAGGTTGCTGGATAGAGAAGACAGCATGGCGGGCTGTGTTTCGACGAGGTCAGGGTAGAATTGGTCGAGTGAGATAGTTGGAGACAGTTGGCTGGTGAAGTAGTGAGAATCAAGTCAAGTCAAGAAGCAAAAGACGTGGCCTCGGGCGGCTCCAGTTGGCCAATCAGCGCGCATCCAACTATAGGCGCATAAACAATTCATTCATTTCAATCAATCCAATCCAATTTAATGTCAAAACTAATTACTAACTAGATAGAAAATTTCCATTCAATCGATTAAATTCAATCCAATTCAATTTCGAAAAACCCCCTGTTATTCTCTTAGCACTCATCTTCATCCCTCCATCAACATGCCATTTCTTCATCCTCCTTGCTTTCATCCTCCTTGTTTTCCACCTCATATTCCACATGCACACCCTCCACCACACACTCAGGGCCCATCATAAACAAATTCTCGAGCTTCGCCAATCTCTGCGCATCAAAGCTGCACGCCCGTCCGCGCTGGGCCAGCACCGCAGCCTGGATGGCCAGGTACTTTTGCATGAAGTCGATGAACCGCTCCGTGTGCTTGTTGATGAGGACCATGAAAAGATCGCTTAGGAAACCGACGGCCCAGTTGATAAATGGTTCGTCATTGGTCAGATTGCCTTTTTCAGAGCCCGAATTTGTGGTGTAGATGGCATTGACAGTGGTATCGATTGTGTCAAGAACCGTCAAGGTCTGACCCACGCCACAGAACGTGTTCCAAATCACCTGGAGCCTGCGTAGGATGGCGGTTTGCATCGAGCCAAGGCCCAGAGACGAAGCAATCAGATACGTCTTGCCAAGATCAGAGATAGAACTGTTGAGGCTGTGCTCGTCATGGTCGACGCAGTTGAAGTCGTACAGGACGAATGTCTTTCCTAGCATCAACACATCCCCGAGGAGATCATGCTCTTCATCATCACTGCCAACCTGTTCGATGCCGAGCTCTTCACTGTCACTGCAGATGAACGCGTACACGAGCTCAAAGGTTCTGGTCTCCATGTGAAACAGGATCGGGTGCATGACATAGGGCGGGCTCCCCTGGACAATCTTGCGCAAGATCGAGGACTTGCTGATGGCTCTGCGCGTGAGGCGGAAAACCTTGTGGTCCGCGCCATGGCCGACGTACACGTCGACGAGCTCGTCCGGGTTGACGGGAGCAAGCTGAGCAAGTGTAGATTGTGAAAAGGCATTGTTGGCCTTGGCGATAACGCGTTGTTTCAATGTGTTCAGGTCAAGGGATTTTGTGCTGGCGTCGTCGTCCGAGTCGAAGCTCGCTAGCTTTTCGAGATCTGTATCGGAGGGCATCACGAGACCAGGTTCTTTGTTCTGAAGGCCCTTGCGGCTCCGCTCCTTCTTAGCCATCGCGACCCAAAAGTCAAGGTCTTTGCCCTCTGTCATGAGCTCGTGCAGTTTGACAAACAATGCGCCGTCTTCTGCACCAGGGAGAGTAAAGTCGGGATGCGGCTCGTCGTCAAGAGGGTAAAGACATTTTTTCTCAATCCATGCGCTATAAAACTAGTTAGAATATTCTTGTAGCTGTTCGTTCACACTTACTATCCGTTTTTACCCGGAAGATAGAACATGTAAGCGCGCTTGTCGGCAGGAGTATCTGGATGTGCATTCTTTCTGGGGCGGCTGATCATCGTTTTTGGTGCTAGTTCAAGAGGAACGTGGACGCCGAGCCATAGGTCTTGCTTGTTCTTGCCTGTGTTGAAGTATTTGACCATGAAGGTCATCCCATGGCTGAGTTCCAAGGAGGGTTTGATGGGGTATAACCCAGAGCCGACACGAGGAGGCATCTTGTGTTTTGAGTGGCTGTTTGGTGCGATATTCAGTAGAGGTAGTAAATTGGATGGTGGTTGAGGAGAGAAACGGGATGAGAGGACGAAACTGGTGAGGATTTAAATAAGACCAATTTCGAAGGTCGTTTTTGAGCAGCGGGTTGTGTAAGGATAAAAGAAAGATCAGATGGAGAGCCTAGCTTGAATGAGAAGAGGTGAATTATAGGAGAGGACGAGTGGAGCTTGTAGATTGTGTCAAGTTGAGGAAGGGTACTGGTCAAGAGTGAAGTAAAGAGGCAAGGTCAGGAGGTTGAGACTAGATGAAATAAGGATCAGTGAGAGGATCAGGTAGATATTGAAGTAGAGGTTGAGGTTGAGGTAGAAGTTCAGTTAAATGTAGAGAGGTTTAGTGAGGCAGATTTGATAGGAGGGAATCAGCAAGAGGGATGGAGTGAGAGAGGTTAAGCGAGAGAGGCCAACTGTTGATATAAAGATTTTGGTAGAGGTAGGTAGAGGTAGAGGTAGGTAGAGGTTCAGGAGAAGCTATTTCTCATGAGACCATGAGACAGAAAAATACTGAGGTGGCCGAATATCATTCTTATATAGCTCAGTCGCGAGTATCATACACAGTAAGACACCCGCCTCTCAAATCAGTCGCAGACACAAGTCCAATAAATCCAAAAAGAAAAGTAACATCATGCAGTCCTCCCAGAGGACATGCTAGGACACGCTATCAAACAGGGATTCAAAAGTTCTGGCAAATTGTTCCCCCAAATCACAACATCAAGGACAAAAGGGTTAGTAAATTAAAATAAAAGTAGATGGTCAGGTTCTCAAAACCGTCAAGTCAATGGCCAACCTCGATCGAAAAGAGTATAGTGCATAAATCAAAACAATAACTCTGTCTGGGTCTTGGTTATCCTGTTCATTCTGGTTGAGACCCCTTCCTCTGCATTTATGATACAATCCAAACCTCAACTGAGTGCAGCGAGCTAGATGAATCGTGGTGATCGGCTGTTGCTGTAAAAGTAAGCTTTACTCAGTAGCAGATAGGACAAAAATTGATTTCTTTTTGTTTTTTATAAAAAAAAGAAGGAACAAACCCGATTTCCACAATATCATCGATATGATTGCTCATTGCCACAAACAGATCGAAAAACAATTTGCCGCCAGCTTCCATCTCCATCTGCATGGTTCCGCTTCTCTTGAACGTCTTGCGACTTCTGATAATCAGAGCTAAATAATGAGCGCGTAGTCGGGAGTCGGTGTCGGGCGTGTGCTCGTACGCAAACCGCGCAGACCGCAGAATCATATCAACCGGGATTCCGCTTTGCAGCCCTTGCTTTCGCAGGGAGAGCCGCTTCAGCTCGTCCAGGCCGTATCGTTCGGCGGCGCAGTAGACGACGGTGTCGCGAAGGAGATCGCAGCCCGCGCCCGAGTGGAAAAATGTAGCCTCGCTCGAACCGCGGCCACCGGTTTTGTAAACATCTTGGGCATCCTCGAGTTCCCAGGAATTGCGACGCTTGTTGTGCAATAGACGGGGGAAGTAATCCCCCTTGTAAAGGTACTCCAAAATACAAGACAGTATCTCCGGTTCCCTACACGATATCAGACACATATCACAAGAAATAAATTCCACAACTTACTCGTCAGGGAGGTCCACCCTCTTTCCGCTAGGCTCCAGAAACTGGTCCTTGAGCACAGCATCAAAGAAGGCGGAACGTGACAGGACGTCCTCGTGCGCGGCGAAAAGACGCTTCTCATGGCCCACGACCAAGGTCACTATCGGGCTCGTGAGAGGGCTAATAGAGTTAGAACACATAAAAAGAAAGAAAAAAAGGAGAATGCACACCTCCCCGCAGGCGGGCTGTCCAGTGACTCCTCCATCTTCGCCTTTGCCTTGTCGCGATAGGTCTTCTTGTGCGGCCTGGCAGCCTTGCCCACACGGTCCTTTGACGAAAAAGAGCGTTTGAACATGGCTGTTTGGGAAGCACGAAGATCTCGCGAGCGCGGAACCAGCGACAGACGGTGGAAAAAGGGCAGAAGAACGCGGGTGTAGTAAAGAGCGTAAGGGTTAATGGGGAAAGGCGACGCTGCTTGATCATGCATGGGACTGAGCCGTGGAAGCCTCGCCAGACGGATGATGGATGACTCGTTTGCAGTGTTCCGGCAGTGCAGAACAAAGAAACAGCCAGGCACTATCCCGAGCGAGACTCTGCGCAGGCAATCTGGATGCAGAATCCAAAAATCGCACACGCGCGTTGATATCAGCGGTCGACTGTCCGAAGCGTGACAAGGAGACAAAAGAAGGCGGGAGGCCACGACGAACGATATCAGGCTGCCGCGGGCGTCACATGACTAGAGCGCTTTAAAGTTCACGCCCAGGACTGGCTCATGCAGGCGGTGGTTAGTAGACACTACTATTAGCAGATACTGATGGTGATACGTCGAGGAAAGGCGCAGGTTGGCTGAAGCAAGACCCCGCGATAGGCCGCGCGGGGATCAATCGCAGCGCCGCGTCGGGTCGGGCGGCCAATAGTTAAGCTTAATTGGCGTAATGGCCCTGGAGTTTACTAGTATTCTCTGACTTCATTCTCTCTGACTTTATTCTCTTAGTGGGGATTATGTTTAAGATATATTTTAAGATACATGCATGTATGAGACATCCAGCACTTGGCCGGGTTGTTTGTCTGCAAATCTAAACCTTTGGGCGATCCACCTTTTGCAACTGCTTGATATAGGCCACCTGCTTCCGACGAGCAGCAAGCAGTCCGGCCACTTTCGGGCTCAGGCGCCGTTGCTTCTCTGGTGGAACTGGTGCTTTCCCCTTGGACAAAGCCTCGTAGTGCTGGCGACAGGCTTCGCCAGAGAACATGGCCGCCGGTTCGTGTTTCTGTATGTACTCGGCCACCAAATCCCATTTCCGCTTCTCCAAAGCTCGCCGCTCTTTGTCAATCTTCTCTGTGGCAAAAGCAAAAGCGTCTGGCAGTAAAGATTGCTAGGGTTTGTTAGCTAGATCAAGAAAAGAATAAATGGTGTATACCTCGGATTCAAACCACACGGCCGTCCCCTTCTTCAAGCGTTGATCGTTGTCCTCCACGATGAAACGGCGCATACGGCAAAAGCGCGTTCCGATTGTTTCCTTGCTGTAATTGATACGGCCTTCAGACACAAACTTGGTGTGAATCTCGCGCTCCGTCCACTTGGCCAATTTGAGGTAGTAAATCAACTTGTCATCGTCGTCCATGTCTTCCACGGCACACAGCTTCTTGCCCCTGCCTCCGACCGGCTGGCATCCGCCAACTATGCGATCTTCAAGCGGGGCTTTGGTGTGTGCAGAATTGGATGGTGTATGGGTAGTTTTCCCTTCAGTCTCAAAGTCGAAATGCTGGTAAACAGGACATTTAGTAGCCAACCATGTGTAAAATCAAAGGCAAACCGACCTTTTCATTGTCTTTGTCAATGTCATATTCATCATCAGATTGTAAATGTTCAAGATCGGCGAGTGTATTTTTGCTGGGACATTCACTGACTGCGAGTGCGAGCTCTAACTTTCAGTCAGTCAATGTAGTTGAACTCTCAAGAAAATATAACTTGCCACCAGCGTAAAGAGAAGCCGACAACGGCTCATGCGCAAAATACGGAGGCATGAAACGGGCTGTTTTCATCGACGTATGCACCAGTTGTGCTGTTATTTTGACTTCTTTTGAGCGGTCGATAGCGCCCTGGAGAGGACGCTTGCGGGGCATTTTGGTTGTAGTTGGCTAAGGGATTGCTCTCGAATGTGGCTCAGGAACGGACGAGGGAAGCTCCCGGTTGAGAGAAAGTGGTTGTCAAAGAGAGAAGATGGGGAGGTTTGGAGAGAGAGAGAAGTGAGTCCAAATGTGATGTTGTGTCTTCAGCAGGCAGCCGCCAGTTGACACTGAGGGAAGGAGGAAGTGAGAGCTTATCGGAAGACCGGTTGCTTGGGCCCAATTTATACTAAAGACTTTATACTAAAGCAACATCCTCTCCAGAAATGAAATATAGAAATTCCTCATCAATGATAGAAAGACAACTCTGATAGAAGAAACACGGCCACAGACTCTGATTGGCCAGTCTAAATACGGGGCTGTGGCGAGTGGCTTGTGGCGCGTGACTCGCGCTCCCCGCAAGCTGTGGCGTTGCGCGGCTGTGATATCATCGGAGCTCGGACTGTTTATATAGCGCGGTCACTCACGTCTGTTTTTTGTTGTTTAGCTGACCTCACAACACACACATACCACATACACATATAAATTATGGCTCTTCAGTATATCAGCAATGTCGCGTCCAAGGCCACGTCTTGGAACTCAAAGCCCGTGTTGACAGACGAGGACGAGGCCTTTTTGGAACGAGTCATGTCGAGCGAAGAGCAGCGCAGCCAGCAGGACCCGAAAGTGGTAGGCAATGACGCGCAGATTGCTTTGATGGATGGCGCACAGGACATCCCCTTGCCAGTGTCGCCTACCGAGGAATCGGCGACAGGATCCTCGCTGGCCGGCAAGGTGGCAGAAAAGTCAGCAACAACACCAGAGCCGGTCGAGACCAAGAAGAAATCTCGACCCTGGAGCACGTGGTTAAAGAGGAGCGGAACGCAGGCGAAAAAGGTATTCTATCATTGCATCTGTTTTGGCTAACTTTTCTAGTTGATATGCTAATTGCATTGCGTATAGGACAAGAAAGCACAGGAACAAGTACCAGCCGCAACGGATCCCAGCAAAATAGCGACTGCCCCCAAGACAGTCGCAGGCGAAGACATCAGCGAGACCGAGCAACAGCAAGAACAAGAAGATTTGGCCACTGTCCTTGAGCGACTCAACCTCGCCGCGGAGAACAACCGGGTGTTTTCGGTCGGCGACGAGACACAGGAGCTTCTGCAAAAGTTCAAGCTGATTTTCAAGGACCTGGTCACGGGCGTGCCGACCGCCTACCGCGACCTCGAGCAGCTCCTGACCAACGGTGACAAACAGCTCAAGGATGCCTTTGGGCAACTTCCCAGCTTTCTGCAAAAGCTAGTGGAACAACTTCCAGAGAAGTTCGGGCCCGAGCTCATGGCTGCAGCTGGCGAGAAGCCTTCACAAGCCGGTGTCAACATGGAAAATGCAGGCAAGGCTGCAGCGGCAGCGAAGAAGATGGGCTTGAAGGTGCCCAATCTGAAGGAGCTTGTTGGGAAGCCGACAGCGCTAGCGGGAATGCTGCGGTCGATCACCACGTTTCTTCGCGCGCGATTCCCAGCGGTGCTCGGAGTGAATGTGCTGTGGTCCCTGGCATTGTTCAGTAAGTTTGCAACCTTTTTTTATTATTTTCGGGTCTAATAAGTGCTATAGTTGTCCTGCTCGTCCTCTGGTACTGCCACAAACGCGGCAAAGAAGTGCGGCTCGAAAACGAGCGTCTCGTCACCGAAGCCGAAGTGGCCAAGCTGAACGAGGAGAACCCGGACCAGCAGATCCGTCCCACAGAGACGCTAAGCACGACAGCACCTCGAGACGCGCCGATTTCAGCGGTGCGCGAGGGCGTTGAGCAGGTGCAGAAAGCACGGGACGAAGCAGAGGTGCCTGACTCGGCTGCCAGCAGCGCCGTGCAGCCGTCTGTGCAGACGCCAGAGGCAACGCCTTCGCCTTCTACACCGGTTGTTTCTGGGAGCAGCAAGCCGGACAATCGGCGGTTCTCCTTGTTTCGGTCGTTTTCAAAGCGCACGAACCATACCGACGCCAGCATCCGGCCATATCCAGGGACTTAACCTAGGGTCTGTGTTGGCAATTTACGAATACGATATGATATATGGATGGAATTTAGGCGTTGCGTTGTAGATAGCATGATTGTATATTGAAGCGAGGAATCTGTCACTATTTACCCAAGTTGGATAATCTAATTATATTTTTGACTGAATATCATTCCAATTGATTGTGCTTGTTTTGTGCATGCCACGTTGTCCTACGTAGTACTAGGGCTGGACCAGTCACCTGACCTAATCGTACCGGACGCATATCAGTTCAATGCAATCGAAAGCGGTCACGCGGTGATCTTCGGACACGTTTCAAATAAAAATAAAAAATAAAATAACCCGATACACGCATGGAGAGATGGAGAGACGACTCGCCACCTTGATGACACGACAATCGACCAAGGCGGCACTAGTCGATCTGCAGCCAATCCGGCGCCGGTGGAACCCGACTTCCGGGGCATGTGATTGGGCGGTGGCGGCCCGCAGCTGCACCCCACAGTGGGGCACGATCACGCCTTTTTCAGTTTTTTTTCGCTGCAATTCGCCAAATTGCAGGCCCCGTGGCGCCTGTGATTGGGCGGGACCACCGGCCTAAGGACCACGCTTGTCCCGAAATAGTAACAGCGAAGATTTCACATTTTCTGCCTCATTTTGAAAATTATTTATAGTGACTGTCGAGTGTCGAGTATCAGACGCAGGGTCGCATTGTTTTGGAGGCCCGACGGTGGGCCCTTGACCGCCACATCGGAGACAGAAAGCAGTTCACTACGTACCCTCACTACTGAAGTATTTCCACAGACTGTCAAGCTCAGCAGGAGATGCTCTAGACCGCCGGCTGATTGGCCGCGGGCGGCGGTTATGATTCATCGGTTTTGCACGAGCACCGAAATGACATAACCACCTTGAAGTCGCTACAAGTATTCGAAAATGTTGAGGTGTGGAGATTAGCGCTGCACGGGCTGGTCGCTGCCACTGGCCACGGCGTCAGCTGCAAGTGAGTGAGCAAGTTAGCCAGCGCTTAGTGCGAACTGATACGGCATTATCATATCTGCTCCCTGCTGGCACTGGCAGCCTGGCGCTTGACGGAGGGCGATTCCCCGGGCTGCTGGGCCGGGACGGAACTGGCTTGTTGAGGCTATGTGATGATGTCGAACATCTGTCCACCATCCTGGCAGAGAAGCTTGCAAACAGTACACGTAGACGCAGTAGACGCAGCAGACAGAAAGATAGATCGAATAATAAAATATACCCATGCAAGCGATGAACAGCCAGCGAGCGCAGCAAGGGCCAGCAAAAATGCGGTGAGGCGGCTCGGCCAATGACGCGGCGGTGCCTGCAGGTGGGGGAGGAAGGAGGGAAAAAAAATTGGATCCCGTTGCGCCCGCCCGTCTTTTCTCTCTCTCTCTCTCGCTCTCTCTCTGCTTCTCTTTCTCCCTCCATCATCATCTTCCCAGTCCATCGTCCACCTCGCCTGCCCTTCCCGCTCACTTCCAATCCCTCATCCAGATATCGTCGAAAGAGAATTGCAGCCACAATGGCGTTCGCTGAGCTGTAAATCCCCTGCTGGGGAGCGCGGCCGTTTCCAGTCTCCGCCTCTCCAGTCCAGCCGGCTCTTCGAAGAATTTCAATCGACCTCTGACGATATCTGTTTCCTCTTTCGGCGCTTGCAGTGGCACGTCGAAATTGCCCCCCCGCGAGACTTGACGGAAAAGACACTTTGTACGTCCATTGAGACGGGGGTGTTTTACCACGACTGCTTTCCCTCCATTACCGCCGACCTTCTTACCTACCAGCCGGACATCAACACCATCAATACCACAATATTACAAGACCACAAGACCACAATAGACCAGACCATCAATACCCTTCACACCTTTGTACTCTGGAACCTCATCCGAAACTAAACAACGCATTATCACACAAACAAACAACATGCCGAAAAGCAGTTCCCAGTCGCCCAAGGTGGCTGGCAAGCGCCGAGCCGACGTCTCACAATTCAGCGCCGCCGCTCGCAACAAAGGCTTTAAACGCCCCGCCAGTAAGAAGCCCGCCGGCAAGAAGCCCTCCTCTTTGAGTGCCCTCAACACAAACAGAAAACGCAAGCCGTCCCTCTCCTCCGTCTCCACCATCTCGTCTCTGTCCGGCTTCGAAGAGAGCGACCAGGACGAAGCCGACTCGGAAGCAAGCTCAGATGACGACGACAAGACTGCTCATCGCACCCCGTCTTATGGAGGCAAGAGCCATAGGGGCCGTAAGGCGGGGTCGAAAAAACTTGCCTCTTCTCCCATCTCCCTTAAGAAGAGAAAGCTCTCCTACGACGAGGGCTATGAGGGCCAGCAGAGCAGCGCTGGTGACTCAGACAGCGACTACGGCGCCGTCGACGAAATCTCCGATGACGACGACGAAGAAGACGTGGACGTCGAGCAGCTCGAAGAACAAATGATTCTCGACTCCGAGGACGAGAGACAGATCGTTGGCAATGTCTTTTCCCATTCTGATGCTCTCGAGCCAGATCAATGGGCTGGTCTCGGCAGCTTCGACGACCACATTCTATTTTCTGCAGAACCATTCCTGGATGATCAGCTATATAGCGCCATGGAGACTTTTGGCGAGACTGACCTCACAAGCGAAGCAATTGAAACCCCTGTCCAAAGACATGTGCATTTTATCACAGAAGAAAACTCCGAATCTTCCAGCGATAGCCCAGATGGCAGCACCGATGACGAGATTCCAGGTGATTTCCTACAGCAAGACAGCCTTGACCCAACTCTTCGTCGTATGATTGACAATGACCACGACGGCGGAAACAACCAACGATACGAGGACATTTTCGGAGAGTCAGACTTTAAACACCCCGCCAACATCTACCACGTCGAGTCAGACGCTGTTTCTGAAGGCTCGAGTGGCTATGAGAGTATGCTTCCTACGCTTTGGACCATCGCATCGTTCTACTCACTAACAACTTTTAGCTGATGATGGTGAGACAACCGACGAGGATCTCCCTCCACCAGCTACCATTACACACCCTCGGTCCATTCTTCGACGGGACTCGACTAGCTCTCTTACTGCCACTGGCGACTCGGCAAGCCAGCCATCCAACCCCCCACGTCGCCGGGGTCCTATTATGGGCTCTTTTGTTCCAGACCCTAAGAAGCCCGTAGCACTTGTTGATTGTACAGGCAAACATCTTGTCATCATCCCGGCGTACTCCTCATCTCGCCATGACTGGTTGGAATCGGCCACTAATAGTATCTGTGGCACTGCCACCAACAGCCCGCGGGCTACCACCATGCATCTAGTCGAAGAAAGTGACACAGAGGCGCTTGCTTCCCCCAATGGCCTTGAATTAAACCCCATGTTAAACTCTGGAAACCTGATGATGACTGCGCTGGGTAACGACGCCACACCCGGCGGTCAAGTTATGGGGCCACCCGAAGCGTTTTACGCCGCACAAACATTTGGCGGTGAAAGTTCGTATGAAGATGAAGATGACGAGGATGACGAGGCCATGCTGAATGTAGACGACTTTATCGATTTTGGCAATGGCTCGTCGGACGAGGAAGAAATCGAGAAGAACTCGGATGATGAAGCCGTGCAGACCTCGCCCGTGGTGCCATCATCAGCCCAGGCTCTGCGCACTCCAACACCAAACCGCAACGACTCAAACAGCGCAGAGCAGTTCCTCAATCATCTGGACAAAGGCATTGTCACCGCCTTTCGTCGCAACAACACTCGCTACCAAACATTGATCCGCCTCCCCCAGCACCGAGAGTTCATGCCCGCCAATTCTCCCTCGCGCGTTGCCAGCGTGTTTCGACACTCTCGGTATTCCGACCCGCGCACTCCGCCTCGGAAGCGCAAGGCGAGCAACCTTTCTGGCGGAGAAACCGTCCGTCGCAAACTGATAGACGGCCACCGCCGCAACCAGCTTTCTTTTTAGCTTCTACACATTTCTTTCATATGGCACAGTAGCCAAGGATACTGCTGTGAATCTACAGTGACGTCTAACATTCATGCATGTCTTAGTAAATGATGAGATCTTTGTGATATGAGATAGATATCAACGGAATGGGCCAAGGCGACAGCCTGATTGTTGGTCTACTGTCCATACTGACGGCCGTTATGACATGAATTAATTGGTTGTCGATTACGGGTCTTGACGACCGAGACGACCGAAAAGTTTCTTATGTTGATGTTGTTTATGATATGGGTTTGTTGATACGATACCTTGGAGTATTATGAGTTAGTTGGAATGGACATATTTTACTTTTTTATCTTTGCAACGTAAATTGATTTCGATGTCACCCCACGAGTGTGTACATGCCTGTCTTCAGGCCATCCTCAGGGGCGAGTTCCCAAGTTGAAGCAGGGATACAGCGTCAAAAAGTCAGCGTCAGACGGTGCAAGTCTAATTTCTGATTGGCGTGTCATTTAATCAATACATAGGCATTCCCCAGAGTCCAGGCTTTAACAATTTGGCTGTGCACAGCCTCCACCATATGCCCCTGTCACTGACTCACCGGGTTTTCTCGACTGGCGCTAGACTGGAGCTATTGAAATCTGTGACAAACACCAGTGACCAGTATGCAGGGTGACACCGTTTTTTTCCCTCTCTCTGTTTTTAATATCTATTCAAGACTCGAGAAAATCCGCGTCAAACCCATCGTCTATTTGGCATTTGTACAACAAACCCCATGACAGGACCAACCTTGTGCAAATACATGCACCTATCATCCAAACTACTACCAAAATACAGTACGTAGTAAAAACGAGGCGAACCAGCGATATCCGCCCCGGAGACCCCCGGCTTAGCCGACACATTCCACGTTTCACTTGGCGCTGTGCTTATTACACCCCAAGCGCTAAAGAGTAGGCACTTTGGTGGTTCTTCACAAGGCGCTAATGGAGCGGAGTGGGTTGGTTGCATGACTATGTGGTTGTTAGGTAAACGAACTAATAATACAAGTATTATAGTGGCTAAGAATCGGCTTTAATGATAGTTTGAGTAAGTATACGCGACATGGACCCAGAGTCAATTTGTCTTGAGAGAACCAGTGGATCTGTTTACAGGGTGTATTCTTTACGACAAGGTCAATTAATGTATAAAACAGAATATGCATGTATTGTCAATAACACCATTTGAAGCCAAAACTCCGAGAACTTCACGCCAACTGGTACATCCATACATCCATACATGTACAGTATTACACCAACAAGATCGGTTTATAATACGACCAGGGTCCGGCCACTGCCAAGTAATAAATGCTTGTATTATTTTTTGGGCCCATAGACCCGCGTGTTCAAATGTTCTAGAGCGGTCCCGAGTGAACCGGTTCAGGCTCAACGTCCGTTTCTATGCTTAATTCTCGACAGGCCGCCCGGCACATGTGCAGTCTCTGCATGCGAGCGATCATATGAGCCATACTAAAATCAAAATAAAAAAAACCACCGTCAGGGCCTTGAAACGCTGCAAAAAAGATCCGGCATATTTCAGGGGGCTCTTCTCATGGTGGCCGCCGCAACCCCTGTGGCGTCGGCGCGCGGTGGAACGAACAGTTCATAAACGAACTTGCTATAGGTGCGCTCGCTATACTATGGCTGACCCGTGGCGTTCAGTTCCCTTCCACCAGTTCGAAGAAGATGTGACCCATAACAGCCACTGTGATGAGTACGCTTAAGTTCAGGGCAACGTTGACTCGCCCCCGAATGCAGGAGAAGACTGGGTTAGGGTTGGCTGCTTCGGCCAAGGTCTATCTCACATGCAAGGTACGCATCCGGCAGTTTCGGTTGTTTCGGCTTACTTTGGCAGCCTCAAAATGTCTTACCTGCCCACACCTGCCCACCAGGCTTGCCGCTGATAGGTCCACAAAAGTACTTGTTGAGCTGTCGGAGAAAAATCGCATGGGCTGGACGGAGTAGTATGTGCTATGGGGCCGGGTGAGTCTGGCGCTGTATGCATACATGGTTAATCTTGATGGCAGTGGGTGTGCCTTTTTTTTCTTCTGGTGGCTTTGTCCGGCCTTAAATGCTGGATATCCTCCGCTGTTGGAATTCTTCTGTTCATACATTGCTTTCTCGTTCGTGTTGATTTGTTCCTGTCACTCTCTATCTATCGGCTCTCTGGGCTGAGACATTCGTTTATTTGAGACGTTCGCTTTACTGAAACTTTCACATTCACTTGACAAATCCATATTATCGTTCTGGTAATCGATAATACTTTTGTTCCTTTCATCCTTCACCATGAAGATTTCTTCTGTTGGAACCCTGGCTGCCTTCTTGGCCATCGAGAAGGTTTCGGCCAGTGTAAGCCACCTCGACCAGATAAACATGACAAGCACTAACAATTGGCAGTGGTTCACTGAAGACTGCTTCCCCAAGCCCAGCAGCTGTGACAACAAGTGCACAGACGGACAGAAAGGCGGCTGGTACTGGGCTGGCCTCAGCGTGGGGCTTTCCTTTTCCTCTTTTGATGGCTATGACTTTTCGGGCTTCACCTGCTCTGATAGGGGGGGTGGGCTAGGCAAGCGTTCTTCCGTGTGTCATCGCCTATATCCATGCCCATCTACTCTGCATACTAACGTCAACAACAGGACAAATGCATCTCCGGCAGCATCTCCAAGTCTGGCCACGGCTCCTCTCCCCAGATCAGCTGCGGTGAGGACAGGGACGCCTTCTCCATCACCTCGTTCAGCGTCTACACCGACGTGGAGACCGACGTGGTGTTTAGCTACGGCATGCCCGACGGCTCTCAGTGCCAGCACACGTCCACCTGTGGCCCCGAGGGAACCGATGTCTCCAACGACCAGTGTGGTGGTGCAACCTCGGTCAGCTGGACCATCCCAGACCACAGCGTTGTGGACTCGTGTGGATTTGGGATCTACTGGATTGGCTTTGACTGCACCCCCGGTGAGGGAAACCATGGGCATACCAGTATTCCGGGTAATTCGTTTACCATTCCTCCGGCTTCTGTGACTGTGCCGGCCATCTCTATCCCGTCTGTCTCTATCCCAGATTACTCGGTTACTCTCCCCGTAATCTCTATCCCGGATGTCTCGGTTACCGTCCCTGCGGTCTCTGTTCCTACCAATACCCCATATGTTCCCTCATTCTCTCTTTCTGTACCTTCTGGCTCGTTTTCCGTGTCGATCCCAGCTGTTACCAGCCCTGCCCCAGCCGTGAGCTCGACTGCAGTCGTCCCTCCTCCTCCCTCGGTCACTCCGCAGAGCTGGACCACCTCGACCGTGTGGACCACCACGCTCGTCACTGTCACCAGCTGTGCCCCAACCGTCACCAACTGCCCGGCCAACTCGCAGAGCGTCATCACCAAGACCGTTGCCCTATCTACTACCATCTGCCCCGTCACCGCCACCGAGACTGGCGTAGCCGTGCCCACCGGCGGCTCTTCACCTTCTGAAACCTCTGTTGTTTCGCCTGTGCAAACCTCCACCCCTGGCTCTACCACCCCCGGCTCTACCCCCGGCGGATCCTGCCCCGGCGTTGTCCCCAAGTGCATCAACACCTGGATGCCCGACACCTGCACCGACAACACCGACGTCTCATGCTACTGCCCATCGTCCAACGTGACCTCAAGCATCATCTCGTGCATCCAATCCTGGGGCGCTGACGCGTCCGAGATCTCTTCTGCTCTGTCTTACTTCACCGGCATCTGCAGCGGCTACATCCCCGGCAACCCAGGCATCATCACCGCCGTGCCGACAACCATCCCGCTCACGCCTCCTCCTGCTGCCACAGCCACCGCCCCCGCCGGCGGCTCGGTGCCTTGCACGACCATCACCTACGCGTCGACTACGTACACTGTTCCGCAGGTGGCGTTTACAACTGGCACCGAGATCGGGGGCGTGACGACGGCGGTGGTCGGGCTTGTCCCTGCTACGACTGCGCCTGCGGTTGTTGCGCCGACGCAACAACCACCACCAGCGGGAGTTCCGGCACCGGTTGGGGGCGTCTCGACGCTGGCGACGACGGTGGTCGGCGGTGCTGGGCCGACGGGCGTGCTTCCTACCTCCAGGGCTTCGGCTTCGTCTACACTGGCGCCGTTTACTGGTGCTGCGGTTCCGGGGGCGACGGTGTCCAAGCAGGGGATCATGCTGGGCGGTGTCATGGGACTGCTCGCGATGTTGATTTAATGGTGAATACAAAAAGAGGTTGTTAATATGGGGAAGGGTAGTGTATACTAATGTATTTTTTGAAGGGGTTGCTATTTATTGTCCGGATTAATTGTTGTATCTAATTCTTACACTCCTTTACATGACTTTAGAGATATCATTACGTTGACTTGTTTATATATGATATCCAACCAATATTATGTTGATGTTCAAATGTTCAAATGCTATTAAAAACCTTGAAGAAGCATCTTAAATATAACTGCCATAAAATAGAACCATAAACCAATAGATTCTTTCCCATCTATATTAAGCTTCTGGCCATGTCAATTCTCTGCAATATTGACATACACATGTACAAGGAGTCGTCATTCGTGTCTATAAAATACAGTCTAAAACCCAACACTATCCTCCCACGGCGCCTGCGCCTTCCTGTAGCTCACCCCATGCACATACTTGCTCAGCATCGGCTCTTCGTCTACTCCACAATGCGGTTTGCCATCCCTCCCTCGGAACCAGCCGAGGCCGTAACGCTTGTTGCGACTCATGAGCATGGTGCGCATCTCGTCGTTGCTGAAGCGTTCCGTGTTGACAAAGTCGTCGAGCATGCGCGATTGATGAATAAATGCTAGCACCGAAGCAATTGTGGACGGCTGCCTTGGCAAGAATGCATGCCGACGGCGGAACCATATGAGCGCTGCAGAACACAGGAGAAAAAACGTGACTGTGGTTGAAAGAGCAGACGATGCGGTGAATGATGTTGCCGTTTCATCTTGCATGGATAGGGACGATGAAGTCACTGTCAGCACGTCGCTGAGAACTGACCCGAGCCCAGCAAGCGCAATCATATAATGTCGGTTCAGGATAGCCTGAAAAGCTACCACTCCATACGGAGTGCCCTGGTAATCAAGTGTCAAAGTTTTCTCGGGCTGCGCGTTGCGTCGAGAAAGGGCAAAGTATGGTTCTAGCATTCTTACTGCAAACTCCAGGGTCGACCAAAGCTGCTTGACGACCACAGCCAGTAGAACTGGGAGCCATGGAACCTTTAGCGGAATATCGTTATTGGTAAAACTAACAAGCGGAATGGCGGCAACAAGAAGTGCGAGATATGCAAGAAACGCAATGCCAGGAACGAGACGCAGTATAATGGGATGCGGAGAGTGTACTTTCTGCTTTTCATCAAACCCAAAATCATCTGTATGCCTCATATACTCTCCTTGCCAGATGCTCGATTTATACAGTACATAACGCCGATGTCGCAATTTCTTGTGAATATCAACTTCCGTGGCTTCGTCCATACCTTGAAAGTCGTTGAGAATGTGTGACTTTGTCGCCATTGATGCAATGCCTGCAATTCCTTTTGGGTCACTCAACAACCCTGATTTTCGCCGCAATTGAAACAAAAGCAGCACCGCCATTGCCGCGACTATGACGAGTGTCACTGTAACTAGGCGAGACCACACTGGATTCACTTGCAAGATTTGATAGGATTTGTCCGCCTTGTTACACTCCCGATCTGCGCATTTTGGGTTTTTTACAGACGTAATAGAAGGATTCTGCAATGACGGAGCTGCTGTTGTCGCGAACATGGCTCCAATTGACGCAACTGCCACCGTCCAATGGCCATTCTTAATGGCTTTGAAAGGCACAACATAAGGAATCATCGACACATAGTCCAAGTTGAGCGATTTTGCCGCAGTGTTTCCCGTTGGCTGGGACAATTGATAATATGGCTCCAGTCTCTTGACATTATACTCCATCAATTGCCATAAGACACCAAATGTGACCATGACCATTGTGGGAAGATATTTCCACGCAAAGAATTCAGCCACCGGTATATCAACCACCCTGTTATACTGAATCAGGCCTTCACCCCGGGCTTCCAAGGATTTTGATCGTTGATAGAGATACTCCTGGACAGCGGCAAGCACAAGCGATACGACGATAAGCATTAATATGTAAGGCGTCTTCATCGAGAATGGCTTCCAATTAGGCTTTTCCGGGTCGGTTGGGTAGAAGAAACTAGCCTCATCGCCACCCGAAGCAGTCTGGTTCACAAAGGAAAAGCTGTTTTTCGACATGCGACGTTCGGTTCCTTCCAGGGTGCTCAAGTCAACGACCGGGGCAGACTCTTTCACAGAGACAATCATCCTTCTTTCATCAGCCAGCTGTTGCCCGTACTGTCGCACTGTATCCTCAATTCCGTTTCGCGTTCCGTTTCGCGACAACCGAGATGTAGTATCCTTTCGATTAAGTGGTGTTTCGGTCCTTAATAATGAATCTGGGCGATCAGCTTGCTGCTCCGATGACGGCACGGGATCCGTGCCAGTGGGAGGACCACGTTGAGACCATGAGGCTGTAGTTTCCGGACCTTCGAGGAATGAAATATCCACCTCAACATTATCTCCTTCATTTAATTCATCGAGTTCATGAATAGTCGAGTAGCGTTCTCTTGGCGATAAGATATTTTGGCGGATAGCCGATGGACTCAGCACCTGCAGCAAAGACCTAGAGCGCCCTATATCGGATCTGGGTTTCTGCCCTACGTCTAGGGACTTGGCCCTGGTCGGTTTTCCTTTGATGCTAAGCCTGTGGGATGCTCTAGGGGACAGACGCGTGTCTTCAAGTCGAGGTACGTCTAGCTGAGTTGCAAGTGTAGGCAAGTAGGGGTTCAAGTCTTGTACTGGCGCGCTGGATTCGGCCTGATCAGGCTGCTGCTGAATATCGGGAGGCGGTCGAAAAACCGCATGATCGAGCGCCGAGGCTGGTTCTACAGCGCTGTATTCGACGAAGTCATCGCTGTCGTCTCGCTCGTGGCGATATATAGAGGGGACCGTATCAGAGGAGGTGTGGTCAGTGTGCGTTTGGTGTAATAAAGGCGAACTATCTATATCATTTTCGCCTTTGATGCTTGCCATGGCTCGGGATTTC
Source organism: Talaromyces wortmannii (assembly GCA_001939245.1). Lineage (NCBI taxonomy): Eukaryota > Fungi > Ascomycota > Eurotiomycetes > Eurotiales > Trichocomaceae > Talaromyces > Talaromyces wortmannii. Next base: position 1,269,012 of record MJVA01001025.1, on the reverse strand, counting down.
AACCATATCGAGATTGGCGAACAAGCGGGGATGCGTAGAACCGAACAGCTTTTAAGATAGTCAAGGAAGAGAGAGAAACCCCGCTTTTGATTCTGGGCAGATCACACATCACACATCGGGCGTTAGGAGTTGTCGTTTGTCACTTTCTGAAAAAAGCTGCCATAAACAACATTATGTCATTGAAGGAATGAACCGTAAATGTAAGTGGGTTGCCGGCTCGCCGGGGTTGGCAAAAGCATAAATCCAGCATAAACAGCTGTGCGGCTGAGATTGCAGCCCAGAGCCTTGCTGGCAGGGGATGGTCGAGACCTCGACGCGCAATTCCTGGCGCTAACAGAGGGACTAGTTGCGATGCACGAGTCAGCACAATCCACTCGATCAGGCTGAAGATCGTGGCAGTGGTACAGTGAACGTGCGTGCACTGTCATCTGATACAGATTCTCTGTCTGGTCATCGCAGGGGTGTTTAGGTCTAAACACATAACGAAAAACTTTCTCTTGACCTGTGTCATTATTCGAGGACCACACAGCGCAGTGCTTGCAGTGTGATTGATCTGTCTAGCGCTGCTTTAACGCTATTGCCAAGGTCTGGTGCATTAGCACTGGGATGTTTCATTAAGCGGCGCGGCAACTTGCAGGGGGCCAGGCATCGCGGTGCAAAGGTCGGCGCGTAGACGGATTTGATTCGATCCAGGGACAGCTGGCTGGAGGCGACTAATGCACTGCAAATGCACTGCACAGATGCCGAGAGAAAGCTGGCTTTGAAGTTTCTCCGTCGGGAGTGAGTTACTTGGAAGTTGTCGAGATCTACGCACGGAGTCGCCGCGTAAATACGGCAGGAGCAGCCGAGCCCGACGACACCGCCCAACGTCAAGTTCACGGACTATTGATGATTCTACAGCTACTTCGCACTTCGTACCTGGTTTCGCTGGAATTCCTGTGCCATCCTTCTATTATGGTCTATCTAGCTATATCTACGCCGGCCTAGGCGCGCCCGCCCTGGGCCGATGGATGCGGTGTCCTCGTCTCCCGGGGAAACTTGCGAAAGATATCACCCAGGCGATCAATTGGCGCAGTCAGGAGGCCTGCGACTGTTTCAAACGGCGGTTTTCTCGGGGCCCCGGGATGGGATCGCGATGGAACAAACATCTTCGTTCGTTCAAAATCCTGGGCCAGCGCCTGGCTCTCGGCTACCGCCAGGGCGTTCTCCAGTTTGGGCAGATCGTTCATTTCCTCGTCTTTGAGGTGATTCTCAAAGTCTTTCATCAAGTTGTTGAGAAGCGTGTCGAACCTAGGATCGGATTGCTTCATGTTTTGAAACGTTTTCAGCTGATCTTTTATCTGCAGAGTCTCAGTTCACTGCTCCAATCCCCGTTGGGATGTCCCAAAGCTCACCCCTTGATGCTGCCGGCGAACCTTCTTAGCAATCGCTGTCCCATCGCCAAGGTGTCTCTCGAAAGCAGGACATAAGATCAACTCTTCTGCAACAGAATGTCGAGCCAGTTCCCAGGTCAATTCGTTCTGAAAACGTGTGCGCTCATCCTTATCACCGGATTTGATGATAGTGTGGCAATGTGCTTCCAGAGTTCGGTGGTCTCTCCCGACAGCCTTGGTGATACTGATCATTCTTCCAAGGCTGCACCCGCAACGGGGTTGGAGGTTTGGATAGATAGACTGGCGGGAGACAGTAGGTATATGCGCATGGGCTGGTAGATGGTCGAGTTGACCGCATGGACCGCTCGTTTTGCGTGAAACATCACATAACGGGTCCATGTCGTCGATATTTCAGGGCCATGGTTTATCTTTTTGGCACACTAGCAGGGGAAATAGGAACTGTTTCCGCGGAACGGAAAGCCATGAAGTCGACTTACACGAAAATACGTCACTTCTAATATGGACGACATTCCGAACCTATAAAAGCAAACTTGCTTGGCATATTCATTCGTTATCATTATACTAATTACATAGCACCCATACATGAAGAAGAGAGCCAGCTTGGACTTGCACCTTCAGATCTAACCAAAAACCAAGGCCCTCACCTCGATGCTCTCTCTCGGCTTTGCGTTCTGGGGCGTCCTTGAGTCGAAAAAGGCAGTGTGTGGACACCGCTTCCCCACGCCGGGCTGGTTGTCTGAGCATTTCAACAACAGTCTCTCGTCATTATCCATACCCGACCAGTACTTCCATTTCAAGTCTGGGTTGTAGACGACCCCCATTGTCTCGCCGGTGCGGTTGGGATAGCGATGCTCGACCGGAACAAGATCAGTGTCCTTGACTGATGTAGCGGTAGCAATCGCCAACGGAGAAGATTGCACGTTGCCATTAAGTGGGCGCCAGACGTTGATGATGCGATAGCGACCCTTGAGCAACTGTTCGGCCTCATCTGGGTCTTCCACATGCAGGCGCACTCGCCACTCGGTCGCTCGGTCGGTCTGGTCGGAATGCGCCCTGTTGACGGGCCCGCGGCCGCTTGTCTCTCTCTCGCGACGGATCGTGTGGTCAAAGAGAATGACTTTATGTGCGCCTGGCACGTTGTCGATCAGGAACTGTTCGACTTCCGGGTAATACGTGCGTTTGACCTCGTCGTCATTGTTGAACGTTTCATAGCTGGTTGCCGAGGACACGCCACTGAACACCTGGAACGCATCGCGGTCTAGGGTGTACTCGTTCTCATGGCCGCGAATGTCGTCCACAGTGACTCGTTGCTTGGACTCGTTGTAGTTGCGCTGCGGTTGCCCGGCGGGTGGGGCCTCGACATAGTTGAAGGGCACAGAGCCGTCAGAGGGCGGAACGTAGAAGGTGAGTTCAGTCTCGACGGGGCCGCGGGGGATGGTTGGGTCGTATTGGACCTTGGTCTCCTCCCTGGTTATCGTCGTGGTAGTCGACATTTTCAACCTTCTTGAATGCGCGGTATTGAACTGAGACGTCTAATACTTGTAGATTGTAGATGGTAAACCGATGATAGATTTGCCATAGCATGGGCCTCAAACATTTTATTTATACTCTAATTTTTGGCACTTGATTATCAATCACCCTTGTATTCCCCCGCAGCCAAGGAAACCTCTCGGCGACAATCGTGAGGCTATGGTAAGCAGATCCCATTTGTCATCGCGCAATCACATCATCGCCGTAACTATGCGCGAATGAGGAGGGAAAACGTCATCTCAGTCCAATCACGCGGGCCGGAGTTGCGGAGTCACGGAGAGGCGGGAACATACACCTTAGGGTTAGGGTTAGGGTTATGGACGTCTACATATAGGACGCTCATTGACAGCTTGTTCAGATAAGTTCTTAGAGAATGTTCTTAGAGAATGCTCTTAATGTTCTACTAATACTTGGGCGGACTCAACGTCACTATCTCAACTAAATCTTCCGTCGATGAACTTTCCAAGGCATAATCCGTCCCCAGATCGTTCAACCCCCTCCGCTTACGCTTCAGGATATCATTTCTTGCCGGTGGCTTTTTGGACCTGTGAATGTCTCGATTCGGGCTGCCGGAAAACCCACCACCGCTGTTGGCCTCGGATTCGGCTCGCGGGAAGAAGTACAGGACAAACAGACGCATGCTGGGCATCGATGCCACCAGGATGCTAGCCGTCATCTCAAGAGTGCACCACCAGCCGAGAGCAATGACCGCGTCCGCGCGCATAAGCTTGGTTGGTGAAGAAGAATTGCGGAGGTTGAGCACGCGGATAATGGAGGCGATAATGACACTGGGTAGTGGCAGATCAGAACGTGAGCAACCGGCCATGGAGAGAGGATCTCTTCTATACGTACAAGGTTCCGCCTAGAAACATCAAGCTGGCCCGCAGCTTTTTGCTGAAGCTCATACGCAAGCGCCGCAATTGCCAGAGTGGTAGAATTATGATTCCCAGATCCAAACTGATATTCAGGCTGGCAGCCCAATACCACATGAGATCAAGATTAATATGGCGGCCAGTGAACTGGCCGTCCCAAGCCGTCCACGCGCCGCTGAGTGGGGTATGTGACGCCAGAAGAGCCACGACGAACGACACATTATAGCATACCACTACACCAATGAAGGCATACAAGGTGACGACCATGTGTGGGAATAGCCGGAGATAGAATAGAAGTATGGATATTTTCGTCAAGGAGATAACAGTGAGATATCCAAGGTCTGCGAAGAAAAACATCTGCAGACCCAAAAAAAACGGCGGATTAGCACATATGAATAAGCGGATAGGATTGATTCGAAGAGAAAACTATCACTGACCTTCATGTTAAAGTAGGTGTCCTTTAGTGGAATACTCCATATGGTTCGGCCCACCCCGGTCTTATACACTGTGTGCGCGTGTCAGCGGATCTGTCTGCTGTACATAGGTATCTTCTTGAACCAAGCGAGTACTTACTTTCAACTGCAAAGCCAACATGGGTCAAAAGTATCAACTGCAAATGGCAATCAGGTTATCTTTTCTGAGGATTATATATGACTGCATGAAAAAAAAAAAAAAAAAAAAAAGCTTACCCATGAGACCATGATCAGATAGTCCTCGGCAGTTAACCGGGAACGCCGCAAAAAGCACGCAGCTATTCTGACTGCCATAGTCAATGTCGCAATAGCGCCACACACCGGCACAACGATGACCAAAGTCTTTCCATCATCGGTGTTTGGTAGATGACACTGCGTATAGGCAGTAACATTTTTGGCAGCTAAGCTATCCAACACAGTACATTCCGCGTCGAAGCATGGAAAGAGATCGTCGAGAAACTGGCTCGAGCAGCTGCAGGTGGTATTGGCTAGAGAACAATTGAATTGTGATGCCGTTGTGACTGTGCAGTTTTCCTAGACTGCGGTTAGTGACAGCGCCACGATTCTCCGGGCTGGGATAGATTTGCATACCGCGCATTGCGGATATTGCGGATATGGAGACTGGCGTTGAGCGGCGCCAAAAACACTCGCTATTGATAATAATATTCCCGCAAAAACTGCTAGACGCTTCATGGCTGAACGAATGTCCTCAGGGTAACGGATACGCTGTCGTTAATCATATCCCGGCCGGAGGAGTAGGATCCACACCACAAATACTTGCAATCCTGCAAGCGATAGATCACTGACGCGGGGAGGCTTTGGAAGAGGTGTCATGGTAGGGAGGACTCGGTAGGTTAAGTAATGGATACATTGGGGCGTCGGGCCTCCTGGACCCTGAGTCAAGCCGAGATACCGGGAGTCAGGAACAGATGGTCCGGGACTGGTTTTAAGGGCCGGTTATCATTTAGTTTTCAAGCCTATTAAGGCTGGGCCAAAAAATGATCTACTAACTTACTCGGGCGCGGTAGAGCGAAACCTTGACGTTCGTATTAATTACTATTAAAGCGAACTATTTGGCATTTAGGGCGAATCCTGTACGGAACTAGGACCCAACTTAAAAAGATCGGCAGCGCTAGACGCTGTTCATCGAGATCGCCCGAGTCAGTGAGTAGTTGCGCATTTCCGAATCCGTACTCTTGACACCTCTTTGCAAGAGCTAATTACAATTTCTTCACAAACCTTGCCATAGATCGGCCCATGTAGTACGTATGTCTATGGCCGGTTCGGGGTTAGTAGGATTTCAGGGCTGACAGTTTTTATGTAACCCGCTTCATTGACCCATTTATATCCGTTTCCGGTTGATTCATGCTTTGAAATCATAGCAAAATGGGGCTTCCCCAAAATTGGCTGTGATTCTGGCTTCTGAATTCTTCTGGAGACTGATGATTGGAAACAGCCTTCCCGATACCATGCAGAACGACGTCCCTAATTCATCTTAGCAACTAATAAAGTTTGAAACAGCCAAGGGACAATGCTAAACTCACCCAAATGTAACCCGTTTTTTGTAAAGTAAGCGGTACGAGAAGCAAAGTCAATGCCACACCCGACCACATCGCCACTGCCAAAATTAGGATTCGGGGAGACAAGGTGATGGTCACCTTCTTCAAACGTATGGCCGTCTTGTCCATTATATCCCCAAGATTCGTCTTGCCGTCCAGGAAGATTGCTATCGGAGAGGGACGCGTCGCTGCAAAACCCAATGCAGATGTTGCTGCGGTAGGGTTGTCTCCTTAGCCGTCTACAATAACAATAACACGAGAAAGTGCCCAACTTACCTTCCATTTACAGCATGGTCAATTCTTATTTCAAAATAGAAAGGCTGGGTAGGGATTATTGGATGATCACCAGCAACTACAACTGAGTCAGATGATTCTTTATCGGTCTCTTCTGCTTCCCGTGTTAGGCATGACACAACACATACAAGACTGGGAAGGGAGTCATACCCGTACTGATAGTCAAGCCGTCATCACTAATTTCAACAGAAGTCTCGGTCTTGCTTTGTTCAAAATGGCTATATCTTTTGTTGGTTGGTTGGATTTTCACAAACTTGGACGGCGGCGAAGCAATAAGCTCTCCCACCGCGGGCAGCGCGTTATCATAAGACGACAAGAAGCGAGCAACGTCGTGACTCTCATACGCAATAGCGTAGAGGCATGGTGACCAAGCCTCACTGTCATTATCGGTCATATTGATATCTCCCCCATTGCCGAGAAAATAGCGGACGATCTTGGCGTCGTTGGCCCTTGCAGCTGCGATTAGAGGGCTGGCGTAATGGCCTCCTGCGAGATTTATATCGGCATTGTGCTGAACCAAAAGTTTTACTATATCCAAGTCACCAGCTATCGCGGCTTCTTGGAGAGGATTTCCATAGTCCCCGTCTTGTAAGTTTGGGTCTGCCCCGCGGTCGAGCAGAAACTTGACCATTTCAAGATTGCGCAGTCGCGTTGCTCGTTGGAGTGCTGTTCCTAGGCCATGGTTCTGATCACACGTGCAGGTACGCCCATACTTGGCGTTGAAATCCATTCCTTCGTCCAGAAGCCGCTTGAGTCCATCGAGGTTGCTGTCCGAAGCGGAATCCGGGACTGCAGTCCGCTTTTGTATCTCTTCCGAGTTGCTATCGTCCGTAGGTACGGTGAAGTCAGTCTCTGCAAGCATCTTCTGCAGGTAAGGGTCGTTGGGCACGTGTCTCTTCAACACCTCCAATAGAGAATTGCGGAGGATGTCGTATTTTAACAGGTGTTTCCACGATTGCCTTGCCTTGAACGACTGTATCGCGTCATCAACAAGCTTGGCGGGTACTTCTTGTCTCGGCTGCTGCTCCAAAAGTATATCTAGAATCTTCCCATCCCAATTCGAAGCTGACGCAAGCAGATGTTCGTCGGACACAACTAAATCACGAGCGTATTGGAAGACAAGTGTAATCATTTTACCAGCCGAGTTCCATCGCTTGATAGCAGCATGTAGGACTCCCGACGAGATAAGAGAAGGATCGCATTTATCGAAGACATATTTCGCCAGCGCGGTCGAATGGTTTTGGCTCCCAGCGGCAGCGCAAAGAACGCTTTCTGTGATTTCCATTCCGCCGTAGATTTCAAATAGCCAGTAGACCATTTCGGTGCGATCGTACGATATGGCCAATTCGAAGGCTCTCATTGGAATGGCAAGTCTTTCTCCTTTCGCATCATATATTGTTTTCAGCAGTTCCACCTTCCCGCTTCGCTCGACTAGCTTTACCAGTTGTGCTTCACCGACAGGGGCTTCCGGGTCTTGTTCAAGTAATAACCGTAGATTGTCGTTGCTAGATGACCAAATTGCAGAATTCACCATATCCTCGCTGACTCGGATATCCGGATGCCTATCGAAGCAGAGTCTCAAGATTTCATACCCTTGAGAGGAATTGCCAGCTGCAGTTGCTAATAATCCATGTGTAATTGGAACGTCCCACTTGGTAAAGAGATACTCAAGGATTTTATCTCCCTCTTTATTGTTGATAACAGCGTGGATAAATTTAGCAGGAAACTGTAGCTTGTCACACCGAGGCAAGATTTCTTGAAGTGTTTCGAGAGCTCCATGGCACAGAGAGGCTGCTTTTACAAGAACAGACTTTGTCATTCCTGATAGGTAGTACTCTGGTTTCCGGCGAATAAGGGCTTGGAGGACTCTTGGGGCTTTTTCTGCGATGGTGACCAAGTCCCTGGCAGGAAAAAGATCTTCTGGTTCTGAGTCTGTTGCTTCTAAAAGATAGAGCGCTAGCCACGGGATGTCTCGCATTATGGCAACTTGCTGACGGCTCCTTATAAAAGTCCGGGCGCCGGTGCCTGAAAAACAACTACTCTGGTCAATCCAAACATGAATGGTATTGTAACCGGGATCGATGATATGGTCCAAGAAGGGTTCCAGTTGTCTCGCATCTTCTGACGAATGGATGTGTTGGTGCCAGTGAGAAGATGCATATGTCAAGAAAGGATTCGATTGCTCCAGGTCGGACCTACGCCCGATAAATCGTACCGGCAATGGAAGATCCCGGAATTCGTCAAAGCTGATATATGTCACGCATGCTTTGGCTAGAAGAAACTCCAAATCTTGGCCATCCCAAAGCTCCAGTTTGTCAAGAGGCCATTTTTGGACAAAGTAATCTTCCATGACCGAATTATTAAAATGAACTTTAGAGTTGATGACCTTTAGAATAGGTGTATGGTCTTGTAGTTTCAGATTCTGGATATAATCTTCTGTGAGCTGAAAATTGCCCGTTTTCAACTCATCGAGTCGGCGGCTAGATGGTCCTGAGAACAATGTAATTGCCGCTTCCAGGGACTTAATTGAGAGCGGTGATTTTGCTTTGGATACCCAAGCGAATATTAAAGCGTTGATGTTGTCGGCTTCGACAAGAGCCTGGATTTGGGTTTCCATGGTCAACCCAGCCATGTCAATCTGCGAGTGTTCTTCCGTTCGCTCTGCCATGTTTTTTTTTTTTCGGGCATTTATTTTGAGCTTCGATTGAGTTTTTTCGTAAAATTAAAATCCGCGAGGCTGATTATCTCCAGCAGGCAGCAGGCTCGGCTGCGATGCGGGGTTCAAATGTTGGTTCAGCCGCATGTTGTTCACATGTGTAACCTTCTGTTCTTCTGAAATATTGCAACCTAAGTTGTACATATAATTGATTTGTTACATCACAGTCACAAGGCTATTGCAGAGCCATTCGATGATACGTATACATGTAAATGTGCACCCGTTCCGCAGCTAAGCCTGTTCAACATGGCTCACTATCATCTCCCCCTTCGCCCCCTGCTGCATAGCATTTTGTTCCTCTTCGATACGTAGCTGCTCAGCCTGAACAAGCTCCGCGGGGCGAGTGCGCTGCGTCAGTGTCCGCTTTCCGCATACTATCGGCGATCGATGCTGCAGGAAGATCTCATTCATGTCTTCGAGCGTCCGTTGTGATGTCTCGGGATACAAGCAGAAGACGACAGGGAAGTAGGCCCAGACGATAATTGCAAACACTGCATTGTCAGTTAGTGGGACATAGAATAACCTAAAAGGAACAGGGGAAGAGGAAACATACTCAGGTAAAACCGCCAGTGCAAGTTATCTACCCCGACTTTGGTAAACTGCGTGACAATGAATCCGCCCATCCAGTTAGTGGCTGTGGCAGCTGCTGCACCGCGCGTGCGCCAGCCCAGCGAGTTGACCTCTGAGTTGTATACCCAGGGAACTTTGGCGAAGCTGGTGCCGTAGAAGAAGTAGTACAGGAAGAACATGGCTGTTGTAACGCGGCCAAGCTGTGATGAGTTAGATTCTGCTCTTCTGATGGGTGGCTTTTCTTTTTCTTAGAATTATAGTAATGAGATACGTACTAATTCCTTGCGAGATGGATCACTTTCCGCCTCTTTCAGGCAGATCGATGCAATCAGGTAGCATGAGCCCATGGTGAGAGAGCCATAAAGCATCATCCTAACCAGTCAGTTCACACCATATCAAAAACGAGTGGCAAATAATGGGAAATAACATACTTTCTTCGACCAAAAAAGTCAATTATAAGAAGACAACAACACGCAGCAAAGAGATATATCGTTCCGTTGACAGCCGTCAAGAGTCGACTCATTTGCTCATCCAGACCAACACTCTGCTGTAGGAGGGTCGGGAGATAGTAACCTAAAGCATTCACACCACTAAATTGTTGCATAAATTGTGTGCCGCACGAGAGAAGTAACCTGCGGAGCGTCTGAGTTTTATCGCGACAAAGAAGAACATCCTTCACAGGAACACTGTCTTTGCGCTCCTCTTGAAGGGCGGCCTGGATGGATAGGAATTGTGCCATGACATTCGGGTTTGTGACCTCAACATTTGGGCCTTCGAGTCGTGCAATCACCTGGATCGCTTCGTCTGGGCGGTCCTTGAGGAGGAGCCAGCGAGGCGACTCTGGAATGAACAGCAATGCGGTTGCAACGACAACGGGGAATACCAGCTGGAAACCAAGTGGGAAGCGCCACTGTAGTGCACTGCCTTGGAAATACAACCCATAGTTCATCCAACTGGCAAGACAGAAAGCCGCTGTATTGCATAGCGATCCCACCACGACGAGCTTTCCGCGTGACCGTGGACTTGAACATTCTGCCTGATACACAGGACAAGTGGACGAAGTCAGTCCCATACCAAAGCCATTGATGATACGCCCAACAATCATCTGTGGTAGATGCCACGAAACGATCTGCAGAATGGCGCCAATGACGTTGAAGCAGAGTCCCATGAAGACGGTTTTCTTCCGGCCAAGTTTGTCCCCAAAAGTGAAAGCGCAGATGGCACCGAAGAATGCTCCCAGAGAGAAACAGCTGGTCGTGATTCCGGAAGTGTTGGCATTGGAGGTTTCGGGGAAGTGCTTTTTGAAGTCGGCTGAGATCATGACTCCGGAGAAGACGCCTTGATCGTAGCCAAACCAAGCCATTGAACTAGCATTTGCATTAGCGGTCTCTACATCAGTTGAAGGATATATGGGCAGTACCAGGCATTGGCGATGGTGACGAAGGCGAGAAGCCACCTTCCGGAGAGACGGTTTGATAGATCAAGGAAGGCCATGGCTGCTCGTTCCTACTCTTGACTGAGTGGAGAAGATACTAGTATTTTGCAGGACAGCGGAGAGAGAAGGCCACTGGAGGTCCCTTGCAATGCTCATGACTGTCATTAAAGCAGACACGAGGGCAATAAATAGTCCAAGAGTGGTTTGATGCTGTGGTCGGCTAACGGCAACGATGCCGGAAACCCCATGGGGAGACGCAGAGGCCGGGGAGATGAGCGGTGGGGCCTTGGAGGCTTCTGGTTGGTTCGGGGATGAGCGGCAGCAGTTGCCAGCCAATGGTAATGCTTCCAAGTTTAGCGCGCTTATGTGATTGGCTGTTCTAGTTTTTACATAATCCACTGGGCTACACTGTGGTAGATATATGACAGGAAACTTACTCAGGAAACACTATTATAATTGTCTTTCATCGGCACATATAGACATAAACGATTCATGTGACGTTCTAGCTATCTATCTTTAATCAAGTGACAAGACCAGGTCTACTTCGATCCACTCATTTGAAGAGCCTGCGTCACCAAATCACGCACTGTATCCCTGAACGAATGGTATGAATAGCCGAGTTCCTTGCTTGCCGTCTCTCCATCCAACCCGTAGCTGTCGTCGATTTTCTGCTCGTCTTTGGAAACTCGGTCTTTCAAATCTGCAAACTCTTGAGCAATGATTCCCGCCGCCTTTGCGTACGAGAATCGCTCTGGTGCTGATGGCGTATACCTTCTCCCACCAGCCTCCTTTGTAAACAGCGCTTCAACATGCGCAGCAGCCAGATCGCGCGCATCGATCCAGAAAGGTACGCGCGCAACAGGCAAATCCGAGCCACTTGCAACCTGCCACAGCATCGCATTCGACTCATTCAGCTTCTCGACACTGGAAACAGGGTGTACCACTGGTCCGAACGTCATGGGAGGACAAAGGGCTACGAGATCAAAGGCAGGCTTTTTCTCGCGGATATAGTCCCAGGCCGCCAGTTCGGCAAACTTCTTCGATCCTCTGTATGCCACAACAGCAGTTGTAGCCTTGTCTGCTGCCTCTTCGTATGTTAAAGGGTTCCAATCAGCTCCAGTGTAGGTAAAGTATGGAGGCGCTTTGCGGTTGGCATCAAGCACCGAGGCAAACGAGGACGTCAATACAATGCGCTTGATTTTCGGGTTCGTAGAGGCTGCTTCGAATACAGCCCTGACTCCGTTGATCGCAGGGCGAATGAGTTCTTTTTCGTTGTCTTGTGTGTCATATGTAAAGGGCTAGATAAAATTAAGCTGTCAGAATATTGCATAACATCATCAGCTTGGGTCGAATTACACTCGCTGTGTGGACAATCCCATCGACGTCTTTCACGGCCTCGACAAGGCCACCGGGATTTTCAAAGTCTTCAATCTGTACAAACTCGAGTAAGTCTGCATAGTTTTTTCGCGCCTGCAACATGGCATCTCCCTTGGCTAGAGATCGAGTGGCACCCCGCACGCGGATTCCACGAGCTAGCAGGGCATCCACGATGTGAGCGCCAATGAAGCCGGTGGCACCGGTAACGAGAACAAATTTGATATCCATTGTCATCAGGTCAAAATACTCTCGTGAGACAAAACAAAGTATAGAAAAGAAAAGAGATATCCTAAAAATGTTTCTCTGTTTCAACACGGCGATTCCAGTTTCACAGTAGTTACTTTCTCGATACATCTAGATGCGGGGACTCTGACGTGGTTCGACGGGGGGAGGCGGCAGCTCCACAATCAGTGTCCGGGGGGAAAGCCGATTGCAGTCTAATTGGGTATAGAGCTGCTTGGAAAGGTCAATGAGGGACGAGTGGGCAGTTCGCGCTGAGAAGAGGGGACAATATAAGGTAAGATCATTTGCACTGCGTTTTTGTACTCGCGACCATCTTGTTGCAACAACTGGATTTCTGATACACAAAATGGGTTCTCTCGCCGTAACCACCGAGCACGATGTCACCATCACCTCCTTCGAAGTCATAGACTTGCGCTTCCCCACGAGTCTTGACGGTGTCGGCTCAGATGCAATGCATGTGGGCACTAATGGTTCGCACCCTTACATTCGACTGAAGACAAACCACAACGATTTGATCGGAGAGGGGATTGTAAGTGCTACATCCCCGGTCATTTATGCCGTGACTAATAACAAATAAATAGGCCTTCAGCAATGGACGAGGAAGCGAGCTCATATGCTTGGCCCTCGACATCTTCGCACGCCGTGTCGTCGGAAAAACTATGCTCGAACTCACTCGAAATATGGGCAAGACATGGCGATATATGGTCTCGGATTCGCAATACCGGTGGATCGGACCAGAGAAGAGTGTCACACATCTGGCTGTCGCCGGAGTATTGAACGCAGTTTGGGATCTATGGGGGAAGATCCTGCGCAAGCCTGTGTGGCAGATCGTTTGCGATATGACCCCGCAGCAGATTGTGCAGTGCATCGATTTTCGATACATCACGGATGTCATCACTCCTGAAGAGAGTATAGAAATGCTCGAGAAAACACATAAGACTAAGGATGATCGACTGAAGGAAGTATTCGAGAATCGTGCGGTCCCTGCCTACACCACTTCCGCGGGGTGGCTGGCCTTCTCCGGTGATCGCATGCGAGAAGTGCTACAAGAAACCATCGCGGCTGGATTTACCGTTTTCAAATTCAAGGTTGGCACCAGTGTGGAAGCAGACCGAGAGAGGTTGTCTGCTGTAAGAGAGGTGTTGGGATACGACAAAGGGTATCAGATCATGATTGATGCAAATCAGGTAAAGTCAAAGGAGTGCATTATGCTATCAACAAGACTGACGACCTCAGGTGTGGAGTGTCCCCGATGCTATCGAGTACATGAAGCAATTAGTAGAGTTCAAGCCAGTTTTCATCGAAGAACCTACCAACCCCGATGATGTCCTTGGCCACGCAACCATTCGGAAAGCCCTTAAACCATACGGCGTTGGCGTTGCTACTGGAGAGGCAGCACAGAATCGTGTTACTTTCAAACAGCTCTTGCAAGCCGAGGCAACGGATGTTTGCCAGATTGATGCTGTCAGACTCGGTAGCGTGAATGAATGCCTAGTAAGTTTTTCCAATACTTTATTTGATTTCGCTTCATTTTTGTCCTTTCGGCTGACTTTTCAGGCCGTTATGCTCATGGCCCACAAATTCGACGTACCCTGCGTGCCACATAATGGGGCCATGGGCTTGACCGAGTTGACTTCTCATCTCAGCATAATCGACTACGTTGCCATCACTGGACGTAAGTCAATGCTCGAAAATGCCGATAGCCACCGCGAGAATCTGCGCCACCCTTCCAAGATTGAAAATGCCCATTATGTCACGCCGCTAGCCCCGGGATACTCCACCGGATATACCGATGAGGCATTGGATAAATATACCTACCCTGCAGGTAGCTTTTGGAGCAGTGATATTGGACAGAAAATCATCGCCCAGCCCACTGGTGGAGAGTTGTAACAAAATGCAAAATCAGTCTTGCTTTTAGAGTAGATAGTACCCGAATCACACTTGTACAAGAAGTCTGCGCTTCTTCCGCATATCCTCTAAAATTGAAACAACCACTTCAAGGCTTGAAAATGCCCACGGCCGAAAGTTGTTAATTACCATTGTCTGGAGCTCATCGATATCCGGTACAAGATCTTGGAGATCTCGATTCAAAGAAGCCAGAGTAAGAATGATAATCGCACCAAGGGAGCTAGGCAACCCAGTTAGCATAATAATGCCAGCAGTTAGAATAAAAGAGTTCATACGATAATGCAAATGTCCAAGTATATTGGCTAGGCATAGTCACAACTTGCGTGGCATGGTGCAGGTACCATCGGCAGCTCTCAATACAAAGACCAGCCTTTTCAACCATTGATTGCGGTGCACGGTCAGAGCCGTGTGTAACAATACAAAGCAAAAACGGTCGGTAAATGATGTGTCTAGCTGCAAAGTAACGAATCTTCAATATTGTTTGTCGACTCGCAGGGCTCTCTGTAGCGGTGTCTTCAAGGTTGGGCCGGAAGTCCTCCGGTATAGACGAATACCATGTTTCCAGCTGGGAGCGCAATTCGTTGCAGACTGCATCAATAGAAGCCACTTCCTCCATTGAAAAGTCATCCAATATTAACGACCTAATTGCTGGTTGTGAAAGCGGGTGCTTCTCGCCTGGATATAAGGAGTTGTGAATGCGGTTGAGCAAGCGGCGAATTGATATTTCCGCGAGATAATGGGTTGACTCTGTAAGTCCGAGATTGGTGCAACTTGGAAGATAAATATTGTCTGTTAGTTCTTCCATTCCACTCCGTGGGAGCTCAAGCTCGGCCAGCCGATCACACTCAATGAGGAAGCTGGACCAAAAGAGACGAGCAAGATGTTCTGCTTCGTTAACATCCCTTGATAACTTTCGAAGTGAATCGATCCTATATGTGTTAGACTCGAATAAACGCTATGGGCCAAAAACACATACCCAACGCGATTTATCTGTAGTACTGTTGATGCGGAATGAATCAGGCGCCAGCTTTGAAGTGGTCGGACGATGTAAGCAAAATAGATACTTGCTAGGACTAGAACTTGAGCTGCCACCATGCTGGAAGGAAGGGACCATGCAGAAAGGGACATTAGAGTTGGCATAGAGTACTGTATATACTCCATACCTGGAGGCGATGTTTTAAACGCTTCAGGATCTGGTGTGGCTGTCGCAACGGCTCCCAGCGCCAAAACGACCATACATAGCGTGGATTCAGGGCTGTGATCAGGCCCCATCTCCAAAAACCTTTCGTAGCAATTCTCGAAGTCCTTGGGATCTAAAATAGGGTGATTTGTGTGAACAACAGAGAAAAAAATAGACACCAAATGATCCGCAATCTCGCGCTGGATGTTAACGGGAGGTGATGATAAAAGGCATCTTTCAAGGGAAAATAGTGGCGAATCAGAGCTCCGCAGTTCTAACCTGAAAAATAAATCCGTTGGATAGTCGCCGATCAATGCTCTAACGGACGGTAAAGTCAATAGGTAAGTTGACGATGTCTTGTGCTTCACGGGAATGGTGAGAGGCGGTAAATTTGTCAAGTCAGGCGAGACACCCAGACGAGAGGAGGGCCAATTGTCAGACTGTGTGTCTCCAGCTGTTAGTGAATGCTGACTCTGCGGCGTCTCTGCATTGCTCAGACTGCGCATCTGAGCACCAGAGAGAGCAGTTATGTAATCCGACTGTTTCTGGACGAGAGTCTCAAGGCTTCGCAACCTATCCAGAATCTCGCGGCTGCCTCCCGATGTATCAATTCTAGGAGCTGTAAGCTGCTTTGCTTTACTTCTTAGCCGTGGGAAGGTTGCTTGCCTTTGCGACGGCGTGTCATCGTAGTGACACTCAACATCCAGCTCGACGCAGTGCGAGCATGACGGCTTCTGGGCGTCACAACGTCGCTTTCTGCCCGAACGAATTAGTAATTTCGGCCACAGTTCTGAGGAGGGCCTCGGTTACCTGCTGCGGCAAAAATCGCAGGCCAAGGCTGCTCGTTTTCGTGTGTAACTCATGCCGCTTTATTCATAAAGTGAAGTGAGATGAACAAGCTTCGAGTTGCTTCATTCTTCGCTTCCACCGGCAAGAGGTCAGCTGACCACCCCACTAAGGAGGCCCAAATAACTTCATTTTATCCAAGAAATCAAGCTAGATTTTTAAACTGATGGCAAAAGAATAATTCTTTTTACTTACACTATTTAAATGAATCACTAAATAAAAGCTCAAAAATCCGTTGATGGACATCTGGAACAGTGTAGTAACAAACAAGAAAAGGATATGAATCGGATCCCATCTATTTAAGAGCCAACAGATTCATCGCCTAGCAGTCATACCTATGTCATTAGGTAAATGTTTCATATTCACCGCCGTAGACATTGGATCATCTGATATTGTTGGTGACTTCAGATGTCAATGTATCAGTCATCCCGAGCGGAAGCGTTGATGGTCACTTTATCATTGACCTTGGCCACATTAGTACTTTCAAGACACACTTTATATCTGAACTATGTCCTTGATCTTCTACTTTAGGTCTTTGTACAGCTTAGAAATTAGGTTTTGCTGTTCGCCATGCACTAGATACTACTTGGTCGGGTTACTCAAATGAAACGCTTGGCAAAATGACTCCTTAATTTTATATAAATATAATGACTATTCAATGCACCGATTGATGAATGACTCAAGCAAATTGGTGAGTCACAAGAACGTCTATATGATCCGCGAAGAGAGGGTGAACAAACCTTTTTCTCAATACAACACTACACCAGCAGGTTAAGAACAACAAGCAGGCCCATACAACATGAATACACTTGTGGATGAAATTGCTATACGTAACTATTCATCTCCTATAGGTAAAATAGCAGAAGGAAAGAGTCGCTAATGGACCGCAGGTGAGCGAAAGGGTTTTCTCGACCATGTGACAAGCATACTTCCCTCTCCTCCTATTCCGTGGGAAGAGTGGGAAGGTCAATTCTATTATGACGGGAGACATAGGGAAAATCGAGGACGCTTAAGAGAAGTCATGGAGTCTGATGAATTTTTTGATTGGATGCGCTGCGAGGAAAGTCGCATGCTCGTGTTACGTGCCAGGGACCACATCGACTATCGTTGTCTATCTGCAGCCATTAGAGACCTTGTGAACAGAAAACCTGCTATTGGGCCACTTCAAGATGCGTCAAGTGCCATCTATCATGATATGTGTGGTAAAAACGAGCATGGCCCGGTTGTTTCACAAATAATCCCCTTCGTTCTGAGCTGGGATATCAGTTATTTGCAGGGCCACAAGGAAGAGGTGAATGAGGCCCTGGAAATTTTTGAGAATCCAGACGTGGCTCAAAATGAAAAATGGACCACAATCTGGGATCTTGCCAAGGTTATTCTCAATGAGTGGAGCGAGCTCAATCCCAGAAAACCGACCTATATTGTCCTCGGAAGAGTGGCACAGAATCTAACGGCCTCTTCACACCCCCCCGATGATTTGTGTTCGGAAGGCCTTCAGCAGTTAATCTTCTATATGGCACGTATGATTCAGGGCACTTCGAATATCAAAGTGTGGCTTCTGATCTGGGACAACTCTTCTTCGACGAAAACTTTGGAGGAAATACCTGGACCCCACAATTCGATTATCAAAGATATTGGGGATCAGTTTAAGGAAATGACATGTGGAATAGATTGGGCGGCCAGGAGCTCTTGAATTCTGCAACACAGAACTAGACAAGGCAATATTTGAGGCTGGCTTCGAGTAGTCTGCAAGATGCATGCGATTATACCAATCAGAATGCATCAGGCAGCCCCAAATAGTTCTATACTTTTCTTTACATACTACTTTACTTAATCTAATACTAATCACTATACATACCAATTAACCCGTATACCCATAATACGTAATAAAATTTCTCGGCTGTAAACGTCTTGTCAAATTCTAGGCCACTACACTCATTTTCAAATGCTATATCTAATGTCAATAGGTATGTAGATAGGCATATAACATCTGATGGTGTAATATATATATGCATGTTGTAATCTCTATGACAGCCATCTATGCACACTGATTAATCTTCAAATATCACAAATTAGAAGCTTGAGTTGCCCGCCGCAGATAATCTCGCCAAACAACCTCAATATCATTCCTATAAATCCAATCCATCTCATTGCCAGTTGCAAACAGCCCGATTCGCGTGTCAAGAACACTTTCGAATATACTCGTCGGGTCGCTGCTTTGGGCTTTGGCTTCGGTGCGTGCTTTGAGGACCTTGGCCTGTGCGTTGTCGAGGTGCTTGTGCATTCTTAGATAATACGGCGAGCGGACTTCGTTGAATATTTCTAGAGCGTCTGCAATGTTTTGCAGTTTTATAGTCTGTACTTCCTCGTCGTTTTTTGGGGTGGTCGATCGAGGTCTGGTGGTAGTTTGCTCTATTGCTCGAGCGAGAATCCAGCCATCTTCCAACGCAAAAGCAGCACCGGAGCCGAATGCACCTGGGGGTTTATTATCAGCAAATTCACATTCTTTCATATCAGGGTTGGAATTTACCAGAAAGTGGATGGCTGGCGTCCCCTAGAAGTACTACTTTGCCCCATCCTACAAGCTTTTCAAGCCTGGGGCCCGAAAAGGCAGAGAATTCTTTCCAGTATCCTTCCGGAACGCGAGAAAGAGCATCACGTACTCGGGGGTCAAATTGCTGTCAGAACATTAGCCATCCAGTTAGACCGTATGAATAGACTATACAAAAATTCAGTATTACCGTAAAGTGAGCGGTGACTCGCTCGTTTGTCGCAGGGACTCCCCAACTAAACCTCCTCTCCGTATCTAAGGCCGGATCTATGATGTAGCGACACGAAACCTCTAGCATTTGCTCGGCGTTTGAAGGGCTCGAGTCGGAAAACTCCAATGGATCATCAACCAGGGAGAAATAACAGTGACCTGCAGGACCATGCCACCAGGATGTTTCTGGAACCAAGTTGGGGATATGAGATAGAGACTTCGCTGGAACTAGGGTCCGCCAAATAGTAGTACCTGGTGCTGTTAGCTAAGTACTGCTATAGATATATCCACTACTACCCGTGAAGCTTGTAACATGTTCTGGGAAGATTGCCAATCTCGTAACCTTTTTAATTAGTAGTAGATAAATTTCACGAAAGCAGACAAACTTACAGATCGAATTCCGTCTCCGCCGATGACTAGATCGGCTATAGTCTCAGTCCCATCCTCAAAACTGAGACGAACGCCTTGCGTTTCAGCGTCTTCAATTGAGACCAGTCTTTTATTAAGCTGTATAATACCCTGCGGGACTTTTCCTATCAAGGCAGACTGTAGCCTTGTTCTCCTCACCCGTCTCGACCGGTACTTGAGAGGCAGAGTCCCAGGGCCCCTGGTACTCTTGACTTGACCGGATACTCCATTTCTAGAGACACATGTAAGTGGAGGAAATAAATGACAGCACTCATGATTTATATTGCTGGAACTGCTAGAAACAGGTTTTTTGAAAAACCTACCGGTGAAGCGTATCCTGCTGTAAATGGCCCCGCACGCCCTCGGCAGCCCCGAGAAGTTCAAGAACCTTCCAACAATTGTACCCAATGTTAATTCCTGCGCCGACTTCTCTCAGCTCGCGCGCTTTTTCGTACAAGTCTATTTTGATGTTTGGGAGGGCTGATAATGCAATTGCAGCACCGAGGCCAGCTGGGCCGCCGCCGATAATAGCGACACGGATGGTGTCTGCTGAGGACATTGTTTAATTATTGTTTATGGTATGGGATAGCGACGCCTTTAAATTGTGTTGTTATTTGTGGGACGGAATTAGAACGCTGTTTATATATGATGTTTGAAGTTGTCATTTCCTCAAACTATTGTGCAATATTAGTCGGTTTCTAATGACGCGATCTTATTAATTCTATCATTGATTACTCAGGGCTGCGCGGAGCAAATGCGCTTTTCCGAGAGCAAAAATTCCAGTATATGAAGAAAAAGAGACAAAAATGAATGATATATGACGAGTAAAGATTGTAAGAATCACTAAAATACACTGAACTTTGAACTGCAGCATTGCCACGTGTTGAATATCCAACTACCTGCCTCTGAATACGTACTCGACCGAGTCAGACAGCGTAAAACCAAGGGCATTGTTCGTCAAATCAAGCTACTTTCATACCCTATTCGCCAGTGTATACACAAATAACAAGCCCCTCAAAACAAACTGACGTCACCCACAATACTATAGCAGGCCCAAAAAAATATCCGCATTAGGCAACCCTTTTCCCAAAACGGCTATCGACGTCAGAAGCGCTGAAAAGCGCAACGCGCAACCGGGGCCAACCGCCACGCTGAGTCTAAAGATTAAATAGAAGCTTGACCTAGCGCTGCTTTAATTTGCTGTTTAGTACGCGCGAAAAAAAGGGTTTCTAGGATTTTTAGCCTTTTAGGCAGTGGTTCTAAAGTTTTCTCACGCAAACCCTATCCACAGCCAAGCCCAATCGGCCCCTTAAAGCTTGGTTGCGCGCGCAAACATTTTATTTGCGCGCTTGGTCTTGCGCAGCGCATATACTTAAACGTATATACAAAAATGAACTAAATATGGAGACAAAATGTAGACAAGTATATAAGTGTGCCCCCCTCATTCCCCCGGCTTTATGGGATGGCAAGTGCACTAGAATCATTGAAATATATCGAACTGAATACAGCTACGACAAAAAGGGTCAACCCTAATTGCAAGGGGTTTACTGGTTCATTTATACGTCGTCAAAATATTGAGAAAAACAAATATAATGCTTTGGTCAGCTTCAGCTGCTCTGCTCCTTGCCGGAGCGCAAACCGCTTTTGCGTCGTGCAAATGTGTATGTCTAGTCACACATACTGAAAGGTACAAAGCTGACCGTACTACAGACACCAACAGACGAGTGCTGGCCGACCCTCTCGTCATGGAACTCTCTCAACAGCTCCGTCAGCGGCCGCCTAATCCATAACAAACCGCGCGCTGAAGCGTGCTATCCAGGACAAAACTACAATTTGCAGGCATGCCAAGAAGTTGCCAAGGAATGGGGGGATCAGTCGGTCATTGCGCTGGATCCCATCGGATACTCGTACCCTGGCACGCCCAGTTGCGCGCCTATTAACACCACGCTGCCTTCGTATCCGCTGTGCGAGCTCGGCGCGGCGCCGGCGTACTCGATCAATGCGACCAGTGCGACGGATGTGTCTGCGGGTGTCAGGTTTGCAAAGGAGAACAATGTGCGTTTGGTGATTAAGAACACGGGCCATGATATGGTTGGGAGGTAGGTTTACTTTGTCCCTTTAAGCAGACGGTGATAGGGCTGACGCTTGGCAGATCGCAAGGATACGGCAGTCTGAGTATCTGGATCAAGTACATCCAGGCCGGCCTCGAGTTTCACGAAAAGTTCGCCCCTGCTGACGGGTGCCAATGGAACTGGACTGGCAGCGCAGTCACCGTGGGCGGCGGATATGTGTGGGAGGACGTGTACAACTTTGCCGCGGAACACGGCCACGTCGTTGTTGGCGGTGACGAAAAGGTATGTCTTCTCGAAACATATTCTCAGACGTATACTAACGTACGTATAATAGACCGTCGGTGCCATTGGCGGTTACATCCAAGGAGGCGGCCACTCGCCCTCCAGCCGCTACTTCGGCCTGGGAACCGACCAAGTGCTCGAAATGACCGTGGTGCTGGCGTCTGGCGAAGTCGTCACAGCGAGCGCCTGCGAGAACCCAGACCTGTTCAGGGCCCTGCGCGGCGGCGGTGGCGGCACTTTCGGCGTGGTCATCTCGGCCATCATCAAGGCGTACCCGACCAAGCCGATGCTGCTGCACAGCATGTCCGTGATCCCGGTCAAGGCGACCATTGCAAACACAATCAACGCGACTGCAAACATCATGTCCAAATTCGCTGTGCTCTCCGACACGGGATTCTCAGGCTATGCGCTGATAGGCGATGCGTCCATGGCCTCGCCCTCGTACCCAACCTCGCTGTACGCGCATGGATTCGGCATGATGATCCAGGACGAAGAGCATCAAGACGCTATCATCGCCGAGGCCAAGTCACTCGTCCAAAAGGAGATTGTGAACGACCTGCTGCCCTACAATGGAACCGAGTTCCTCATCACATCCACCTTTGAGACCCTGCCCACGTTCGCCGAGTACTACAACGCGATCGGCGGACAGTCGACGACGGGCAACACGAACATCATGCTGAGCTCGCGCATGTTTGGCAAGGAATCGCTGGAGAACAACGCGCTCAAGCTGAACGAGATGCTGCACACGGTGTTTTCCGAGACCGACAACGGCACGCTCACCACAGACAAGACCATGTTCCTGATGAACCTGGTGGGCGGCGGCGCCGTGCTCGAGTCGCAGCCACACGTCTCGGTGAATCCGGCGTGGCGCAAGACATATGTGCTGAACGAGATCATCGCCGAGTGGCCGTTTGACCTGACCTCGCAGGAGATCAGGGCGTTCAAGGACAATGTCGTGTACCGCAAGACGGATGCCATGAAGGCGCTGACCCCGGGGATGGGGGCGTATATCAACGAGCATGTGGGCGAGGACCTGGACTGGAAAATGGACTTTTACGGGCCCAGCTCCAACTACGACTGGCTGTTGTCGGTCAAGCAAAAGTATGATCCGGAGGAGGTCTTTTGGTGCTGGCGCTGCGTGGGCAGCGAGGGCTGGACGCAGGAGACCGACGGCCAGCAGTATGGGCCGCTGTGCCAGACCAACTAATGCAATCCCATTGCTGTATAGTAGTGTACTTCATTTTCCATGTATTATGGATGCCGCATAGCCTGCATATAATTTATTTTTTTTCAGACATACATTCAATATATCAAGCTCATTCGAAAAGGCAGTAGATTTATGACGTCATCTGATTAATGCAACAATACGAAACCAACAAGAAAAAGCATATGTGCAATAGGAGATTATACCGAATGATATAGTGCAAACGCCTGCCTAACTAACAACCAATAAATAACCATACCAGTATTTTGACCACACTCCATATATGCCCAGCAAGTAAGTACTATACGACAGCCAACAGCTACGCACGCCGTCGGCTCACTCGCTCGTTCATCTGCGGAAACATCTCGTAGCTAGTTGCACTCTTGCTCCCCGTGGGGTACCATTTGATGCCCAAGTCGATGGGGAAGTCCGGATGCAAAAGACCAAAGCGGTCCGAATTTGTCGGGACCCCGTCCACCTCGTCCGCCACGGGCTCCGTGATGGTGTCGATGAGATTGCGGTCAATCCAGCCCTGCGGCTTCACCTGAAGCCGGTCCATGCGGGAAATGTCGTCGTCGATCTCTTCGTTCATGAGAGATGTCAGAGGCGGCGCGCTTTGGTTGCTGCGAGAGCTGTGGTTGGCCAGGATGTGGTAGGGCAGGTTCGGGCGCGTCGCCGGCTTGTCCGACAGCTCGGCCAGGATGTTCAATCCCACGTTGCCCTGATTGCGAGTCGACCGCGTGGCATGGTAGTTTTGGCTCGCAGTGCGCGCCATGTCTGCAGCCGCCGGCGTTCCAGCGTCGTCCATGATGGCAGCGCTATCCACATCGTCCGCGTCGCTATTGTTCCCGTTAGTGGTTGTGCCAACACCCTCCTGGTTTTTCGACGTGGAGAAAAAGTGCGCTGTCGCAACATGGGCTTGGTTGGCATGCAACGCAAGCTCCTTGTCGGTGAAGAGCGAGTTGATGCTGTATGTCTTGTCTGTCTGCTGTTTTTCGGCAGTAGCTTTGGCGCGCTCGGCGGGAGTCGACAGCCCATCGCGAGCAGGGGACCCAATATCTTCTTCGGGGGCTTTTCGTTTTCTCTTGTTGTTACCACTGTCAATGCCGTTGCCGAGCTCGTCAATGCCAACGCGGTGTCTGGTGTGGCGAGTCTTGCGGTTACTGTGGATGCCACCGGGACTGGCTGGGTTCGTGATGGTGAACTGGTTCGGGTGGAGGAGCAGAGCGTTGGTATCGGAGATGTCCATCTGCTCCCTCTCCCGCATGAGGCGCGTCTTGTTAGCGTTGACTTTTTGCACAAGTCGCTCGCGCAATGTGCCAGACAGCTGTTTATACTCTTCTCGTGCGAAATGCCGGCGCCATGCGTATTCGTGTTTGTAGCGTTCGAGGGCTTCGTGATGGCGGTTCTAGCAGAGTTAGCAAATCCTAAAAAAATTATGTAAACACATAAAATACGTACCATCACTGCAACCAACTCTGCATCCCGATCCTCTTTGATCTCATTGATATCCTGCACAAACCTCGAAAACCAACCGCCCGACCGGGAGGCCATTTCCTTGCCAAACATGCCGCCGCCAACGGTCGTCTCAATCAGCTGAGCAATCTCCTCTGCCGAGTCCGGCAGCGGGCCAGGCTCGTACGGGTCAGCGTTGTTGATGAGCGTCATATCGCATTGCAAAGCGTGCAGTTGCTGGCGGAACTGGGTGTCGCGGTTTTGGCTAAAGGCGATGGTCAGATCGTGCAGGCGCTCTTGCAGCTGCGTGCGTCGCTTGTCGCGTTTCGACTGCGGCACATTGCTGCTGTTGGCACCACCGGGGCCAGGGCTGATCGAGCGGCCTCGTATGTGCAGGCTGCTCCCAGCTGCAGTGGGAGACATGGGGCCGGGTGAGTACGCCATGGTTCCAAGACCAGGTCGTAGAACCAGACGGTCGAAAACAAGTGCAAGTAGTAATCGTCTGCAATAAGAACAAACCTAGAGCATCAAGAGCTCGACAGACATGGCAATAAAAACAAAAGAAGAAAGTTTCCTGCGAAATGCAACAGGTAAAACCTGCTCAGCTGGTGTTGACCGGCCGGAGCAGGACCGCACATGGCTCGGCCGGAGATATGTTTCTCCGTGGTCGCATTAGCACTAGTCTACTTTGTAACTTCATCACTCTTCATACTGTCTATTTCGTCTCGATTCTTATTTCCGTTCAAATAATAATTCTTTTTATTCCATAAAACAAATGGGTATTATACTATCGCACTCATATACAGCATTCACAGGCCCAATCATCCCAACGCCCAACACTCGAAAATGCCATTTTTGCAAATGCCCTTCACCCCAAGAAGAATTTTTTAAAAAACTAATATAAACCTAAAATATAAAGTCGTTTCCCTCATTTATCATAGCAAGTGTGCCCCAAGAAATCTACCGGGATCGGCGAATCACGAAGACACCCAGTTCAATGTCCTCATTAGGGAACACGTCGTATTCTCGCATTTTGACCCCGTCCATGATTTTGGCAAGCATCATGGACGCAGTTAAAGAGCCTGAATTGTTGTTGTATCTGCTCAGGTTTTGCCAGTTCCGGCTGAGCAGGTCTTTGATCCGCGGTCGCTCCTGCTGAGTGTACCAATCTTTCCAGAGTATGGGGTCAAGAGGAGCGAGGCCCTTTTCTGAAGCGACGAGGCTGAAACGGGAGGCTTGGTTGCTCCATTGCTGGCACAACAGTTCAATGTTGGCTTTCATAGTTTGAAAGTCCTCCATGCTGTTGACTGCTTCCAGACGACCAATGTCGCGGCTGACATCTGCGGAGAAGCCATCGACCACGACCAAATGGCGCAACAGTGGGTCGAGGATGGGGCCGAGGTATTGGCTCTTGAAGGTGGTGGCACCTCTCTTGGTAGGGTAGATGAATAAAAGACACCCACCAAGCGGGGACAGCTCGAGCATACGGTCTGTCAAAACCGATGGACGACCGTAGCTGAACAGATCACGGTACTCGCGCGGCGTCGAGGGAGGTATATACCGTTCCAAAACAGAGATATGGGTGCTAAATGGTGGAACGATGGGGTGGGGCCAGTTGACCTGGCGGGCAAAGCCCAGGGTATCGTGGTACGCGGGCACAGTACTGGCGCTGGCAAATACCGTTGAGTTGGCATTGGAAAACGAAGCTAACGAATCAAAGTAGTTGTCCATTTGCCTCGAGTTGCCCGGCGTGCTGGGCGGCGAGGTGGGCAGATTCGCCAGGCTGAAATCTTCTGGCACGGCGTGGATGACGTGAATATAAGGCACGAGTTCTGGCTGGCAGCGTCCGCGCATGGTTTCAATGATAGACGCAAAGACAGTATCTTGCGTTGGCAGCCGCATCGTGTTTCCTGGGGGTTGGGGGAAGGGCAGAGTTTGCGAGACCAGGCGCATAGAATCGATGCGGCTATTCGAGTCTAAAAGCAGAGCAGAGACTAGTTTAAAATTAGCTTTTTCTGCTATGCAAGTTGACAATATTGAGGCTCATCTTACGGATGGTGTCGATGGCAGATTCCAGCCACTGCTTCGAAGCGGCCCCCTGGCGAAGATCTGACATGTGTTCATCTCCGTCCAGAGATGGTCGGTGAGAGGGCTGGTCAAAGGAAGAGCGCAGAGTCTGGTGGGAGTCGGGCGGTGACGGGTCAGGGTGGGAACGGCCCTGGTCCATGAGCATCTGCGGCTTGGGCGAGAGGATCTCGCCGCGGGCGGGTCGCCAGCGAGAACGCTCATCCTCCTCCTCCTCGTCGGCGGGCGGGGTGAGCGGAGCAGAAGGCGGATGGTCCGGTTGCTGGGAGCGATCGCGCGACGAGCGATCGAGCGACATGGAGTCGGTGAATGACAACGGCGGGAGCTGCAAGCGCGTCCTGTCCTTGGAGATGACCCGGGACAGGGGCGACTGCAGACGCTGTCGACGAGACGGTCGTAATGGCGCTGGAGAGGAGTGGGCTCGCGTGGAAGAACAGACGGCGGGGGGAGACGACGACGACAGTGACAGCGACATGGAATGCTGATCAGAGGCAGTTCGCGGACGGCTGGCGCTGCGGGAGTTTTCCCTGCTGTTGTTCCTGTGGTGGTGGTTGTTGTTGTTCCTGTTGGGCTCAGCTCCCATCAAGAGACGGCATCAACGGCGGCATGCGTTCTTTGTTGGGTGGGCAGTAGATATGTGTCGAGGCGGATCCAGACGAATAGGTCGATGGACAATAGGGAACGAAACCGAATACCAGAGCAGAAGACGAGGCTGTCGTATCAGGCGAGCAGGGAAGAGAAGAAGAGGCGAGGCGAGACGAGATGAAGAGAAGAAAAGAAGAAACGAAGGAAGGAGGCCAGACCAGCCCAGCCGGCGCCGAACAAAGTTAGATTGGCAGGTGGGGCCCGCGCGGCTCCACTGGCGGTGCCGCAACGAGTCTAGCCGCCCTGGTCTTGCAGGCTTAGTCTTACACTTGCAGTCTTGGGCTTACAGTATACTTACTACTATTACTATAGTCGTAACTTGTAAGTCACTATTGATTAGCATAACTGCCTGGCGGTGCAGCTCTCTGCCCAGACTTGCAGCTGGCACTCGCAGGAACGGGCTTGACCGCTGCTTGCTGGTTGCCTGCAGCGTCCAGCGCGTACGGCGTGCAACGACCAGGGCTTAGCCCTCGGCATCGCCCGGCCCAGCCGCCGCCGGTCTAGACCGCGTCTGCCAATCTCCATGAAACTCGCATCCGGCGACTGCTGGAGACTCGGCGGAAGGACGGTGAAACGGTGCAACGGTGGTGGAGGAGAGGAGAGAGAGAAAAAAAACCGGGTGGTGCAGAGTTTCGAGTTAATGGCCGACCGTCGAAAATTTTTACAGCCAGATTGTGAGTGTGAGTAAGTGCGAGTGCGTGCGGCCTGAGGCTAGACTACATACTGCTAATCTACTAGTCCAGACTCCACAGCCTAGCACAAGGCTGAGATTAGCTGGATCGGCACAGAGAAGCTCGATTCGACTGGGTCTCGTCCGGGGCTTATTCCTTTGCTCCGTCCTACTTGTGGACGGCGTTGGGCATGAATTAATATTTATACTGGACTGTAGGATCGTTAATTCCCTCTTGGCCTTGAAAATCGTGCATACATCTAGAACACTAATAGACGCACAATATCCGACCCGCCCCAACCCACAATTCGGCATTTTTACGTATCGCCACACCTCGTTTCCGGAACACGAGTCGAGAACACATTATTAAGGACTGTCTTCGATTCCCTGAATTATTAAGGACCAAGTCTGACCACATGATACCGAAAAAAAGCCACACCATGTAATAACCGGCTGGCCGGGCACAACGCCAAGGAATCATTGAACCGCAGTCGCCGTGCCTGGCCCAGGCAAAATGGCCTATGTAATATGTAATGGGCAATAGTAATTTAATATATCCGTACAGTGTACATGGGCTGCCGTGCAACGTGCGCGGTCGAGACTGCCAGCCTTGTTCTTAATCATCGCACAGATGCTATCAATTTCAGATTGAATAATCCGTATGCATTGCGTGTACTGTGCGACATGTACAGGCCCCTGTATGTGTATATATTTCAATGTTCTAGGCAGCAGCGAAAAGAAACGTGAAAAAAGAAACAAACCTTGAAAAAGAAAATTTTGATCGAGACTGAGAGGATGACAGCATACATACTCACATATAGTGTTAGTCGACAAGGGTCTAACTGGTGGAACGGCGGTAGCGGTGTATACATGTAATCCATGATTCAGTCAGTACATGCTGGTATCAAACTGGCAAGGAAATAAGAAAAGAAAACAAAACAAAACAAAACAAGATTCATCAAAATCTGCCCGAGACCCCGCCCGATACTCAACCGGAATACATATATGTAATAGAGACAAACAAACAAAGAATCGGCACACTGCAGTATGCAGAAAACGCACACTCCCAATTCCTCTTCCAGCGACCTGCTTCTCAACACGCGGTCATCATGCAGAGATACCGCCCGGCCCAAACTTACTGAAGGATTTGCGACCTTGCGTACATAAGAAGAGAGGATCGTGCGTTTCTAACCCAATCAGCCAGTCTCCTGTTGTGTGTTTTCTTTTTCTTCGTTTTTCTTTTTCTTTATTGCAGGTTTCTTGTTTGGCGCGCTTGCAGATGGCGTAGTGTGCATTGACATGGCTGCAGTTAATACCGAGCGGGGGCTAAAGGGGGCGAGCTGGAGCAGGGAGTTATCCATGGATCGTCTAATATAATAGAAGGATGCCGAAAATCTCGCACAGTCTATCAACTAATATAGCTTATAAGCCCTGACCACCTGACTACATATGTACCCGATCACTCCTCCCATATCAATGACCAGATCGCCGATGATGTTTTCCTACTGGGTTTGTCTTATGTCACTACAGAACACCCAGACCATATCAATGATCAGATCGCCGATGATGTTTTCCTACTGGATTTGTCTTATGTTCACTACAGAACACCCAGATAACAGTCAATAGAATAAATTCAGAGACAACTAAATCTCTGCCACTGCTATATACCAGGGCATGCTCAGCACACAATAAGAATGTAACCAGGTCACCTGCAAATCCCAAATGCAGCTATTAAAGATATCGATAACCAGGTATGTAACTCCAGACTCCCACGCTCAAGACCAGTCTAACTTAAAGATTCACCAACAAAGGAGGGTATAATGATAAATATGTCAAAAGGTACCAGAAGAATGCAACAACAACAAAAAAAAAACTGTCACCAAAATCAGGTGGTTGGCGTCTCGCGTGCGCGATCAATAGATGAAATCATCTTGCGGCGTCGGTCAGTCCGACACATCGAGCCCCAGCAGCTCACCAGCATTTTGGACGCCAGCTCCTGCTCCTCCCACACCATGTGCAGCTGTCGCCGTGCCAGGGCCGACGGCTGAACCGGGATGTCTTGCACATGCACGCGGTACGCTCGTTTGTCGGGCCGCGTCGTGACTGCACACGAGGGCTTGATCGAGGGCTTCTGCAGTTCGGTGCCGCTGTGGAATTCGACGCATTGCATGATGAGGTGCTTGATCTGGAGACTCAGGCATTTGGCACGGTGTTCAATGGCGGGCCAGAACCGGTCTCCCCACAAAGGGTCGTCGCGTACTGCCTTTTCCATCGTTTCTAGCCAAAAGACAAAGTTTGGCAGATTCATTGTGGCCTTGACCTCGGACAGCCCTGCTTCGGGCAAGAGATCGCACAGCAGACAGGCGACGGTCACGAGGCGAATAGTGGGCTCTGACGAAAGGACATGCAAGACGACACAGGCCGGGCAGCCTTCGGCCAAGCAAAAGTCTTGCTCCTCGGTCAGAATACAGTGCAGCCAGGTAAAGGCATCGCGGGCTTCGCCGCGAAAGGCACGCTCGGGCTCGACGCCCTTGCGTCGGCCCAGCACACGCGTTGCCGTCTGGGTGGCTCGGTCGTGGACTTCGAACAGGGGCAGAAGCAGCGCATAGATGATGTCACGGTGGAAGCGAAAGGTTGCGAGGTCCTGCGCGCTGCACTCGTCGGTATGGAAGGGACAGAAGCTGCAATCCAGTCAGAAGCCATTTTTCGCCAGGGATACTGATTTGGGGGAGGCAATCTTACCTGCACAGGTCAGTCGCGTGGTCCTTTCGCTTCATGCGTTTCCGCACGTTCTGAAAGGTCTCGTTGTGTTTGAGCTGGGCCGCCGCTTCGGCGGAGACTTCGAAAGGGGATTCCGTATCCGTAGACATGGAGGATGAATAGTGTAGTAGTGCCAGAAGAATAGTGTTAGCGGTCGATAATATCGGGTAAGATGGTTGTAGAGCGAGCGTGCATGTAGGAATTGGTGAGATTGTGGTAGTTGATGTTGTCGAGGTGGTCGAGGTAGTTGTGGTGTGGTCGTGGTTGAGTCGCGGATTGGAAGGTCCGGGGGCGGCGATGACGTCGAAAAGCAGCAACGCGGTCAATCGTTCCGCTGCAGCGATATCGAGCAATGCGAACGAGTGCGATGGTGAAGCTGGGAAGACGATGGCAATGGCGATGGCGATAGTCGGCGCAGATGCATATCGCGACTCACACAGCCAGGCGACAACATGCAGAGGCAAGTTTCGAGGGGTTCGAGGTAGGTTCAAAGTTCAGCCAGGCCGCGCGCGACCGTGTTATAGCGATAGGGAACCCCTAGTTATACAGTGCGACGCTGATCATGGTACTACAGGCTGTGGAAATAGCGCATAAGAGGAACGGGGCGAGATCAGCAGTGATCAACCGCAAACGGCCCCCCCGACGTGGAGATGAAGATAATTTCCTGGCGGGCTCGGCCAATGCGCAGTCGGTTCCTCATTTCTCGTGAAACGCAGGCTGTCACTCTGACTGAGCACGTCGTCACGAAGAAGGATCAAGTACGTACTTGACTCTCGGGTTTATAGCAATGCGCCCGAGGCCCTGTGCAGCGCGATCAGGACAATGGGCATCTGAACCGAGTGTGGCCTGGGCTGCGACTGGCAAATTAGCGACAAAATAGTCGGCGCACTAGGCTTGGTCTAGAACTGCTGGGCTTGCGCTATCAGCGAAGACAAGCGGTCGGGTATCAGCACTGGAACTCTGAGTCTGCGTGTCAACTGAGCCTGGAGTGCATCGTAGTCATGCGACTCTGTCTCCGCCAGTGCAATTACCGATCCCAGGGGAGCGTTTAGGGCCGATCCACAATGCGGGTTATTTTGATTCGATGCAACGGTGACAACTGACAACCACGATTAATTAAAGAGTAATTAAGTACGTAATTAAACTGATGACATCGACTGCGATAACGTTCATCATGTTGTTACTGCTGGGCCGCATAGTGACGTGGTCGTGCCATGCTATTTATTCACCGACTGGCATTCCCATGCACAGATCGACAGTCGCATACATACTTAATACACAATATGCACAATGTATAAAAAGACGCATTCTATAATATTACGTACCTACATATTAAATCTACCGCGCTTCGTCCAGCACCTGGAAACCCTTGACCAGCTCCGCCGAAAACGCCGCCGGCTCGACCTCATATCCCCCATGGTGGCCAGGCACCAGGAACCGGGGACACCCAAGGATCTCCGACTGTCGGAACGTGGTGCGCGCATAGAACGCATCCGCGCTCTTGACCCCGGCCGCGACGCCAATGGACACCTTGTTGTCCGTGATCTTGGTCAGGTCGGGGCAGTAGATGGTGAACTGGAGAAATTCATTTTCCCAGAAATTCTGCATGTCCTCCTCGGACGGCTGCTGGAACTGCATGTCTGAGCTGTCCTCGAAACCCTTCAGTTCGGTGCTAAAGGCTTGGAATGCAGCAGCGGCCCCGGAAGACCTGTAGACGTCCAGAAGCTCAAACGCTCTGTTGAGATGGTACGTCGCATCGTCCAGCAGGATCGTCGTAGGTGCTTCATGCACAATCACCCGGTCGAGAAACTCGGGGTAGCTGACAGCAAACTGGAACGCGATGATTCCGCCTCCGCTGTTGGCAAACAGGCACGTTTTCTCGCGGCCGAGGGCCTTGCATATGGCGATGATGTCGCGGGCCTGCTGCGCGGGGTTGAGCAGCTTCTTCTGCCCGGTCACCCGGCTGTCATTGGTCTGCCGCCGATCATACGTGCACACGGTGAACGTGTGGTCGAGGTGCTCAAACAACGCGTTATATTGACGGCCAATGCCGCCGCCGCCAGCGACGAAGATAAGCAGCGGGCCGGAGCCTTGGTACCAGTAGTGCAAGTCACAGTCTTCGGTGAGGACAGACGCATAGGTCGGGTTAAACGGCATTTCCAGCGAGATCGCCAAGTGAGTTGTACTAGCAGTGATTAGTTATTATTGTATTTTCTGTAGACATCATTGCTGTCGTGCTAGTTGGGCGGCTGCTTTATAGACGAGCGCTGGTCCCACGTCCCGCCGCGATACGTCCCGCATCGAGAGCATCGAGGAGCCTCAGTGGATGAGCGGGTCTGCGTCATTCCTGCAAAAGAACGACTGGTCAGCTGTGGCGAACAGCGGTGTATAACCAGTATGGAGCATGCAATGGCGAGGATAACTGCTGGCAAGATCGTCCAGTGCATGGATCAATGATGTGCACAAAGGGCAGGGATGTTTGCGGAGACGGCAAGAGCAGGCGTCACGTGACTGTTCCGCCTCCGGGTTGGCGGATCACATCATAATACGAGGACGATATATCATGCACAACACGATCTGATTAAATTCTGCTTCTTCAACTGCCCTGTCTCGTGATAATTATTATTATTAGCATCGCCCAAGTCAGTTAAACCTTGGCACGCTGAAACAAGCATGCGTCGACGGCGCCCTTAGCCAATCGGCTCCTGCGGGCAAATAGCCCCATGATTTGTCTGTCTCAGGTCTCACTTCTTCGCTTCTTCACTACTCCGTTACTCTCGCTGCTCTTCTCGCGCCGTCGTCTGTCTGTCCCTCGCTCGATTCGCACTCGTTTGATTTCCGGCCGCCTGTTTACTGGTTTTACAGTCGTCCGCTACTGACTCCAACTGTCGCATCTCCTTATTCTTGCTATCCGGCATGTTCGCTCGCTTTCCCTCCCTCTCCTGGGCAGGCTTGCTCAGCCTGGGCTTGCAGGCCACCCAGGTCGCTGCTATTTCC
Organism: Talaromyces wortmannii; assembly: GCA_001939245.1. Taxonomy (NCBI): domain Eukaryota; kingdom Fungi; phylum Ascomycota; class Eurotiomycetes; order Eurotiales; family Trichocomaceae; genus Talaromyces; species Talaromyces wortmannii. The sequence goes on along the minus strand of MJVA01001025.1, from coordinate 1,235,276 downwards.
AAGATCTCCACCGTGGGATCCAAATTCTTCACTGACGACGGCGATCAATTTTTCATCAAGGGTATGACTCGAAAAATTCTTTGTTCTGTCTGCGCTGACTGATCAATGTTCCAGGCGTTGCCTACCAGCTGACTGAGAACGACCCTCTGGTCGACACCGCCCAATGCAAACTCGATGCGGCCCTGATGAAGGAGCTGGGCGCCAACACCATCCGAGTATACCATGTCGATCCAGAGGGAGACCATGACGGCTGCATGTCCGCGTTTGAGGACGCTGGGATCTACTTGTTTGTCGATTTGGAGACTTTTGACTCGTCGATTAGTCAGGTATATTACAATAAACTCCAAAAGCCTGGTTCAAAGCACTGTTGCTTACCTTTCCCTCGCAGAGTAACCCTTACTGGAACTCGACCATGCTTAAGGCCTACGAGGCCGTTCTGGACACTTTCCACGACTACGACAATTTGGCCGGTGTCTTGATCGGTAACGAAGTACTGACCATGACCAACGGATCTTGGGCTGCCCCTTACGTCAAGGCTGCTGCGCGCGACGTCAAGGCCTACCGCGACTCCAAGGGCTATCGTGAGATCCCAGTCGGTTATGCCGCTGCCGATATCTCTAGTCTGCGTCCCATGTTGCAAAACTACCTCGCATGCTCGGACAACTCCTCCGAAAACGTCGACTTTTACTCCCTCAATGCCTATGAATGGTGCGGCGACAACACGTACGAAGGCTCCGGCTACGCGATGCTGCAAAAGAACGCCACTGGATACTCTGTGCCTATTTTCTTCTCCGAGACTGGCTGCATCTCTGCCCCGCCGCGCACCTTTCAGGACCAGTCCGCCATCTTCGGCCCTGAGATGTCTGGCACATGGTCTGGAGCCATCATCTACGAATGGATCCAGGAAGCCAACAAGTACGGCCTGATTAGCTACGGCCCCAGCCTGGCCCCGACTGCTGTTCCCACTGCTACCGACATTGTCGGCGGATACACACGCAGAGGTACCCCGACCCCGATCTCACCGGACTTTTCCAACTTGAAATCCGTCTGGAAGACCCTCAAGCCGTCCGGCGTCAAGCTGTCCGCATACACCGCTTCAGTCTCATCGATCACGCCTCTGGCCTGCCCGGCCTCGACTTCGGGCAGCTGGGACGTTGATCCCAGCGCACCACTGCCCACTCTCGGCCAAACCGCCATTGCTACCGGCTCAGGCTCTACTGGCACTTCCGGCTCTGGCTCTGGCAGCGGTAGCGGAACTGGCACTGCCGGATCCACAGGCGCTGCAGCTACGTCCAGCGGCGCCGCTGCTCCAGGTGCTCGCACCCCGATGGCCACCATATCCACCAATGCTGCGTTGGTTGTGTACAGCGCTCTCGTTGGATTGACCGGGTTCATGGCATTGTGGTTGTAGGGTTTTGAGACTTGTTGGATGGATCATTTTCAAATTTTGTGTGTAAAATACTTTGTGTAGATAGAACCAACTGGCTTTACAAACACGATTTTGACCAGAATTCTTGTTTTTTGCTTTTATTCCTTCGTTAAAATAGGTTTGAAGTACATTTTTAATCATCGCTCCCTCCCGGGTTGCATCAATATAATATTAGAAGAGAAGAAGATCACAAGGTATATCAGAAGAGAAGAAAAAGACGCCAGAAAGAACATAAAAAATACCACCCATCCAATTGCCTCGTGCCATGCGTACCGTTCCATAAATTAATACATAGTTATTACCTGTCTAAGTAGGTCGAATATCAAGAAGAGAAGAAAAGAAGAGAAAACGATGAAGACGAGGTTACCTACGCCTCATATCGCGGCAGACTCGGTAGACTCGCGTTGACATCGTCAAAGAAACTCGGCTGTCTGGTGACTTTCTTGTCAAGTATATTGTGCAAGACCATCATCCCAGGATCGTAGGACTCTTCGGAGGATGGGGAGTTATTTTCACTACTACTTGTGGTGTTGTAGTCAAGATCCGGGTATTTGGTTCTGGTGCTTGGGGATGGAAAATCAAAGTCTAAAAGTTTCAGAGCCGATTTTTCGCTTATTCGTTGGGGTATGTGGATGGGTTGTTTATCTTTTTGTTCGTAGTCATCGGTCTCGCTTTCAGTCAGGGTGTCCAGCGGCTGACCAGCTGAGGTCGAGGGCGGAGATTTCTTGGGCTTGGGGATTGGGACTGCGATACAATGTGTAGTCAGGATGCCTTCTAGCTTCTCGATTGTCCGCGCGAATTCGCTTTCGACATATCCCGCCAGGGGTCGTCTCTCGGGACTCCGAGCCATCATCTCACGCACAACCTCGATCATCGGCTCGACTGCCCGGAAAGCGAGTCCCTTGCGCTTCTTGGCCTCGCGCTCTAGAAGGCTTAGCCATGATGATACCTGACCCAAATTGGGTGCCAGGTGGAAAGAGGCGTCGGCCACGCCGCCGCCACGTCCGGGCGTCCGGTTTTTGGCTGCGCGATGGCTGGCAAACGACGACAGCTTGCGCTCGCACAGAAAAGTGAGAATGTCAATGATGATGGCACCGAGAGAGAAGATGTCAGAGAACTGGATGTTGGACTGCTGCGACTGCCACGTCCGCACAATGGTCGAGTTGTAAGGTACAAAAGGGATGGTCGAGGCGTCCTGCGGAGAAGAGACTGGGCGGGTGGTCGAGTCGGAAGAGTTGGACGAGGTGATGGACGGGGTGTAAAGGATAGGTTTGGTACGAAAATATGATCCTCGTCTGGTGCCGCCCACGCCGCTACGGTTAGAGCCGAGCGAAGAGGATGAGGAAGACCCGTTTAACGACGAGTTACCAGAGCCAACCCTGATGACCGTTCCTTTGGATTCGGTCGAGACCGACGGCGGGACGGAAGTTTCCGTCATCCAGCTGGACCGTATCTTGGACGACTGCCGCAGCTTCGAGGTTGACGCCGTCTTGCGCATCGTGCGGCCTCCAGAGTGGTGGCTAGTCTTGGCTGTGTTGACCTCCTGGATAGCGGTAGTGCGGATCCATCGTTCGGGAGCCGCGTACTGGTAGGCTTCGATGTCGTTCATCTTGGGTGGGTCCAGCAGCGTGTCCATGGCCTCGAAATGGCCGAGAAAAATTCGATACTCTTGATCGACAAGAACATTGGATGGCCGAATCGCCCCATGACCGTGTCCATGGGCGTGAAGCCAGGCCAGGCCGCTGACGAGGCAATGCGGCCAATTCACCAGGATCTCGCGGCGTTCAGGCTTACCAAGACGCTTAAACGACTGAGGCGTATCCACCAGGAAATTGACCAATGTGCGGTCGTAGTCGCCCTTGAAGAGGACATTGATGCTGTTATCCACAAAGTACGAGCCGTAGATGGAAAAGAGATGCTCGTGGGATAGTTTTCGCAGCGATCGAATCTCTTCGAGTACCTCGTCCTCTTCATAAAAGTGTGGCGCCGCATTGATCTCGACCTGCGTGCGTAGATAGACCCGGCACACAGCACCCGACAGCACGACCTTTTCCACCCCGTCTTTATTATTCGAGCTCACGAGATTGCCCTTGACGATTTCGACCGGAACGCCTTCATTCGCGGTATAATTTACATGTTCACCATCGGCGATACCACGAACGACGAAGCGCCACTGGGCGAGGAAGAACTTGTTCCTGAGAGTCGTGTTGGAGCCGAGATTTAGGTCCCCGACGCGGGCTTCGGCAAAGGGGAGATCAGAGTCGTCGACGCAGTCATCAGCCAGCTCGAAGATGCGGTGCGGAATGCCGATGTCATTGAGGATGAGAAAGAGTTTGCCGGCCTTGGTCAGAATCCAGTCGAGGTACGACTCGCTGGTGAGGCCTTCGCCCCAGGGCAGGAGGGTGAAGAGCCGGGTCTGGAATTCGGGCTGCAGGTGAGAGAGGACATACTGGCGGCAGAGCGTGGCCTCTATCCTGTCGTCGGTCCACCACAAGGAGGAAACTTCCGACATGATGCTAGCATGGTGTGAGGGTCAGAACAGCCGAGAGAGGAAGACAGCTGGTGCCGACGTGGCGGTACGGGGAGTAGTTATACAGGATGAGCAAGACAAATAGAGCGGCTCCGCAGGATCCCTGCAGAGTGGTCACTAAATAGCTTCTTTTCTCTGTGGTGCCAATCGGATCAGACGTTGACCCCGCCACTGAGATGAATGGGTAAGGCACACGACAGGGAACGCCGCTAGCTGAGCCAGTGATGTGCCGTGATTTGGGCAGGATGGGCTTTACAGCCACGCTTCAGGTCTTATCAGAGCAAGAGCAAGGGTGACAGCAACCTATCGAGGGGACTTCAATAGTGGCAACGGCATGCATCCATCTGGGATTTCAGTGTCTTGTCTGTCACTCGGATAGCGTCAGGTGTCAACCCACAGGCGGCGCCAATCACCGGGCGCGATAAGAACAAGAACGGCGATGGACTATTTTAGTCAGAGACCGATTGACGTTCCCAGTGGGTGCTCGTTTAGCTGTCCGCCTGGTCGGAACGCTCGGCCATCCGGTTGGACTGGCGGAGAAGACGAAGATCGCCGAACATAGTGTGTACGTAGTAGACTAGTCGAAGTCTTTTCGTGGTGTATTACCATGAAGCTATGTCTGGGGCAGTATAGTTAGCAGGTCGACGCGGGCGATGCAACTTGACCTTGACTCAGGTCTGCATCTCCTTGCGCCGTAACCGCCGATATCAGTAGACATGCTAGACATTGGACAATGGGTTCCAGCATTTCACTCCGAGGAATTGATTGCACCCAGAAAACAAGCGTTGGGACCTTGCATGGGGCTGGGGCAATTATTGACGATAGTCTGGCGTGGCATTGCCGAGTCGCGATAGGACTGATCATAGCGAGACTGAAATTCTTCTGTGACCAGACAGCAGGAGCAATAGTGTTGATGACGTTTGCCCGCGATAAGGAATTAAGGAAGGAGCCCCACCCCCACCCCGCACAGCCAACCACGGCCACCGAGCGGGGCCGCGGAGGGCTCCGCAGCCAATCAGCGGAAAGGCTGTTATCTCAGGCCACCAGCGCTGCGGATGCCGTAGCCGTGATTGGCTGATAAGCACATTGAACAACGCGCTTTAGTCAGAGATACTTTTCCAGCCCTAGGGCTGCGGCAGTCACCTGACTCCTTTCATCCTCTGTTGTACCTTGTTGTATCTTGGGTTTTCTTGCCTGTGCGAGCATCGCCCAGCAGGCTCATGCTGTGACATGCACGCAATGCGCCGCCAAACTCTGTCTACGTAGAAGCTTTGGCTAGAGCGCTTTAAAGAAGGCGCACTCGTCATCAAACGCTCAGGTAGCATGCAAACTTCTATAAGTTGCAAACGTCGTCAGCACCGTCACTCCACGTGGCTCCCTATTCGGTGCACCTTTGATCGGACCTAAGACTAACAACTAGATCAGTTCCTCAAACTACGAGATTAGTAAATGGCAAACACCCCGGCTGTCTCGGACGCTGTCATGTAGACTGTGCTGCTTATCAGGTCAGTGCGAGGGTAGCGCTGCTCTAGCTTAAAAGTTAACGCATCTCATGCCTGGCCTGCATATCTTGGTGCGTTTCTCGTCCATGGTTCATAAGCCGGGATTTGCTCTTTCTTGGGTCGTGCGCGTTCTGTCTAGATTCTATAGGAAAGTCATCGCAGAAATCAAAGTTTATATCCTGCAGCTACATTGAAATTTAATCAATTTAGTAAATTAAAAACAACCACAAAGTCAATCTCCTGGCTAGATTTACTATTCAATATGCAAGACATTTTTCGGCTTGGCGCAGATGACTATGGCACAAAATATGTCACGTGATATCCGCTACCCTAAAGCCATCCATCACTATGTCTTTAGATAATAATGACAACAGTTTAGATCGTAAAAATATGCCACTAAGCGATAGCGCTGGTAGAATTATGGAGATGCTCCAGATGTCTATTTGACATCAGAGTCACTTGCTATCCCATCGACATCGAGACTCGACCCTCACCTATGTAGATCTATAACTACTTCAATATTTTGTATCGTAGGCCTCTACAGCATTCGCTGCCTCCATTTTACATGCAGGGACTGCGGTTTGGTAATGGGTGGGACAGCGTATGCGAGTGCCAGAAACTATTTGTTTGCAATATGCAGGATACGAGAATTTCTGGAACATGATCCTGACGGTAACAATTCACGAAACTAGCCGGAATTTATTAGCAATTGAACAGCCATCCTTCTTCAAGTTTCTCTGAGCCATGTCTCATTGTTAAGCCGATAAACTTTTCCATGTACACGTTCTGCATATCTACATATGTACCGCCGCGATATCCGTTCTCCTCATCCACTTCCCGGCTGAAAATAAACGACTGGTGTACCGGATTCACGAAGCTAACTCAATGATTTTAAAGCTTCTCCCTACATCCGGAATATCGACGGCTTTTCATCCAACTGATGGTCAGTCGATCGTTGTAGATTGCAACGTATACGAATTGAGTTCCCCGCTGAACTTGGGAACGGGGAATTGAAGATGCGTCATCCGAAACCACCACAGAAGGCTCGGAGGATATACATGTGCTTCCAATGACTCGTGTTGCTTGTCAAGGGTAGCAACATTGAAGCTTTGACTCTTCTTCGATGGGCATCGGAATCCAGCCTGGCAAGGAACGCACGTGATTGGTCAAGAGCTCAGCAAACAGGCAACATTAAGATGACCCATCACGAACAAATGTAGCGTAAATTGATAGATCTACCAGAGAGAAGGAAATAATCGTAATAACTCGTCTTACATATTTCAGGCAATCTTCCATGCTTGTTTGAGCATTAATTGGTCCAAATATCGAAATCGTGACTTGATAGGGCAAGACGCTGTAGACAGGCGGCTTGCTATTGAACCTCTTCTACATGTCACACTGGACGGCCCTTTTCTGAAACCTCTAAGGAGCTGAAACCAACTATTCCAAATACCGTTTATTCCCTGTTCCACAAAGCTGTGCGAAAGTGGTCTCCAACAGAGATGGCGGGCAGCAACTTCACGCAGCGTTTGCGGTCTGCATGTACTTCGTATGCTGCTATCTGGTTTATAAATTGCTGCAATGCCTGACAAGCTCTTTTCTTTTCTTCTTTCAGATTTCAATCAGCATATTGCAGTCATTCAGCAGACCATCCTCTTCTTGTACTTTTTGTTCTACATTGGCATAGCACAATGTATTTCTTTTCTACTTTTATTTGTCACTTTTTATTCTTTATCCTCACCACCATGTCCGGGTCTCTGCCATCCCATACGCCAGTTAAAACCCAGTCGGTTCATCTAGCTGAGGCGGTTGACGGAATCGCCACCTCCTGGTTGCCACTGTCGACACCGTTTAGTGCAGATCCGATCTGCAAGACGATGGGATATCACAACAACAAGGGTAGCCCCTTTGACAGTATTTTTATCGCCTTTGATCCCAACTTTACCTTTTACCGGGGATCTACCTCTGTGCAATGTGTTGCAACAGAGGTAGAATCCTGGTATAACCAGCCGTCAATAGTGATAGACTCACCACAATTGACCGAAGTCCCGACGATCACCAGTCTGTCACCGGTCGTTTGCCCGCTCAGCTGGTTTACAGCTTTGTCCAGTGTTATTAGGTCGACAATTACAGCAGTAACTTGCTGTCCAAGGTCAGTTGTTTGTTCATAAAAACACTCGTTAAGGTGGGATTTCACTGACTGGTTACCTGGCTAGCGGCTATACTGCCGATCCTCTAGAGGATCACGGAATTGGAGCTATTTGCGGCTCTAAGATATCGCCTGGAAGTACTTTTGGCTATTTCCCAAATTCGGGCCCTGTGGTAACTGCCACGACATTTCCGGCAGCGATAGACGTCGCCGCAGTCGCGATCAAGGGTTGGGACATTGGTCCAGAGGTGACCTCGGTGACCTCGGCGACATCGTCGTCGCCATCGCCCCTTTTACCGGCGTCAGCAAAGTTTCCCGATCACTCTGTAGGGATAATTGTTGGGTTGATCATTGGAGTCATCACGAGAGTTGGAATTCTGGGCGTCGTCGGTCGCTATCTTTGGCTGGCTTTTGTGCAGCGGCGAAGGACCGCGCGAAGTGAGCGTATTGAGCGAGAACGGGCGTTACGCGGGGCTAGGAACCAACTTCGCCACGCTGAGCTGGCCAGGCAGAGTCAGAGGCATATTCCTCTTGGGCAAATCTTTGAGCTGGCTTCAGTACCTCGGTCTCCTGGCCGTGGCAAAGGGAGGACGTCAAGAAGGGCTAGTCCCAAGAATAGTCACCGTACTGGGACGTATTGGTCCCCGGACTCTATTCAGTGACAATACGGCGCTATGGATTGATTATAAATAGATGATTTAAACTTCGTTGGCTTGTTTTTGTTCGTCTAGTCTGCCTACGATTTTTTTATGCATAGTTCGACCTTTCCTTGTTGATGCCTAGTAGGCAACAGTTGACGTTTTTATTTTTATTTTTTATTTTTACAAAGAAAGACTTGAAAGGTGTGACAACCTTCAATGATAAAATGGCCAGATAAAAATTAAACGTGATTTCTTTGATCCAACATAGAGCTGGGATGTGTTGTCAATTTGTCAACGTTTCATATCAACAAAGGGGACACGGTTTGATAGCTTGGAATGAAACTAACCTATGTAGACATTAAAACTCGAGGTACATTATTTCTCTTTTCTTTCCAACGTTGCCACTCATATATTGACTGAATTGGTTAAATTATTGATAAAGAAGACTGTAAAATCGACGACCTTTGTTTGTATCCGTTCCAACTCCGCAATTAAGATTCTTTATCAACACAAGTATGAGGACATATTTAGTGCACACCATCAACCCTCGGTTAAAAGTCCGGTCTAATTTTATTTCCGCTATAAAAGGTCTCTCAATATCCTGTCAACGATAAAGTATACAGTAACATCAGGGTTCTATCATCAACTCAGATTTTGCCATATTGCACATCTTTCTTTCCAAGTCATCTTCAAAATGAAACTTTCCAGTGTAGCATCGATATTGTCTCTCTTCGGACTTTCGTCTGCGGCGACGCTAAGCGATATTCACACGGATTACTACACGGAAAACCTTCCTGCTGCCAATATATCGGAGAAGGAAAACCTCTGGGCCGGAGCCATGCTTGATAAAGAGGCCTATGATGGGGTGAGTGCAAAATTCATAGTTCCTGCACCAAAGGTACCCTCGGGAGGAAATGCTAGCGCTACAAACTGCATGACCATGTGGCTCGGGATTGGTGGTACTTGTAACAGGATGCTACAAGGAGGAATTACTGCATGCATCAAGGATGGGAAACCCATCTATCGTACATGGCTAGCCCGGAACCCGGACTGGTCAACTGGACTTGCTGAGATTAAGGAGGGTGATGAAATCCGAATTGTAGTAATAACAATCGGTAAAGATAAAGGGTATGTTCAAGTCGAGAACTTCACGACTGGCAAAAAACAAGGAGCAAATGTTGCTCTCGAATACTATCCACTGTGCCAAAATAAGGTGCTGTGGATGGTTCAGCCTTATACGTCTGGGTATCCATTTGCAGACTTTGGCACCGTTGGATTCACGGATGCCTATGCAAGTCGTGGTCAAAAGACGTTCGATATAACGGATGCTACTCTGTTTGAAATTAAGGAAGACAATAAGGAAATTACCAAGAGCAAATATACCGACAACACGGTGACTATTAAGTACACTGATTAAATTGGGCTTGGGATTGGATCGAGGTCAAAATCGAGAATCTTGAAAAAGCTGTCACTACATTCACAACATTGGAAGAGTCGTTTAAGCTTAGACATGGTACAGTACTTTGCACCTTCAGAGTAACAACTGACACTCTCTTCTCTTTCCTCTGAAACAGTGCCAAGAAGATGCCAGTTTGAATATAGAATAGTGTAGGAATATTGTTAATGCGGAAATAATACTGTATCTCTCAATACGTGTACTGCGATAAAATACGATTTTGGAAGACAAACTAGGGCAGTCATATGACTGCATTGCCAAGAGTTTTCCTTGGGAATTAACCATGCTTTATGCTTTCAATTGATGATGCTTGATTCTGATAGTCCGCTAAACTATTGAGAACTGGTCTTCGTTGAGAGCCGCTTACGCGCCGTCTTGTCTCTTTTGGTGGACCGACGGCTTAGCTGATTAAATAGTTTTAGCGTAGTTATCACATATGAGTTTAGTCTTTGATAATGGATACTGTAGTATGGATTCATATAGTTCCTCTGCTTTGGCATTAATTACAAATCCACATTTTCAATATGCTGTAACGAAGCATGTACGCTGCCTGGAGCACGATCGAAGACTTGTCTCCTGACTGCCTGCTAAGGTACCAGTCTCATCCTTTGGTTCAAATTACTTGCTACCAACTTGGCAACTGCATTGTCTTCACCTCCTCGAAAAAGACCATCACCATGAATATGTTCCATAAGTTCCGGCAGAGTTTCCCTTTCCAAAGGAAGTCCAGTGATCTCCTTAGTAAGTGCTGATAATCCTCTGTGCAGAAGATAGCTGCGTCGAATAGGCTCATTCCATGTATCAGGTTTCTTTTCTGCAATTGCTAGCATTCTCGCCACTGCATAGTGAAAGTAGGCATAGCGTGCGGCAGGTCGAGGACGGCCTTTGAACGTCAACTCCTTCCTGTGAATGACATTAAAGACGTTTGGCGCTGTTTTATGTTGGTTTTCTTTCAAGAGTTGTTCATTTAATACCACAGTCTGCCACCTGCCATGATCGGAATATCCAATAGGAACAATGACAATGGAGAAGTTCCGAAAATAAGTAATGATGTGCTTGCTTATAAGTAAACCATTTCGAGGAGAGTATAACTCACACCCACCCCTTGTTCCAAATATCTCGAGCATAACATCGTATCCTAAAGCCTGTGGGAAGAATTCAAACGAATCGACCATAGATTGCTCCATGTACTCTCCAGTGATATTGCACCATAGACCTTGATCATTCAATTCTTGTGCATGGTGGTCTCGTATTAGCATCTGGCGAAACGACATATTGAGGTTTTTTGAGCACTAATTTTAGGTAGTGGAGCGTATGATCATGACTGAAAGCCTGTTATACGTAGATACAACTTATGAATAGAATTAAAGTATGCTTATGGTCGATGACTAGGTTAGAATAACCCCGCAATGACCCCGCAATCGAGTTCCCTCAGCCATTCAAGATTCTAGGCTCGCTAAATTAGCTACCCAGGACTACTCCATAGTAGTCCCATACAACTCTAAATTGGCGTAAACAAGGATGGCTAGATAGGAACGGCTGGTGTTACAGCTTTAATCTATTAACTATACTCTGCGTAATCCCAAACTAGAAAATTTACGATACACATAATTTACGGTGGTATCAATACTGTGAATGCGCAATACCCAGGGAGAAAATTTACACCAGCTAGGGTTATTCCGGATCTAGCCATACTTGTACTAGTATATTCTTGGCTTTTGTTTCAGAGGAAAGAGAAGAGGGTATTAATTATTACTCTGAAGGTGCAAACTACTGTATCACAGAAAGTAATATTCGTTTATTTCTTTTTTTTTCTTTCTTTCTTTTTTTCTTTTGAAAGGGGCGTTAATGGCATTACTCAAATGAAATTTTGTTGACGGCTGAGACTTATCCAAGTATTGAAAAGAACAATATCACCATATAGCAATGTGCAGAGTATCATCGATTTATTCAAACTCAGAATTACTCCGACTTTCGACAACAATAGTCATGCGCCGCATTCTCAACTGAAAACTAAAGTCTATGCAACATTTGAAGAAGAATCTTGCTGAATGGCTCCATCGGCCGCCGCAAGCCCGTCGTGCCCCGTGATATACTTATGTATTCAAGGATTGAATTGCGAATGCTTGACGGTGTTGTGGGTTATTAAATAACATCCCTTGAAAATTGTAGTTTGGACCCTCATTATTCATAAAAAGAATTAAAGAAATAAAATCAAATAGCTATGGGGAATCATTATATACGCAGAACCGACAACGCCCTCTGGTCATGCACCCCAAATCGTCCGAACGCCAAATGAATCATATATAAGATGATATCGATGTATGAAAAGCCCTCACACTTTTTTGTTCGTCAAATGTTTGGAAGTAGTCGGGTTGTTACCGACGCGCATGAGTTTCCTGCTCTTTCTGCTCTCTGCGGATTTGCTCGCCAACAATTATACTGAATAGCCGTTTGTGGAGGTCATCTTCTGTCCATCCAATCTCACCACTACCCCCATTCTGCAGATCAGCTTCTGAAAGGTCGGACACAAATCGATCCAGAATACCGAATTGAATTTCGGCAATGGGGAGGCCATGCTCTCCGTCAGAAGTCCAAAGGGAGTCTCCAATCATCTCGTCACGATTTTCGTTTGAATGATAGGGGAATTTTTCGGGAAATCGCTTGGCAGTAGAATAAAGACGCCTTAGTGCAACGTAATGGGCATCTGTGAAGTATCCCGATGTCGCCAAGGCCACTGAACGAGCCTTTTTGTGTGGTTTATGACTGACGTCCACGGACGAAAGATGCTCCAGCTCAGGCTCCCGTACACGTTTTAGATTGGGGGTTGATTCCGTAACCGGTGAATACAGCTCGTCAATGTTTCCATTAAATGGCGGGCTTAAGGACTCATCTAGCGGTTCTTCCTCGATGAATTGCTCCTTTTCTGGTTTGGCCCACCAGCCAGGGGTAACATTGTTAGTTAGACGGCGAAACCATGAAGGTTTTGAGACTGAGATCCCGGGGTCCGGCGTGGCCACAGAGTTTTGCATATCAGAACCGTGCTCTGGGGTTGCCCTCTGGTCGGACATTTGAATGGCATCCACTTCGTTATCACGTTCTTCTTCTTCCTGCTCTTCTTCGTATCCCTCTTCTTCCTCTTCCTCCTCCTCCTCCTCTTCTTCTTCCTCCTCCTCCTCTCCTTCTCCCTCTTCATATTCCTCCTGGTAATCTTCATCGTCATGCGTATTTTCATGGTCATGAACTCCAGATTTCATGCTGGGGTCGGTTCGATTTAACCCCTGAGATAACCGTATGTCACGAGGGGATCTTCGTCCATTGCTGAAAACTTCAATCGTAGCATTTTGGTTAGACTGAGATTTCTGGCTAGCTACTGTATGAGGGCTGCTATTTGCGTAGTATTTCCTTGACTTGGGTGTGTCACGGGGTCGCAGGAGAAATGATAGGTCGATCTCCTCATCTTGTAATCGTGCCATTTGCGATCTTCCGAGTGGCGGAATCTCTCCTTTGTCAGGATTCCACTCGTAGTATGTTTTGTAGTCTGTATTGGAGCCTTGTCGTTCTGTACGCTTAGGGGATGCTGATTGAATGAACGACTTTTCCTCTGCTTGGGAAGCTCGGTCCGAACGTTTATCAAAACTCCGATCCCTAGCCTCTGTTTGCCATATATCGTCAAAGTCATCATCATCGTCTTGTTCGTCGTCGACGTCGTCGTCGAGAAGTGACTCAGGCTCCTCGTTCTCAGGCTGTGATTGGGCATCTTCATCACTTCCGAGTATGATAACATCGCTTGAAGCAGCCATGTTGATTTGTTGGCTGACTACTTCTCGCTCATGCTGCCACTCAGCTTCGCGTTGTGAGAGGCTAGGGAACGCTATCTGGGGAGAGTCGTGCTGAAGGACTGACTCATCCTCCTCCTCTTCTTCTTCCTCGTCCTGCTCCTCTTCCACTTCGTCTTCTTCCTCCTCCTGTTCTTCCTCTTCTTCCACCTCCTGTTCTTCCTCTTCTTCTCCTCTTCCTTCTTCTTCCTCCTCATCCTCCTCTTCCTCTTCACCCTCTACTTCCTCTTCTTCCTCCAATCTGTCTTCTTCTTCATCCTCAATCTCCAGGGCGCGCTTATTCTCGGCCTCTATCTGAGTACGAGCAAGTTGTTCACCAAACTGCAGACCAGCTTGAAGTTGATGTTTCATGTCGCCGTCGAATGTTCTTTCCAGTCTTTTTCTCGAGTTTTTCAATTCATCAGGCATAACTTGCTCTGATCCTCGAGCTGTAGAGGTCTGGGCGGGGTCTGATTCGACAGGGTTCGACTCCTGGAGCGACGATGTTGCGAGATCGGTATTGTTATTGCCAACTGTAGCAGTTGTTTTGGATTTCTCGTTGAAAGGAACTGGCTTCTGCCTCTCAAAAAAAGGTTTAAGAGCACCTTTGGCCGAATTCAAGATAGAACTTAACCCTGCTTGTTTTGCGGAAGGGAGGGATTCCAAAGACACCATACTGAAGCCTTCGCTTTCCATGATGGTATCGAATTCGTTGTGCTCATCGGTTGGGTCCACAAGGATAGGAACATCTCCGTCTTCGGGTGATTTTTGTATCTTTTGGTTTCCCTGATGTTCGTCGACAAGCGAGGAGGACGCTGGGGTCGGGTAACTTCTTCGAAGGCGAGGTGTATGGCCCGCGTGTAAAGTGTTCTCGGGGGAGACGGCTTGATTTCTGCGAGCAGCAGCGAGGGATTTTATTGGCGTCAATTCCGATGCACCTTCTATGACGCGGACGCCCTTTTTCCTTTGGGAGGGCGAGTTGTCAGATCCACTTGGTGAGAAACGACGCGGAATATTGGTTGTCTGTTGCTCAGTATTGAGAGAACCAGATTCTACCATGTCAAGAAAGGGATCAGAATCTGGCTGCGAGTCGGCGACAGATCCTTCATCTTCTACCAGGAATGGCACGGGTGGAGTTCTGTTGTCGATATCGTGCAGTGTCTCTAAAGTGGCAGTCGTTTCAGGATGGTGGTCGGTCTCGATGCTCTGTGCGACCATCTCTGACTGCAAGCTCTTCCGCGGTCTACCTCGCGGTCGTTTTCCAGGGGTTGATGGCTTCAGCTTGGGGGTGTGCCCAGGGCTTCCTTTGATCGGAGAAGGACTCGTCGCGCTCAGGTCTGACTTGCGCGGTCGGCCCCTTCGTCTTTTTTCGGAAGGCTGGTTCCCTTCTTCGTCTTTGAGGGGTACCTTGGTAGTGATTGTAGAAGGTTTGAGCTTCTTCCGGGGGCTCCCATGGGCATTCTGTTCATTCTCATCCTGCTCGGCCTCCACGGTGACGCGGATCCTCCACGGGCTGAGGCTGCCATCGGACTGCATTTTGGTGGGCGAGATGGACCGAGGGCGACTGGGCGACTTTGGCGGGAGCAAAATGTCATCGAAGCGCAGAGTTTGGGCACTTTTGCTGGGACTGCGGCTGGGGAGCCGCTCTTTCCTGCGCGGCGTGCGGACGGTATACGGCGGGAGCCAGCTCTGCCGGCCGCGAAAGTCTGGCACCGGCGACGAGATGAGATACAGCGCGTCTCCCTCAGGGCCCAGGACATCGGGCGACGAGGTCGCGCTGTGCGAGGACGAGGCGGACATGACGCTGAATGCGTCCGAGTCCGGACTTGGTTTGATTGGAGGGCTGCTGGCGGAGGAGGAGTAAAAGCGCAGAGAGAGCGGCTGTTTGGATCGGGTCGCGACACAGCTCGGTCAATTCGTCTCTAAGTGGGCTGGCAATGGCGCCTACTGTAGGCGAGTCGGTCGCATGGCATATCCAAGGGGACGCGGGGGTTCTGGAGTCTGGTGAGGCGTTCGCGGGGTTCAGCACGTCGTTGCAGCGCTGAGGCGAAACACAATAAACAAGTCTCCCGAAATAGCAGCCCATCGCAACGCACGAGGCCCCAAGCAGCCTAGCGCCGTCATGTGACCGCGTCTCTCGCTTGACTCTCGTTTGAATTGTGTCCCTGTTGATACTCCCCAATCATCATGCATTTATTTCTGTCACTCAATGTTTTTATTCTCGTCTGCTAGGACTCCGCGTTCTGGACGATTCAACCATGCTCTACCCCGCAGGGCTCATCCAACCTGCAGAGTCCAGACAACGTACTGGTTTCTCCGAGAGCGGTCCACGCCGCCCATGTTCTAGAAACGTGACTCGTATAATAAGATTAATAACGTCCTGCTTGCGGCTATTTCGGCGCTTTAATGCTATTCACTGTTCAATGGCAATTGACATATCAGCTTGCGTGCTGGCTAGCGCTCTGCAGCCTGCACGAACAAAGCGCCATGCCGTCACGAGATGGCTCTCCATGTGCACGAAGCATGATAATACGTGGAATGCAAGGATCCCGGTTAAATATCAACTCTAATCTCCAACTCAGAAGCTTGCTCCTCGGTGAATTAATTAATTAATCGACCTCAGCTGCTCGGAGACCTCGCCGGCATGATTTATATTGTTTCAATACCAACAATACTATACTAACAATACGCAATAATAATATCCGCTGCTGACTCGTAATGTCGATCTTCGCCCTGGAGATGAAGCCGTCTGGACCGGGCCAATCGCAGCAGGGCATCTCCACCGGACTTGCCGTATACAGACTAGCGCAGATAACAGGCGCCTTTCCGCTTCCGGCCTGGCTCGCTCAGCCCATGTGACTTGCCCTGGTCTCCCTTGCTCAGGCTTGCTGACGGCCACTCCTAGTGTCAACCAAGCTCTTCTCCACGTTACATTACCCACCAAGTGCGCCCCTCTCTGCCCAGCTCAGGCCAATCGCCATGGCCTCGCACGCCCCGGGAAACAATGCTGTACCCCAGATGTGACTTCATCTCCGAATTCAAGCATCAGGACCTCCAGCTGCCTTCCTGCGCACTCCCGCTCGCCCAATCCTTTCTTTGTTCGCGCCATAGCACGTCCGCTAGCCTGCTGTACGAACCAGCTTCCCCGCTTCCAAGAGAGGAGACGAAGAAGGTTTGGAATTTTTTAGAAGGAAAAAGGAAAGGGAGAAAAAAAAAAAAAAAAAGGAAATGCGGGTGCCAACGTCGGTGGCTTCTCATATTTAAAAAAGCTGGAATGCCCCTTGCCGCACACCAAGCAGTGCTTCTCCGACTCCGTCAACGCCTGTCATCGCTGCTTCACACCCCCCGGCTGTGGGCTATCCTTGTCGTAATCTACGCGCTGGTCTTTTTCGTCGTTGCCATCTCCCTGGTCTCCAGAATGCATTTCAAGAACTATCTTTCCGCGTCGCTGTTGACGCTGCCCGCCCTGAGCGCGGCCGCCCCGGATGCTTCGGACCCCTTCAAGGTCCATAACATCACTGCCGAGAATATCACCGCCTCGTTCATCGGCTATGGCGCTCGCATCGTGGCTCTGTACGTGCCAGACAGCAATGGCACCCTGCAGGACGTCATCGTCGGCTATGATGATCCCAAGACCTACTTGCACGACACCGAGACCAACCACACCTTCTTCGGTGCCGCAGTTGGTCGCTATGCCAATCGCATCAAGAACGGCACCTTCGCCATTGACGGCCACACATATCACGTTCCCACCAACGACAACGGTGGCGCTGACACCTTGCACGGTGGCAACGTCGGCTACGACGCGCGTAACTGGACCGTCACTGCCTCGACCAAGAGCAGCATCACCTTTTCGCTGTTCGATGCTGCTTTCGAGAAGTTCCCTGGCGATGTTATCAACTATATCACCTTCACCGTGGACGCCGACGTGACCCCATTGAACCCCAAGGGTCTCCCTCAGTTGACCTCCCGCATCGTCTCTCTGTCGCTGACCGAGAAGACCCCAATCATGCTCGCCAACCACATCTATTGGAACTTGGATGCCTTCCAGCAGTCCACCATCTTGAATAACACCCTACACATGCCGCTGGCCTCGCGCTACGTCGCCGGTGACACCATCCTCATACCCAACGGCACCATCATCGAGGTCAGCGACACCCCTCACAGCACCATCGACTACACCTCGGGCAAGCAGGTCGGCCAGGACTTTGACTACGCCAACGGCATCTGCGGCTACAACTGCACTGGTGTGGATACCTGCTTTATCAACGACCGCCAGCCCTACTATGCGGACAGCGGCGTGGTCCCCATCGTCCACATCTCTTCCCCATCCACCGGCATCACTCTCGACATTGCCACCAACCAACCCGCCCTGCAGGTCTACACCTGCAACGGCCAGAACGGCACCATCCCCATCAAGGCCTCGCAAAAGGCCCGCAACGAAGCCGCCGGCAAGGGCGGTGTTGACCATGTCAACAAATGGGGCTGCATTGTCTTTGAGACTGAGGGATGGATTGATTCCATCAACCAGCCTGAGTGGGCCCAGCATGCTATCTACGATACCACTGATGTCCCCACCGTCAACTTGGCTACTTACCAGTTTGGTACTCTGTAGAATAGTCCTTGTATGGGAGACTTTCCAAACCCAGCTAATGCCACATTTAGAGTCAAGGATCACGCTTCCTTCGATGGCTCTTAAATATGTATATAATGATTTATATAATACTTGAATGAAAGTAGAATGAATATTCTATTTTTGCATTGGACATCAACAAAATAACTGCCGCACGAAGAGAAAAATGGGTATCGTGATGTAGATATTTTAAGAAAAAAAAAAAAAAACAGTTACTCCAAAGCCAAGCTTCACCAAGTCCAAAAGGTAACAAATGCATTAAACGGTCTCATCCCCACCCAGCCAAGGTCCAGCTCGACCGATCGCTCACCATGGACGATCTGATGCCCGATTGCCGATTAGCTATATGGTGAGCATCCGGGTCTCGCGTCGCGCCAGCCAAGCCCTGCTGCAGAAACTTTTCGCGCTCGATCTCGACAAAGCCTCTGATTTTCAAACTAGTCACCAAACTCGCGCCCGCCCAGGCTCCGAGGGAGTTGACCTGGCGGAACTGGCCGTGGATGGCCGGTTTGCTGTCGCGAGGCTGGTTGCGGCGTAGTTTTTGTTCGACAAAGTCGAGCTCGGTTTCTTTTGCCTCTTCTTCTTCTTCTTCTTCTGTTTCGTCAGTCTCGGCTTGGTTGTCGTCTTGGTGTGGTTGGCTGATGCGGAGTTCCTCGAGTCTCTTTCTCTGTTGTGTAACTGCATTGCCTCGCATTGCGTCCCAGCCATGCGCCGCGACGAGGTTCGATACCTCGTTCATGGTGCGCTGTCGAACGCCAGGGATTTTCGACCCGCCTCCTACAAAGACAATGCGTGACATGCATGCGCCACGTATATCAGGAGGCAATTCGAGGAGCGTATTGTAAACTAGCCCATGAATCGGCTTTTCGTGATCATCTATCTCGTGGTCGTCCGTGCCAATAGCAAAAAGCGCGTCCTCTACCGGTCCAGCAAACCGTAACAGCGGGACCTGGGTATACGCTGAGTCGGGCTTCGATGGTGACGGGATAACCACCACTCTATCAATAGCCTCGTCGTCTTCGGAACACTCGCACCAAGCATACCTGTTGACAACCTCTTCACAGTACTCGAACTTGACAGATATAGTGTCGTCTTGTTCTGACGATTCCTCACGATCAAGATTTGACAGTATGCTGCCCATTTTTTGCAGTAGCAACTTCATTGCCCTCGTGCTCCTCTTAGTCTGGACCTCTCTGTATTCATAAATAGCAGTAACCGTAGTCTCCGCCCACCCCAGATCTACGACCAGAGCTGTACGAAGCCCTGCCGCGACTGCTGTCATGGCGGCAGATGGCAATAGCGTTATAGATGGAAACCTCCACCGGTTGAAAAGCGTTGTGAGAAGTGCCGATAGGATAGGATGTGGCATCACAGATGGCAATACCAGGACGAGTCGCGCGTTCCCGGCATCAGTTAATAAATAGGTGTTATAAATATCTCGAAAAGCGCGCTCGATTTTGTCGTCAACAAGCCCAAGATCAACTTCTCTCAGATCCATACGCCATAGCTCATGGCCTTTGGCCCATTCTTCGGCGTCTATGCGCTGTTCAAGGTTGGCAGCATCCCCAGCTGGCCTCTGCTTCATCCATCCACGATAGTCTCCAGCTTTCCGCGATTCCTCTGGTCCAAACCCTACTGCGCAGACCGGGGTGTTTTCTCCTTCAAATCCTGCACGAAGCCACCGGGACCCAAACTCGAAAATTATCGCATCTTCTTCGTTTCGGAATGACGACAACGGCGAAGACGAAGACCCAAAGGACGAGACAAGGGACCGATTGCGGTGAGGTGGGGTACGAGGCTCAAAGGACTGGTCGTCTTTTCGAATTCGCGCTCGTGCAGCTTCTAACGCTGAGATGGAGGATTTGCTGGTGTGTCGTAGATGTGAAGCATCTGCGGTCGCCATGTTACCGTCGGCCGCTGAGACGTGCTGGCATTGGAGACTGTAGATTTTCTGGCACAATTCAGCACGATTAGGCGCTGGCCATTGCAGAATGACCCAAACTCGTCAACGCAAGCGATGGTTGAGCAATGCAGTGAGAAGGCAACACACAAACACTCGAGATCGGCAGCAACGTCGGGGAAGGAAGTCCACGCTGGCTGTGATTGGCCACCTCTCGGTTGCCAGTGCAGCTCTGCCGCAGCGACAATCAAAACAACCAACTTCACATCACCACAAGCCGCAGCTTGTTTACGCCTGTACGCTGCTCAGACCATTGGTTGTTTCTGGGTAGATGGGATAAAATGCATCGTCATCATAATGGGTATTCCTGGGTAAGTCTCATCCAAATCTCAAGTGGCTCCGGTTGCTGTTTATATATATACCTGTATATATGGACCATCCTTGCATGAAATCATTCAACGACCACCATTTATCACTTCAATGTTAAATGCAGTGCTAAACCATTACTGATTGCTTAATGCTGATGTAAATTTTTGACTTATAGCCTCAATAAAGCGATCGGAACTTCTGAACGAATCGCCCTGTCCCGACTCGCAGTCAAGCATCTAGAAGCCACGAGGCGTCCCATCAGAATCGCTGTGGACATATCAATATGGCTGTTTCAGCTGCAGGCCGGACGAGGGGGCCACAACCCAGAACTGCGAACGCTGTTCTTTAGACTTGTTCGGCTGCTTGCCCTGCCAATCCACCCTCTCTTTGTCTACGATGGAAAACAGAAGCCGCCATTCAAGCGCGGCAAAGCGACTACAGGGCGAAGCTATGGTTCCGCGCCCATCATCGGTCTTTCGAAAATTCTCATAGACCTCTTTAAATTTCCGCGACACGATGCGCCGGGAGAAGCCGAGGCTGAGTGTGCAAGGCTCCAGCAAGCTGGCGTCGTTGATGCCGTAATGAGTAATGATATCGACACGCTGATGTTCGGGTCAACTCTTACGGTGATGAACTTCTCGAAAGAGAGCTCGACCGGAACCACGGCTGCGACTCATGTCGACTGCTATACAACAGAGAGTAGACTTGGCGTGGAGGAAAACGTGAATTTGAACCGTGCTGGTATGGTTCTCTTTGCCATGCTAAGCGGAGGTGATTATCTGCCATCAGGAGTTACGAAATGCGGGCCTAGCTTGGCAGGAGAGATTGCCAAAGCTGGCTTTGGTGAAGACCTTTTCGAGATAGTATATTCTCTTGAATCCGAAATCAAAGAGAAACTTGATGAGTGGAGGGACAGACTGCAATATGAGTTGGATGAGAATGAAAGTGGCTACTTCCAATCCAAGCACAAAGCAGTCCGGATTCCCGATTCTTTCCCCGATTCTCAGATACTCGCCTTCTACGCGAAACCACTTGTCTCCAATGATAGTGAGATTAAGAACTTGCGCCGGCGACTTATAGATGCTTGGGATCATGAAATCGATGCTCTGGAACTCAGAAATTTTGTTGCCGAGTTTTTCGACTGGAAATACCGATCAGGAGCCAGGAAGCTGGTCCGAAATATAGCTGAGCCACTGCTATTGACCAGGCTGCGTCTGGGTCGTTCTCCTATAGCGCCGCATGGCTACGGCTCCTACGTACCTAACCAAGATATTCCTATGTTGCAAATGGCATATCGGAGCCGAATGCATTTTATTACAGGAGGGACCACTCAACTTCAAGTAGAAATGATTCCGCTTGACGTCGTAGGGCTAGATTTGGACGCAGAGGAGCCGAACCCACCGCCCGAAAGCTCACAGATTGTGCATCCAGCATCTCAAGCCACAGAAGCAGGTGATGAGGACGAAGACAGCGCTGCAGAAGCGGAGCCCTCTGTGAAGACCTCACTTGGCATTCGAATGCCGAAAAAGATATACAACCCCAGCGAGCCAGAGAAAATCTGGGTTTTTGAGGCGGTAGCAAAGCTCGGCATCCCGAAGGTGGTGGAGCAATGGAAGAAGCAAGAAGAAGAGAAGAAAGTGCCCAAGAACCCCAAACCTAGAAAGACAACAACTACGGCCAGGAAGAAGAAAGTTATTGATCCCAGTATGAAACCGGGGGGCATCCTTAGATACACAACCGTCACAAAACCGGGCAATGGCATGAACGCAGACAAACAAGCCCATCTTCTTGAAGCGTCGACCTCTTCATCACAAAACCAACCATCCAGCCAGTTCTCTTCTCAAGCTTACTCTTCTCAAGCCTACTCCTCTCAAGCCGAACCTCAAACTCCTTCTAAAATAGGAATATCCCCGAGTCAATCACGACGATTGAAGAATGTGATGAAGACACCTTGGTTTTCTTGTGAGGAACTCGTCCACCAATCCCCAATGGCATGTAGCTTGACAGATGGAAGCTCCCTGAGTCGACGAAGTACACGTTTCACCACAGGACGACCAGTTCTCGGTTCTGCAGAGTCTCCAATACGACTTGATTTGGATGATGATTTTGAGACCTCTGATACATCATCACCACTCTCGAGAATCAAATTTAGCTACACCAATGCTGGAAGCCCACCACCTCTTGCGATGATTTCTCCCTGTCACCTTGGATCACCGCAGCCTCGTCGTTCGCGCCGAGTAAAAGCACAAGCAGAGTGCAAGTCTCTCGACTGTGAGAATCCAGAGCCTCTTTCCGGGCCGCTTTCTTCACCACGCCCAAAGTCAACTCAGAAACCGAAAAGCCTTGTTGGACGACCTGAAAGTGAAAAAGATGCTCCGGAGTCTGTTCCAACACCATCGTCATCATCACTACAAAAAGTTCAAAGCGCCAATGATGACAGCTTTTCTGAATCTGTCTCCAAACCTCGTACCCAACTAGTCGAGAAAATTCGTACAAAGAACGGGTTTTGGACAGTCGAGACATTAGAAGAGGAAATAACGGGCTCCTCAAAGGACGATTCGGCAGACAAGGATGGGGAAGAGGATGACCAGAAGCCCAAAAAGAAACGAATTGGACGAGTTAGTCTCTTGGATTTGACCTAGATTCAACCTGGACTTTGGGTGCCAACTTTGAACTATAGAGAAGTACTATAATACATAATTAAATATTACATGCTGGAGCAGACATGATTGAGAATTCGGTTTTTATGCTACATATGCTAGATACTGTCATGGAATATACATCAATTGATACAAATTTCGGGTTACATCGAACATTAACATGACCATTTCAGATCTAGGAGAATATACATCCATGGATTTCCAAAAGAGAGGGGAAATTATAATAATCATCATAATAAATCGCCACACAAGAAGCCAAAGCCATAATATAAAAAATTCCGAAACACGACTCACTGCGAGCGCGGGTATGCAAGAAGAGAAAGAACCAAAAAAAATCTAAGTCTATTTATCCAAACACCTTGAGGAAACCCCATAAGCCAACACCGCTCAAAACAGGGATTGTGAGGTTGTCGTCCCAACCAAAAAGATCAATCATCTCGCTACCGGCGGCAATGATACCGGAGACAACGCTCATGATTCCCAGAGCCAGGGGCCCGGTGACGATGCTTCCAGAGCTTGCGTCGGATGGGTTCCATCCGATCAAGTTGCGGAATGAATCCGGGACGAGGTTGAGACGTCCCGTGAACATGAACGCATTTTCCGGATCGTCTGGAAAGGCGCCGATGGTAGGGACGAACCATCCCCAGAAAGCAGCAGCGGTGATAACGCCCATGAACCATGCGGCCAACGTACCAGCAAGGCTTTTGCCGCGGCGTAGTGAAATCGTGTGTCGGCCCCACAGTCTGCCGAATGTGGAAGCAGCAGTATCACACCAACTCAGGAGGAGGACGCCCATGACACCGACATCCTTGGGGAAGAATCGAAGCACAATAAAGGCGCCCAAAAGATACCACATCACGCCATTGTACCCACTAACTTCGGATTCTCTCATAAGCGCTCCCAAGGTGCTGATATAGAGTCGGTTTATCCGACTTGAGCGGTGTCGAAGCAGATCAGTTGCAGCAACAGGGATGAATGCAGACAGCAACCACGGGGTAATCGCAGATGTTTGTATCCCACGCCTATAAAAGTCCAAAGTCAAAAAGCCAATCGACACGTGAAGCACCTTGCGCGGGATTTCATGCTTGTGGATAAACGTGCGATAGTTTTGATGTAACGGAATTAAACCTAATGGGGATGGAGACCGCGAGAGATTGCGCCAGCGATCCGAAAAGCTGGGGGACGGAGGAGAAAGATGGCCGTTCGGAGATAGGGTGCCATTGCTGAGAGGCTTTGATTTGACCACCGGCGATGCTGAGGAGGACGTTTTCGTCTTCGACATGCGACGCCGAGAAGTACCCTCAGACCGACTTGTAGTCCTCCGTGACGCCGAGGGAGTAGAATCATCTCCTTCGTTATTATCGTCCTCCTCTTCTCGAATGGGCCGGGGACCGTTCAGGCGCTGTCGTCGCGCGGCCGATCGTGTCGTAGGTGCTGTATACTCATCGTCATTCTCCAGAGTCTCTGATGGTGATGGCGAAGGAGAGATGACCCGTGGAGTCGCTGGGACGACACGTGGAGACGACATCTCGACCGCGCCGGCTTCAAAAAGAAGCGGGAGGGGAGGAGGGGAGACGGTGCCGTTCGGTGAGCGACAAAGCAGCGGGCAGCGATTATCTGAGCGCGTCGATAGAGCTAGAAACACAGAAACCAGAGTCGGTCGAGGAATAGGAGCCGTAATGTTGGCGACAAGTGAACGCCCTGGTGGACAAAAATTGAATATCCAACCGATAAGACGTAAGCGCAAATAATTTTCAATACCGGCGCATGAAAGCCCAGCGCACGCAATATGTCTCGCCTCACGGCAAGGTTAATTAAATATGCGTGATATTTGTCGTGAAATCATCAGAGATGTAAACAAAAATTAAGCCTGCGAGTAGGAAACAAAGTTTCTGCAGTCGTGCCTGACTTTTTGTCCATCACATGCGCCGCGCTTCCGCGAGCTTCCAGGTCACGTGACAACTTGCCGAGATACATCGCCGAGACACGGTAAGGCTAGAACATGCGTCGTCAAATAGGTTAGAAGTGTACAAACATCCAATGCCCACGTGCAGTTATAACTTCGTTAATTATAAAACGAGAAACAAGAGGATGTCGGATAACCTGGTTCCATAAGGGCCTTACCGAGGCCAGTATGTATTGGTGTCTCACTAGCTGTATATACCATGTGCGTGATGCCAGTTCTTATTGGGTATTAATGAGCCTCTCACCACGGCTAATCTAAAAATGTCGTAGCCTCGAAATTAAATTTCACAGTAATTTATTTGCCGTAATGTTTATCGCTACCATTCTAGGGCACGTAACCATATCACTAAAGACTCAAGAGGCGTTGCGTGACAGAAACGAAGCTGCAAAGGAGATCTCTGCACTAAGCAAATATATATTGCAATAGAATTTCCTGGCGCGCCTCACAGCAAAGCCTAGATATTTTTTTTATCTTATCGAACAGTCGAGGGTAAGATGCCCCACCTAGTAGACGGCCGCCGACGATATTTTTCAATATGTTAGTCGCGCTTCCGTCGGAATTGTTGAATTTGGTAATTGGCCAAGTAAGTCTATGTCCCCTCAGAACATATTTCAGTCGCTTATCATTGAAGATTACCAGCCGCAGGGACTTGAAGCGGCTTTGTGAGGTCTGCAGGCGTCTCCATGATATAGCCACTCCGCATCTATATAGATCACTTATACTATCCACACCGGAGCTGTCATTAAAAGATCTAATTGCGATTTTGAAAACGATACCATCAAAACACTTACAGTACACACAAGAGTTCGGCTTCAGTGTTCCAATCCATTCACGCGTCGAATCCCGCTGTGTACATAACGCCGGTAATGGACCTTTTATTGACGAGGGTATTCAGGATGAGCTCGCTGAATCTCTCTCAAATGATGGGAATATATACGACGAAGATATAGCTGAGAGCGTGGACGAGGTGTTTATAGGACTTTTAGCACTTGACTCTTGGAAGGAAGGTCATTAATAAGCTATCGTAGAGTCACATCGTCGACCCCCTCATTGATTTGAGTTGCGCCGTGAGTTCTCTCATGTTTCCGGATGATCAATTACGAAGTTTCCGGTTAGTATAGGTTTATTACATTGGAAAATCCACTTACATGAATCTAGGTGGGAGGTAGGAACATGTATTCCAGAGACTCTCTTTCGTGTAAACGACTTCTTCAGAAATCAAAGAAAGATTCAATTCTTTTCTTTCATTACGGACGGTGAATGTGGTACGTTCCAGCACGAGCAGTCCTCCGTAGATCTCGTCCAATTCAAAGACTTGCGGTCACTGCATTGGAGGGGCTTAAACCGATATAACGATTTCGAACCCGTTCGCAAATGTATCGAAGTTCATGGCCATCAAATCCAATCACTAACTCTTGATCTTTTGACTTGGGCTCGTGCGGAGAAGATTTGGTTTGGCGGGTTCCTCATCCAGACCTCCTCCGAACAGCGCATAAAGTTTCCCGACAACTTCTTCTCGGAAAGAGTACTAAAAATCCGCCCTGGAGACCAAAACGTCGTTTTTTTGTACCTTGAGAATCTTCACCTTTCCGCTGTGTCCTTTTGTTACACTGGCATGGAAATGGCTTATACTTTCAATATTGAGCGCCTAAAGAGTCTAAAATTGCGGAACTGCCCAGGATCTCTTCACTGGTTGCAAATTATACTTGACTCTGGAAAGCAAATGAGCTTGAAATCCCTCGAACTTGGTCTCGATCTCAACAGTCTTCAAAGAGATTCACACATGCATATCACAGAGACAATATGCAACTTCATCTATCATATTTCCAGCTTAGAGAGTCTCTACCTAATGCTGCCTGAGCCTTTTGATTGGACCACCCTCACAGGGAGTCTATCAAACCATTGCCATCTCAAGCGCTTTGTTATGCACTATCTAGTGGATAGAGGTGGACAGAACCTCATCGATGGAGATATATCATGGCCTTTACACTCAAAATACATACTGCAAGAAAAGCAATTAACTTGCTTTGGATGTTCCATTCCTCCTGGGAGCCTAGTATGTATTGGTTGAGAAGCTTGAAATCGGGATGATTGCTAACTGAGATTCAGGTCAGTGACTTCCAAAAGATGCAGCCAAGACCATCATGCAAATTGATTCATATCAGGATGAGTGGGGTAGTCCTTGATAGACTAAGCTCTGAGCAACCCAGCTGGTCCTCTTCGTATGCTTATACTTGTAAATATGGCGACGGTAAGCTGATTCGACTTATCGAGGATTATCGTTAAACATTTAATGGGATTTAACGGTTGAAGCAGATTTACCATATAATCCTCAGGATATTTACGATTTTGCGCAGTGGGCATTTAGTGCCGATGGTCTTCCTAACCTCCAAGTACTTGCCTGGGGAGATTTCTCGTATAAAGGCCGCTATTCTAAGTTCAACCTTCTACTTTGCACATCCGACAGTGGCTACGAAACCCTGACTCCTGATAAAATCTCTTGGAATCTAGTCCAGGACAATATGGAAATGCTTGCGGCCTGCCCTTTGGACAATATCTTGGAATGATGGAGAGAGATATGCAAAATACAATGGAAATAAAACAAATAAAAACAACATCCATCCTCCGTAATCTCTTCAATAGGCTTCCTAGTCATTCTTCAGCCGTGTCATTTCTACACAGTCAGGGCAGCTCATTTCCATAAGTATCAAATAAAACGCACTGTACTACTTCTATTACTATCGCAAATTTTCATCCAGAACTATCGATTTTGAGCCCAGCCTCAGTTTTTTTTTTTTTTTTTTCACCTTCCTCTCTTTTAAATGCTCACTTCTCTTTTGAGAAGAGTGGAGGCCCCGATACACATTATAGATTCTATCAGTGAATCCCGTTTCACGAAAGTAAAGATCAGAGTTTGGAAGTTCAAGCTTCTAATTATGGACCTGTTATATTCTTACAATGCAGTTTTGGATCTTAGGCGGAGTAGTTGTTGTGATCGTATTATTCTACGGAAACAAGATATCTAAACTGGGTGTGCGTGGCTAACTGGCTGTGGCTCTTTTGCTGACTTGGGACATCTTCGATATTTAGTATTGGATTTCTTACGGCTGAAAATCGAATTTTTGAATCATTTCGACATTACTACGTGGGAAAATATTTCGAATGTCCCATCATACAGTCACCCAAGTATTATCCTATTTTGCAACGCTCCGGCAGTGTTTGATAATCCACGGGTGTTGTTGCACCTTTTCCAAGGAAAGTCTTTGTTCAGAATCAAGGACCAATAGCTTGATCACTGTAAGTACCTGGTTGATACAATTTTTTTTAGAGATAGACTCACCTTTTTGATAAGATCTCTAGCTTCAGGGCTAACAAAAGAAGGAACCGTCATGTCCCCCTTAGCGATTCGCTTGTGTGTCATAGCAGGTGTATCCTCAAAAGGTGCCCTTCCAACCAGGAACTCGTACATTAAAACACCTAGAGACCATAGGTCCACCTTTTCGTCATAGGGCTTCCCGTATCTCTTCGGATCGGCCATCTCAGGAGGTAAGTAGTCCAATGTTCCACATTGGGTTAGCCGACGACCACTTGGTGAATGAACACTCCAGCCAAAATCTGACATCTTTAATTCCCCATAAATGCCAACGAGAATATTCTCGGGCTTAATGTCCCGGTGAATGACGTGTTTACTATGTAAGTATTGTAAAGCACTTGCCATTTGAGCAATATAATTGGCTGCCTTGCGCTCTTGGAAACGATCTTCTCTTCGTAGGTGCTTGTATAATTCACCTTTGCCGGCATACTCAAGTATCAGCATTATTCGCTTTCGATCATGAAAGTGACCATATAGCTGTAAGACATTCGGGTGGCGCAAATTGCTCTGGATCTCAATTTCACGAGCCACCTGTTTTTGCATCTGTTCGTGTTGAATCTCATTTTTGTGTAGTACCTTGAGCGCACAAATAAAACCACTCTGTCGTTCTCGTGCAAGGTATACTCGTCCAAACTTTCCCTTTCCTAGGGCTCGGCCAATTTCGAACATGCCTAGATGGAATATCTTAGGAGCAGGTTGTTTAATAAGTTGAACTGTGTGGTCTTCTGCAGATGCCACCGATAGAGCGACAGAGAGTTGTCGACTTCGGGAGAGACCTTGTTTGCCAGAAGCTTGAGTGGCCTGTGAAGCGACATGATTGGTGACCGTATCTTGTCCTTTGAGATCACCAACAGGTTGTTCTTCTGTCTCAAACGACACGTTTGGTGTCTGTGAGATGACCACAGAAAGGGGATGTCGAGTCTGCAACGGAACTTGTCGATCCTTAGCTTGAGCCACTTGTGAAGTAACATGGTTCAAGGCTTTGTTTTGTTGCTTGATACTAGCGATGCGGTGTTCTTTTGCCTTGACCAATCCATCAGGTTTATGTGTCGTAATATCCGACAGAGGTTTTCGCGTTCGTAAAAGAGTGCGGTTTCTCTCTGATGGATCTGTGCCAGTGGTTGTAACCTGTTTTCTGTTATCCGTTATGTTCTCAACGTATGTTTCAAGGCTTACCTTGGAACCCTGATGTGCCTTGGCTCTATCGTGTCCACCATTCTCATCATGAACAGAAAGCAGCTTGAAGTGAGTCTCAAGCCCCTTGGTCGACATACTGGTTCCGCTGCCGTTCCACCGTTGGAAGTCACATCGAGGGCAAATTTATGTAGCAAATGCAATATGAGAATCTTCGTGTGCACGATGGGAGGCGGGTGGCAGTGGTAGCATTATTATGTGCAAATGGAGCTGGTCGGTGTTGCCATAGTAACACCGAGCTTGCCGCAATAGACCTTAGCCAACCACATCGCCGCTCCAGCCTGTCAAGGGCGGCGATCACACGAACTATTTTTAATCAGCATAAATTCAAATCTATACAAAAAAAATGAAAAAGACAGAAAAAAATAAACAAATGGCTATTTCATGTCTCATTGCATTCGCTGAAGATGATGGTTGATCGTGATTAATGCGAGAGTTCAAAAGGGATGAGCTCATTGATTGGGACGGAAAGGTCCATTTCACACACTATAAACACCTGACTACTTTATTCAATATTGTCGCTGATGTAGCTGTAACTTATCTACGCTAGTCTCTATGACGGTTCCTAACTTACTAGGTGGGCTATCTTAGTCCGACC
This sequence comes from Talaromyces wortmannii, assembly GCA_001939245.1. Taxonomy (NCBI): domain Eukaryota; kingdom Fungi; phylum Ascomycota; class Eurotiomycetes; order Eurotiales; family Trichocomaceae; genus Talaromyces; species Talaromyces wortmannii. Next base: position 1,205,058 of record MJVA01001025.1, on the reverse strand, counting down.
AATCACCTCTATAGCGGCAGAAACTCACCGCCCCGAAAATAATTTATGCCGCGGACGACGAGAAGAAGAAACTTGGTACATCCATTGAAATACGCTGCTCGCTCTCCGACGGCTTCTCGCTTGCTGGAAACGGTCGTCGGAGGTACAATACAAACATATATTCGCACAATATGCCTGCGAAACCGTCGGTGTCGTCCTCCAGAGCCTGGGATGGCGTCAATCCCCCGCTGTCAAATTGGATTCTCGAAGCCGTCGCGACGTTAGGCTTTACTCGCATGACGCCAGTCCAAGCATCGACGATTCCGCTTTTCATGGCCCATAAAGATGTGGTCGTCGAAGCCGTAACCGGAAGTGGAAAGACATTATCGTTTCTCATACCGATTGTGGAGAGGTTGCTACGACTAGACGAGCCGGTTAAAAAGCATCATGTCGGAGCTATTGTGGTATCGCCGACGAGGTAAGCGCAATCTGAAATGGGAGAAGAGAAAGTATATTGTTCTAACAGATGTATAGAGAACTAGCTTCGCAAATACATCAAGTTTTGCTGTCGCTATTGGCTTTCCACGGCCCTTCTGCCGCCGCCATCACGCCGCCGGACGAGGACGCAAACCAGACCAAGGCATACCCTTCGCATACCTTGAAGGTCATTCCGCAACTTCTCCTAGGAGGATCGACCACACCTGCGGAAGATCTAAGTTCGTTTCTGAAGAAATCACCGAATGTTCTCATTGCAACGCCCGGTAGGCTGCTGGAACTACTTTCGTCACCGCACGTGCACTGTCCCCAATCGTCGTTTGAAATGTTGGTTTTTGACGAGGCCGACCGATTGTTGGATCTTGGTTTTAAAAACGATATCCAGAAGATTCTCGGGCGACTTCCAAAACAGAGGAGGACGGGCTTGTTTAGTGCCAGTGTAAGCGAAGCGTTGGACCAAATCATCCGAGTTGGGTTGCGCAACCCCGTCAAGGTTGCAGTCAAAGTCCGTGGTGCATCAGGGGTGGAAGAGAAGCGGACGCCCGCAAGGTAACTTTTCTCAGCATGCATTTAACAAATAGAAGAATTCATACTAACAAAATACAGCTTGCAAATGACATATCTTGTCACTCCTCCCACGCACAAACTTCCTGCCGTGAATAATATTTTAAAAGTGTTGGATCCAAGGCCACAGAAGACTATACTCTACTTTGCTACATGCGCAAGCGTCGACTACTTCCAGCACATTGTTCCTCTTCTTCTAGGGGACGAATTCACCGTTATACCGCTTCATGGAAAGCATCCATCTAATGTACGACAAAAGAACTTTACCCGATTTATCAACTCTATAACGCCCTCGGTACTACTGACAACGGACGTGGCGGCGCGTGGACTGGATATTCCCTCGGTCGATCTGGTCATTCAGATTGACCCTCCATCCGATCCCAAGGTCTTTATACACCGCTGCGGACGTGCGGGCAGAGCAGGCCGCCGAGGTCTGAGTATAGTTCTTCTTCACCCAGGCCGTGAAGAAGACTTTGTTCCTTTTTTGGATGTTCGCAAGACGCCAGTGACTTTATACGAGAATCCATCATTATCTATAACCGATGAAGACGCCTCAAAGGCAACAACGACTGCCCGCAAAGCAATCATGTCTGACAGAGCTTATCACGATAAATCCCAGAGAGCGTTTGTCAGCTGGCTACGAAGCTATAGCAAACACCAGGCAGCCAGCATATTTCGTGTTGCTGACCTGGACTGGGAGGCATTAGGGCACGCTTGGGGCTTGCTCAAGTTGCCAAAGATGCCAGAACTACGAAATTTCAAGGGCGATAAAAGCTTGGGAATGACGATTGACTGGGCCAATTACGTTTATCAGGACAAGCAAAGAGAAAAGCACCGGCAAGAGGCTCTACGAGAAGCAGAATCAGAACAGCAGAACCCTAAGAAGCGGCCCGCGAGTGAAAGCGTGTCCTGGAGCCAGAACATGGAAAAGAGAAAGGAAAGGGAACAGCGGCGCGAGAGGAAGAAGGCTCGCCGTGACAGGGATAGATGGGACAAGATGACCGAGGACGAGAAACAACGAGTCCGCGAGACAGAGGCCATGATTGAAAAGGTTCGCAAGGAAGCAGAATTGCAGCGAGCACAAGCTGCAGCCGCAGCTGCAGCTAGTAAGAATGCAGAAACCGAAGGCGAAGACGAGTTTACGGGCTTTGACTGAGCGTGGTTCTACACTGGTTGATATTCTTGACTGGCTATTCGTCTTCGAGTGAATGTTGCATTACCAAACTCTTTGTCTTTTCCATGATACCCAAGATCGTCATGAGTGTATTAGTTAATAGATATCTGCGTCAAAATCTGCTCTAATTGGCCCAGCCAGGACAATTTTGTAGACACGGGCGTTCAAAACCAGTATGAGACGTTTCCACAATAGCATTCACCGGCGGAATAATCGATTGTTATGCAGTCACCTGCATGTAGAAACAAAGCGAGGCCATTGACCAGCACTTGAAATGCCCACTTGCCCCGCCCAGGGCGTATTCTCCATTGATGGTGTCTTCACTGTCTGGGAGTATTGATCCGAAGCGTTTCATGTCCACGGGGAGAAGGGTTTGATCATTGCCCTATTGATTCCCTCATCGACGTGCATGCCCTCGACAATAACAGCAGCTCAAGTTTCGGTGCAGCAATGAGGCGAGTCGGTAAGAGCACAATACAATTGTAGAAGCCTGTTGACGGAGGTTGCAAGCGTGATTGGCACCAGCGCACCGGGTGGAACGTGGCGGCGAGTTGAAGGCGGTCAGCAGCAGCCCAGCCATCCTTAATTCTGCCGACGTCACCCGGGCTAATAGTTAGTGACCTTGGAATAACTTCGCCCTCGCCGTCGTCCGGATACCCTCAACCGCCCGACCGTCCCAGCCTTTTCGCTACCGCCTCGCTCAAACGGGAAGTGCGAAGTCGCCGGGCAACAACGAACAAAGAAACGCGCGCGTGCGCCCCGCAGAATCATCATCACAACACTCCGTTCACAACCCAGGTATGTTTTGGATCTTTTTTTCCAACCCGTCAACAAGTTTCATCCACACACACAAACACCACGCTCTCTCTTTCTCTCTCCCTTTCCTGCATGCTTTTGCCTGCATACTCTATCGACATCAAGTCAACCAGCATTCAGCTGCATGCCCTTGCTTTCTCTGCCTCTTACTGGGCTTGATCACCCTCTTTTCTACCATCTTGTTCCTGCTACTCGAAGCTCTCGACAAGACAGACTTATCACAACCATCTTCGTTCTCCCCCAACCTGCTGCTTGAATTAGCATCCCATCACTCCACATTCAGCTACTCCAATATCCATCCCTTCACTCCCACATTCTTGTATCTTCCCTTGGAATCTTCAACGTCGCGTTATCTGACGTCTGAAAAAAAGTCACAATGCCGCGCACTCGCTCGCAAGCAGCCGTGTCGCCGCTCGTCTCCCTAGACGCGCCACGTCGCACACGAAAAATTGCGTCTTCGTCAACAACAACCTCCAGCACTCAGGAAAAAGTGACGACCAAGCTAAAGCGCGCCCGCAAACCCAAAGCTGTAACCCCGGCGTCAACGGAGGAGCCAGTCGACGAAAGACGGCCTAGTATGCAAAAAAGTGAGGACCCCTACCCAAATACTCCACAGCCCCAGGAACCCAAGGATAAGGAACCCAACTCCACCCAATTTTCTATGGCAACGAACACAGATGAAGATGCCGAGGACGAGACTTTTTCGACATCCAACTACAGCGCTTCGCCTTTGAAGAGACACTCTTTCAAGCGTACCTTTGCCACTGTCAAGAGCGCTCTGAAAAAGCCCAGCGAGTCTTTACGCCAAAGATTCAGTAACCTCCGGAGATCCCCGCCGTTGAGCAATGACTCCGAGGAAAGAATGGTCACCTTCAGACCCACACCCAACACTCGATACTCCCTCTCTGAAACCGAAATTCTTGACGCCGCCGCAAAGATCCTTCTCGATCGCATGGAGAGCGATACCTTCGATCGATCCGGCCCGGTACCTTCATCCATTCGTTGTCCGTGCTGTCAAGACTCTTTGGCTTGTCCTCAAGGACACGACCTTTCCTCCTGGGTTCCCAATGATGTTAACCAATCGATGAACGCATTGCTAACAACAATTTTTGCGGAAGGCATTTGTGCTTCATCTGAAGCCAAGGAAGACGCCCTTCGGAACGAACAAAGACGTAGGACTCACGAAAGACAGCGGAGCCAGGAAAAAGACAAGTCCCCAGAAACGGCTAAAGCGAACGGCCAAAACCAGCCAGAACCGACACCGAAGCGCAAAGGTAGGAAACGCGCGCGGAGCAATGACGACGATAAAGCGGGACCTGACGGCGAACCTGCTTCTCAACGTGCTCGTCTAGCACCGAAACCTACGCCATACAAACGCCGCACCACAACTCCACGACAGAGACTTACAAATGCCCAGATCCGCCAACGTGTCAATGACTGGGAGGAGGGCAATAGGCCACCATCGATGTTTCGTTTAGACGAGGCCATTGCTCAGCACGAAGCCGAAGAAAAAGAGGACGCGGCCGCTCGCAAGGCTGCAGAAGAGGCTGCCGAAAACGAGCGCCTTGAGATGATCACACGTGCTGCGATGGAACGGCACGCAGTACTTGGCCAAGTACCAGACAACATGGGGAATTCACTAGAGATACCCATCTACAATGACCCAGAACAGGATGTCGATACACCACGCAATACACCACGCATGCCTGATGCCCCCGAAGTTCCCGCAACACCTGGTTCTGGCTGGGGATTCCAAATCCGCAACCTGTTCGGTTCTGTTAGCCATTCAATGAGCCGTTTTGTTCCACGTTTTCGAACCGTGACAGACCAGGCAGTCCCCTTTGGTGAGTGATTTTCAAGATGTGCCCGCTTAATCGAACACATTGCTGACGTTATAACGTGTTCAAGTTGCTGGAGGAGGAGAAACACCGGCTGCGACCACCAGTGCAGTAGCAGGTGGTGCGAGATCAACTCCCGTGCATCCCAGTGCGGCTGAATCTGCTGCTAGAGGCGACACCGCTGGGAATGAC